>NC_051175.1:58496120-59046120 GCF_013339725.1 Rhipicephalus microplus
TGTATGGAAGAGCTTGACTAGTTCACAACCCCCCTCTCCCCTTATTCCACATCGGCACACAAAAAAAAGAAAACGTCGCAGTGGTCTGAACATAGCAATGTGACACTTCCGAAGCACTTTGCTGCAACAGGAGTACAAACTTTGATTCATTTACATATATGTATAGCATATTAAAAACAAATCTAACTTCTACCTCATTTGACTCTGTCAGATTCAACCAACCAAATCCAACAGACAGTAAGTATTTAATGAATAAGTGCTAAGTAATTGTTGTGATTACCGTTTTCAATATTGATTGTTTTCTGTTAACTGTAGTGTAGTAATTATGACGTGAATTCAGCAACTTGCATCCGGCGGGCCAGTATAATTTGCCGGCCTCGGCGCAACGTCAGCATGGTCCCCTTATCTTCTTGTCATCTGTTATCTGAAAGCTAACATTTGCAAGTTTGACCTTAAATGAATTTTCGCTGGTAACTTTTGTATGTAAATTGCAACTTTGTTCCATGTGGGCACAAGATAGGCGTCTCTTCTATATTTCTACTCTAAATTTTTTTGAATATTGCTCAATTTGCAGAAAGTTTACTCCTTGCGTGCAGCCCCTCCTCTACACTGATGACCGGCTGAGTCGGCTACAAGCAACTCGGCCTTCCGAATCAAAAACTTTCTGAACTGTGAGGTAAACTGAAGTAAATAAAAGTCGGCGAAAAACACCATTTCCATCAGTTGAATTCAAGCTCATCATCTTATAATTACGCATTTAATGCTTTGCCAATCGAGCTGCAATGGAAGGTGCTTTCCCACCCTCTTCGTTGGCTATTCTTGTACCTTCGATCTCTGAGAATATTAGCCAATGTCGCTCGTAGGCAAGGCGGAGTCTGTGGAGCACATGCTGGGCGACGTTCTTTACCAAGTCGTTCTTTGTATCTCGTGTCACTGAGATATATTATCACCATGAATGGTTATGCGCCACAAAAAAAAAGGTGAAATGCCACTGCTGAACACTCGTCCACCAAACATGAAGATGGCGACAATTAGACAAACAAAAAGCTGTGAAGCCTTTGAGCCACGATCGGAGCATCGCAGTCCTTGTCAAAGACGAATACCGCGGGTGGATACCTGAGAACGATAAGGCAGAGACGGAGACCAAACTTGCTACAACCTGGCTACAGCTGAGTTCAGCATCGTTTCAGCCGATTTTAAGCCAAGTTCTACCTTGATAAAGCAATAAAGGGGCATGAGATCAACCAATTGTGCTTTGTCTCCACTTAGCGCCGCTTTGCTCAAGCGATGAGCCTTTTCTCTTATTTTATTTAACGCGGAGGTGCCCTCTGACAGAAAGAGTGCTCCACACTCGCCGCATCTCGCAACATTTCACTCTCGCTGCATCATTACTCCCTACGCAAATTCAAACGAGTGTTACGGGTGGAGTATCCACACGCATATCTTGGGAAGGCAGGATTCTATGCTAATCGCTTTCGTGCTCAGTTCACCTTGGATGAAAATGATCTTAATACATTCCGCCGGATGTACGCAAACCCCGGTGTTTAGGCACCCAAGTTGATTCCCAAGATCCGCTTCTTTTATAGCAAATGAAGGGGAGATAACAGCCGCAAAGACGAAATGAAACAATGAGCATAGAGACACCGGGGAGATGCATGACGCATCGCAAATGAGCGGCAGGCCTTCCTTTGGCACCAGTTCATATCGACGCAGCTGAAAAAACAACGAAGGCGCGGCCTTCTCGATGGTTTGAACAGATGCGGGCGAAGGCAAACATTGCAACATCGAAGACTTGCAAACCAGCAACGAAATGGCACGTGTTCCATTCAGGCTGTGGTTCCTCATGTTCGTAGCGCACCGCTTTACAAGCACCGAACCGTCCACACCTCTTGTGTGTGCCCTTCAAAACTGGTGCTCTACCCTGAACGACAGGCTAGCGGCCGAGGTTGCGTCGGACGCAATACATTTAGCACAGTACATGCGGGCCTCAAAGCTGACGCGGAGGAAGTATTTTTCTTTCTTTTTTTTTCGAACTCTCTTTCCACGAGGACCTTGGACAGGTGCGCGCTCGCTCCGTGTACTCGGTCGTCAACGTTCGTGTTTGCACTTCCCGAGAAGCCCCGTAATTCGACAGCTACGAAAGACAAATACGTAGAAAGCTCATCTAAATTGGCTTCACTATAGGGCTTGGCTTGGCTTTTGTAGCGCTTTGGTATTGTTTTCGTCGAACGTTTAAGTCTCTCAAGGTCACTGTCAAGGGGCCTCATCAGCAAGTCGAAAGGGAAAAGGCGCGACGCAGATCTAGTCGTCAACTTGCGGTGTCGTTGGCAGTGACGATGGCATCTAAAAAGCATGTGACAGAAGCGGTGTCTTTTGACGTTTGTCTAACCACCGCAGATTGCCTGCACCTGCACACTGCTACCTATCAGATGAAAGGCGGAGTGGGGAAGGAAGTTTGTTTTTCGGGAAAATTATGACAGCAGTAGTGCTCGGCTGCTTTTATTTGTGAATGACTACAGTGGACGGAGAGGGGATCGCCAAAACAGTATGGACACACAGCCGAAGCAAGTCTGCAACTTGGCTGCCACAGTTGCGGAGCTTAAAAAAAAGCTGCCTCGTTCTTCATCGGCTTAGACAAGAGCTGCCTGACTATACGGTGTAAGCAATGTGCATTTTATGGAGACTACGCTTGCCTTGTAGTATCAATAAGCCAACACCTGAATCATGTTTAAAGTCAATTAGTGACAAACTTGGCATCGCCATCAACAAGCGCAGCGATTACAAAGAAACAAATTGAGAACAGGCACGAACCAAACAAAGCAAATGTACGAGTTGTTGCAAAAGCGAGTTTTGTCTAACCCTATGGCCACCATAAAGTGTGCCGTGGTGCTTAATTCCCGAACACCGGACCAACTAGATCAGGAGTAGACCTTATTGTGTCCCTAATATCCCCGCATCAATGCTTTTTTATTTGACTTTCGTCATAATAGCGCCACAGTTGGCCCGATACTTTATTCTATTGCAAACGAGAGCTACGTCAGAGGAAACCCTGTAAAGTTGCAGAAGCAACACTGCATGATCAGACGTTGTTATGCAGAACAAATCAATTTTGTGGTGGGGTGTATGGCAGTTCGTATGTAATGCAAACTCATGGCCTGACGTTGTAATCAAACTATCGATGTAATTTAACAGTTCCTCATGGTTAGGAAACTTTCTAAGTTTGCCAAAGCAACACTTCATGATCAGAGTTGTTGCACAGGACAAATTAGTTATTTTGCGACGCGTAGGACGATTCGAACGTAAAGCGAATCCATGGCCTGATGCTGTAGGTCAAGCTACCAATTTAGTTTAGGTGTTATTCGTGGTTCAATTAACAACATGGGCAACAACTTGATTATATGGTGGTCACTCTTGAATAGAAGCGATTCGGCTGAAGTCCGAAACCCTGTATTTGATATTTCCCATTAATTCATCCTCGATATGCGACCTGCTACCCTTATTAGCTCACACATTTAGAAGCGACCATGCCGAGTGAAAAGGGGGAACAGGCTGAGAGGAAATGCAGGAATGTTAACCAGCCCCGAATAACTGGTATACTACCCTATACTGGAGAAAGGGATGGGGCTGCTTGGAATATGTATGAGTAAATTGAGACCGAGAGCAGGGTGGGTACACACAAAGTCAAAGTCCATGAAATCACGACACTTCTATCGGTCCAGAACCGTTCGTACAAGTGTGTTGTATTCAATAATTCTAGCAACAAATTCGCCACTTCATTCCGCGACATCTTCTAAGGGCAACTTTCTAAAATATTTGCTGCTGACATCGAGCATAAGCGGCTAAGAGTGACTGTCTCTGTGCACTGTAGCAAGGGCTGTGACAGAAGATGTGTAGCAATTCCTCCTTCGCTACCTCGTGTGTCAAAGGACGGTTATCTACCGGGAAAGGCTGCAGAAAGTTAGGTGCCTGCGTCGTCCGTTTCTCTGCAGTTTTGACCATGCGTGTACGCCTGACTTATTTTACCCTTGATCAATGAATAATGACGTGTGCGTGCGTATTCTCACCTGAATGTGCATGATCATGTCGGCGACAAGGGCGCCCACCATTCGTGCGTTGGCCACCGCCTGGGTGTACGGGGGCTGCGCAGCCTTGCGACCAGTCGACCAACGATCACGTTGTAGTTGTCCTTGGTCAGCAGCTCCGTGGACATGTCCTGCAAATCAGAATATAGGATGGCGTTGAGCGAAAATTGTGTGCTAAATCACCAGGCCTGCGTGAAAGGCTCAGCATCAGTCACAGCGAAAGCTGGAAGAGGGAAATTCATAGAACCAGTCCTGGACAGTCTCGAGGCTACTAATGTTAACACACGTACAAGGTACCCACTACGCCATAAATTGTAAATTTTTGAAGTTGGAAAGCACCCACTACACCACTGTACCCAATTCAGTCTACAAAAGTTAGTATTAAGAGAGTGTTTCTGCTACACAACAATTATTGTAGTCTACATCGAGTACTTTCCTCGCGTTATCACCACGGTTTCTGTAGATCGTGGTCAAGCACAGCGCTTTGTCAGTGTGACATAGAATTCTCGACATGAAAGTGGCCAACGCTAAGTTTTTAGCAAAGGAAACGCGAACAAGTACGATGACGATAATTGTTTTGTAGCAGAAAGAGTCCCCATATACTCGATGTTTTAAAGTTGTGTGAATAGGCGAGGTAACCGCTACAATCCTGAAGGCATTGTGCGCATTTCGTTGATGCTGTGGCTGACGACATTGGATTTTGAAACTGAGCGCTCTGTAGTAAATTCTGAAGTTTAAACGACCCACTAGTCACGTAATTCACACTTTGTAACGGCGCGGTGGTTCTCGTACTCTCCTGCTACGCTATATTACTGATGTTAGTGTGAGAGAGAGGGATAATTTCATTGAGGTACTCAAGAAAGAAATAACGCAGGCCTCAAGCGTTTCCTTCGCAAATGATACAAGTGCACTTGTGAGGTACCCGCTACGCTATAAATCATCGAAAGTTTTGTGGCGTAGCGTAATGTCCTATAAGCCACTATTTGTCATTTCTAGAGAAGCGTGATACCTGCTACAGCTGTAAGGCATTTAGTGCACTTTGTTGACGCTGTGGCTGATGACAATGTGAAAATATGGCTGCTCATTTGTTAATGTGTTAGCACCCACAACGTAATGTTATTTGCCTTTTGTTACGCCTGGTTACACAATACGCAATGTGTGATACCTGGTTGTGATTGTACTCTTCTACCAAGCTATATTCCATTTGCTGACGCATTGCCTTCTCGACACGGAGGCTGTAGAGGCTGTTCTGGGGAAGGAGTTTCAAGCAGTGGCAAGGCTGCCACACGGAGGGCCCTAATTGTAATCCATTTCATCGTTACTATGTTTTCTCGTTTATTTATACGTATGATTAATACTTTTGCACGGTATTGTTTAAAGACACCAGCAATGGCGGCAAACAACAGCGGTGCCTCGAAGAGCTGTTGTTGTGACCTCATCGCAGTTTTAGTGTGAAATGCAGAAGGAAAGATATATAGGGCGGTTAACCAAGAAAATACACACTGCGTTACCTCAGTTAACGAAGAACGTACTGGTTCTCTTAAGAAAACAATGATTCGCTCGCATTCATCTGTGAATTGGTGACCGCACGTCCAACTAAATTGCAGTTTAATTATCGCAGAAGTGAAGATGAACGCTTCACGAGCAAAAAATTTTAGTACTCAAGGTGTTGCTAGCCAACGTTTTAATAAGCACCTTCAAGGCAACAACTAGTCTTTTAGGGGTGAAGCTCCTTACACCGTGTGTCGTACGTCCCCTGTCTTCCATAATAATAATGCCAAGAAATGTATAGGGGTAGTTATTAGAACAAATGTAATGTAAATAAGAAGAAAGAAAAGTGGGTGTGAAAATAACCAGCCGTGAGCAGGAATCGAACCTACGACCTTCGAATAATGCGTTCGATGCTATGTATGCATGTATGTATGTATTTATGTATATATATATATATATATATATATATATATATATATATATATATATATATATATATATATATATATATATATTCGAAGCTTCGAAGCCGCTGTAATATTGCAGTGCAGCTGTTGTATATGGCTAAGTACTCAGAAGACGCACAACATCCATCCCGCGCGTAGATTAGCAATTTTTGTCTAACCCATTACGTCACCTAATTGAGCACTTTGGCGCCAAAAAACCATATATATGTCGTTAGAGTGACCGTAAAGCTATATGATATCGCCGAGATGGCACAATAACAGGTAAAATTTTACTTCAAAGACGAAACTACTTAAATATGAAACGAGAGTTTGCCATTTTTGCAAGCTATGCTTTCCATAAAAGTTTTTCATTATGTGCTATATTATTACATATTGAGTCCACCGTTCGCAGCCGTTCATGACATACAGCATTGACTCGATTGTAACGTGATCATTATTGTAACGCCAAGATCGGCTTTTCTTTGCGTTCCAGAAGGAAGAATTGTTATTTCAGTATTCGATTTTAACGCCAGAGTCCACTTTAGGTAGCAATATTATGGGAAAATACTCACGTTACGTTCGAGTAAGTACGTTAATATGCGTCATGCGCCGGATGAACATGGAAATTTTTGAGCGTGTGTCTTTTTATTCACTCAGCACACTAAGCAACAACGATGCACAATTTAATTCTAGCAATATTCACCATGCCAGATCCACCATATTTGAAGATTAACCGGCTCCCATCATCACGATCGTGTGAGGGCTTTGAATTTTTTTTCATGAACGTCTATGCTACCGGGTGCAGACATTTTAAAGATTTGTTAGGCGAGCTAAGCGCTAATGGATGGAGTTTTATTGAGGCACGGGCATGTGCGTCTCAGTGGTGTCCCATCTGACAAGCATTTGATTTATCGCCCACCTTTACTGCGGCAAGTTTACCGTCCGCACTACAGACGGAGCACGTTCGAAAAATGAACCAGCATAGTAAAGTAGCTCGTTACATTATTCATGCTCCTAAAACATCTGTGGCTTCCCGACGATGTATTTCTGGCAACCGACATAAAGTGAGCGACTGTACGTGTTCAACATCTACGAACACCTATTACGGTGGCTTACGTGACTAGATGCCGACATCAAATTCACATATTTTCTATGTTAAAGCTTTCAGTACACATTTCAACGGCTAAAACATTTCAGGAATAACTCGAGCTGAGAAGACTCTTCTGTGCCGCCTGTGGTTTGGCGTGGCCTTCACAAGCGCTTATTCCTTTCTAATTGGAATGACCAGCACATCTGCGTGCAAGTACTGAAGCACGAAGAAACAATTGCCCATCTTTTGTACAAGTGTACCCATTTCAACGCGGCAAGACAAGAACTTACCAAATCTCTCGATAGACTAGATGATCGGTCTTTGTCAGAACAAAAGACTTGGTAAAATACATCATTGGTAAAATCCATCGTCAGCCCAAAAGGCTGTAAAAGCTTTCTTACGTTTTTTTTTTGTGGACCACTGGCCTTAAAGACAGACATTAGTGCCGTATTATCTTCATTTTGCCTTTTTTCTTCGCTATTTTTTTTCTTTTCTCTCTTTCGCTTTTCATACCATCTCTTTTCTGTCATCTTTCACTCTCGCCACCTTTTTCTCCAGCACAGCGTAGCCAGCTGGTCAAAGAACTGGCTAACCTCCTTGTCCATCCACTTCTTCCTTCTTCCTTCCTCCTCAACGGCTAAGTTGTTCGGCAAAATTGTATCTTTTTCACACCGTTCCAAAATAATGTCATAGTAATTGGACATTTGGCGCAGAAATTGTGAAAATTCCGCAGCTCACCTTTGGGCTACTAATGATGAGGAGGCCGACAGTTAGCCCTATAGACAGGTATATGACACAGAAATTTGTGTGGCCAATTAGAAAACTGTAAGGAAGGAAGGAAGGAAAACAGAGGTAAAAGAAAGGCAAGGAGGTTAACCAGCCTATAGGCAGCCGGTTTGCTACCCTGCGCATGGGAGAGGGATGGGGGAGATGAAAGAGAGCAGAGAGGGAAGAGAGAAACAGCACATTCGGCAGCACACGCGCGCACACTCAGTCATAGTCCAGTCTTGTCTTTCGCGGTGTGTGACGTTGCTGTTACAGTCGCTTGTTCAAGTCAGTGTCGCGTAGGAATTTTAACAGAGCTTTCGTCGCCTTCTGTTGCAATGTCTTCTCTCGGGCACTTGATAGAATAGTGTCCACAGACATTTGGCTGTTGTCGATGTGTGCAAAAGCGGACGCCAGTGACTGTCTCTGGATTTCATAAAATGGACAGTCACACAGGATGTGGTGTGGCGTCTCTTCGCAATGGCAGGCATCGCAGAGAGCATTGTCGGCCATTCCTATGACAAAGGAAGTAAGATTTTGTAAATGCCACTCCTAGCCATAAGCGATGAAGAAGGGTGGCTTCTCTTCGGTCGAGTCCAGTGGGCATGCGGAGAGCCATCAAAAAGGACAGGTGGTGTTGACGAATCGTATCGACGCTTTGTGGGCACCATAGTGAAAATGTGATTTCACGCGCAAGTCGTCGAAGATTACTGGCAGCATCGGTCCTCGAAAGTGGTATGGCTTCCTCTCGTGTTCCTTCAAGGGCTGCCCGCGCGGCAGTATCGGCATGTTCGTTCCCTCTGATGCCGCAGTGACTTGGTAGCCATTGAAGCGTCACATGATGCCCTTTCTCGAGTAAAGTCTGGAGAAGGCATCGAATTTCGAAAACAAGCTGTTCGTATGGGCCGCGACGCAGTGCTGAGAGCACAGATTGTAGAAAACTGTAATCATCACCAAAAACGGGTGGGTTCCATGCAAATGGGGTCAGTTTTGTTACACACAACTTCGACTAAAAGTTAAGAAGGCGATTATTTGTCAGCCTACCGAACGACTATAACAATCCATATTAGACTCTTAGCATAACTAATCTTTTCGTTTACTTAAAAAAGTCATTTTAGTCTATTCCCCCCCCCCCCTTTTTATTTTTTTCAAATTCTTACTGCCGCACAAAAAATGGCCGATCTCCCGTGGTGAGTTGGCCCACTCTCCTTCGGTCCAACCAACCAACGACCCAACCAGTGAAGCGACGGCGGTGAGCCAAAAACCTCCGAGTTCCTACGCACGAGAGAATACGAGGAAACGGGATCGGCAACGTCGCCTGCGAGAAGAGCTCGAAGCGACAGAAGTCCTACACCAACGACGACGTGCTCGTTTCACGTCTGTGACTGTCTGCGTTTCAATTCCAACCCAGCGAAGAGATTCCAGCCAAGGACTTGGACGAGAACAGAAGGGGAGACGACACACCGCTAGAAACAGCAGTGTGTCCTCACTTCTTTTGTCCTTGTCCAAGTTGTTGGCTGGAAGACCTCTCGCTATGTGCGATTGACGAACTGGGGCGAGCAGAATACCAACTCGAACCCCTCTGTGAAACCAACATAGACACAATTCAGCATTGCCTAGTTAAATCTAGCAGAGACGCAGAAGAAAGCTGGAAACAACCTGCATCTCCTAGTTAAGGCCCAGGAAGAGCCTATAGAAACAAGTTGGTTAGTCTTCATAATCGTCCAGTTTTCATAATTATCCAGTCTTCGTATTCGTCCAGTCTTCAAAATCGTCAGATTTTGATGGAGGCGGAATGGTGGAAGCCTGAATACTGGGCAATGTCAGCGGACGCTAAAGAGCACCACATGGTTGAAATTTTCAGTGAACTACACATACGACATATTTCATAATAGTATAGTGGTTTCGGGATGATAAACTCAGATATTGTTATTGTTATAGTAGCAAGTGGACTAATCCTACCGTGGTTATCTAGTGAGTAAAGGCACTCGGCTGCTGACCCGCAGGTCGCGGGATCGAATCCCTGCTGTGGCGGCTGCGTTTTCGATGGAGGCAGAAGAGCTGTAGACCCGTGTGCTCAGATTTGAGTGCACGTTCAAAAACTTCAGGTGGTCGCAATCAGAGCCTTCCACTACGTCGTCTCTCATAATCCTACGGTGGTTTTGGGACGTTAAACCCCACATATCAATCTATCTAATGGACGAAAATCAACCCTTTCCGCAGGTGGCACCCGAACATACAAAATACGGCTTGCCCCGCCACGGTGGTCTAGTGGCTAAGGTACTCGGCTGCTGACCCGCAGGTTGCGGGATCGAATCCCGGCTGCTGCGGCTGCATTTTCGATGGAGGCGGAAATGTTGTAGGCCCGTGTGCGCAGATTTGGGCGCACTCTAAAGAGCCCCAGGTGGTCGACGTTTCCGGAGCCCTTCACTACGGCGTTTCTCATAATCATATGGTGGTTTTGGGACGTTAAACCCCACAAATCAAATCAATACAAAATACGGCAAGTTCTATAGCGGACGCTAACAGCTGCGGACATGTGCAATATGTCTATGTATGCGAGTCAACTAAGTTAGTCGTCTCGTTTTAGCCCTGTCGATATTACAACGATGATTTAAGTGAGTTGCATAAAAAAACTATTACAAAATCCTGCCTTGTCATTCAGCAATTTGATTTTACTGAACGTGAAACAAGACTGTTTGACCAGGCCGTGCGTCAGTGCCTATACTATGGAATATCACTCCTTTTAAACGCGAAGCATTTCTAAGTGAACTTCGGCGAGTTTGACCTTATCTGCAGGTCTATGTAACTAGCCGCCTACGACATTTAGCTCTCCTGGCCGTTTGCATGATGAGGTCCACACCAAAATTTGTATGGCATAACATGACTGTATGACGAATATACCTGGGTAGTCATAACAAAATAACCAAGACATGCATGTCATGAATGTCATTATTTACATGTCATATACTTGCTGCTGCTGAGGTGGTTTCTTTCCTATGATATATCGCAAAACTGGTATGATATTACGTGACTCCATGGCGAACATAGGTGACAAGCCCTCACTTGGAAATTATGACATGCGCGTCTTGTAAGAACGTTGCTACATGCCACGCTCATGATGCGCTCTCGGTCGTTTCGCTAGCTTCCCATATACCACATTTGGTATTACTTGACGTGAATGGATGATGAAGGTATATGACTGATGCAAACATGATAATAATGATATGCGTGTCATGTAGGAACATGGCTAGATGCCATGCTTATGACGCCCTCGCAGTTGTTTTGCTGGTTTCACGTACACCAAACTTGATATTACGTGACGTGAATTGACGATGAAGGTGACTGGCGCATACATGACAATATGACATGCGTGCCACGTAAGAACATGACTACATACCACGCTCATGATGCGCTCGCCACCGTTTCGCTAGCTTGACATATACCCAATTTGGTATCACGTGACATGAACAGACGACGAAGATAGATGACACGCCCAAGCATGCTAATCATGACATACGTGCCACGCAAAACATGACCACATGCTACGCTCCAAGGGCGCTCACGGCCGTTTCGCTAGCTTCACATTAGCCAAATTTGGTATTGCGTGACGTGAATGGAGGATGAGCACAAATTCTATGCGCAAAGATGATAATAATGATATGGAAGTCATGTGCGGCACAATTTATATGCGCCTCGTAACGTTATGCTGATCTTGGTGTGACAATTCAACCTTCTCCATTCGTATTCCGCATATCACTGATTCCCACTGTACGTGGGATCTACCAATTTTTTGCTTACAGATTTTGAAGTTTGTGACGATGTAGCCGTAACTACATGGGCTTAGTGGCAAGATGCCAGCTTGCACTCGGTACGTATTGCGAGAGTGTACGTGAAACATGCTGCGATAGCAGATGGTCAAACTCTGCCCTAAATTGTAGAAATCTATTGCAAATATGATCGATTGCCTCGCAACGCATTGGTTCAGCAAGGCTAACTCTGTACATGTCGTGAAGATAGTTTAAAACGACTTGCCTTAACCCCTAATACATTACCACTGGGTATGTGAAGTTCATATTTTTTACAAACTTTAGCTGTTGCTGCCACTGTTTTTTTTCCTGCCTTGAATCGTAAAAATAACGCAGTTTGAGCACGTTTACTGGGCCTCCACCCCTGTTATCTACGCGGAAAAGGTTGAGCATTGCGCCAGTGCAGTGATACGTGCGCAGAATTAGAGCTGCGCGAACTTGAAGGGGACATGCAAATTTTGTTTCTAAAGGAGGCTTGACTGATTGCTCACTGCCGGGACACGATAAAATAAACGGCTACTACTTTGGCCACAGATTCTTCTTCTGTTTATGTGTAAATTTATGTAGTACCGTCGTTCGCTTTTGTGCCGTCGCCGCACCTAGTGATAGTATCAAGTTTGTTACATTTAGTTTGAAGACAATTTACTCTGTAAAATGTACCTTGGCCTTCGCTAATAGCAAGGGTTCCAGAATAGAGCACTCGTCATTTTGAAAACTTTGATCCGTAATACTAATATGTTATGGTAATATTCAGTAAGTCAGATTAGTAATATAAGTGCTTTGTGTTCCATATCTCTAATTCCATGATCGTTCATTTTACCACGTGCGTGATTGTCTCATGTGTTCATGTCTTTATTTAGAACCATACTAAATTATATTACTTAATACGAGCGCATTTGAACTCATTGTGCTAGCCTAAAAGACAAATATTTCCTAACATTCCGTTATTGAGGGGCACACACGGTATTGTTGAACTTTGTTTAGCAAAAGCGTATAATGATATACACTACTTGATACTCTACGATGGGGAATCATAAAGCCGTCACGTGGACCTCACATTTGATGAGGCGTTTTGACAAAAATTACGTCTCTGCGTACGTCAAATGCAGTGAAAGTGACGCATGAGTATTATAAGCCTGAACAGACGATGCTTGACGTCAAGCTTAACGGGCGACAGCACCTTGACGCTGCGCATTTGTTCATCTGTCTACCCGCTTGAAGCTCTAACGAGTGCCATATCTGGTGCCACTTATGTTTCCGACTTTTTGAAATTTGACATTTTATTTGTTAAGTGAGCAGAAGTAATTTTGTCACATAAGAGCAGCAACTTCTCCAACACAAATTTTCTATAAAAAAAACAATGGTATTAAAGAGCTATGGCATATTCACGAAGTGAATGAGGATTAGTGGTCAAAGCAGGGGATCTTTTTGAGTTACTGTAAATCACCCACGACACTAACCGCCCACGGATGCCAATCAGTGACCAGCAGTGTACAGTTACAAGCAATGTTTATTGGTCACAACAGATATGTTGTGTTGAGTCGTGAATTTCGTTTTGCCCTCATTATTACTGCTTTGTGGTATCAGTTTTACCATGAAGTCTGTAAAGACGAGGTCTGGGCACATTCCCTTTTTGGTTGTTGTATGTTTCTAGTCATACTTCCACATGCCCACTACTTTCTTTCGCCTTCCCGGAAAACAGAAACTATTTGTCTTCAAGAGCGTTTGAAAGAAACTTCACCTACGTATGGTCAACAATCAGATGAGTGCATACTGGCCGCCTAAGCTAGCTGATCAGTGACCGTCACCCGAAGAACATTGTGCGTACAGTCATGCTGGCCACCACTGTTGAAGTTACATTTGTTATTAACCATCTTTCGTAGCTGCTTCGCTGGGCGAAAAAGCAATCAAGACTGGAACCGAGGGAAAACAGTCGGCATGGCAGCCGCACCAATCGTGTCCGTCAAGTTGGCTTTAGCCGCGCAGATCCTGAACATTTGACACCATTTTCCACCACGTCACGTCGCTCGCCGAATAGTGGCATTACAGGAATACCTACCCTATCAGCCCTCGATGTGCTGGTATTCTAGTTGCTTTTATGGGCCATGTACATGCCTGTTTCTTGAGACGAATAGAGAGAAAATTATTAATTTATTGCGAGGGAGGGTGCAGTACGCCAGAAGTATCGCTGTCCCATCGCAGAATGTGAATTCCACACTTTGCACTATCATGCGAACCTATCTCGAGGTAACACACTTTTGCAGTTGCTCTTGAAAATAGGTGCCCCGCTGCGTTGGTCTAGTGGCTAAGGCTGCCGACCCACCGGTCGCAGGATCAAATCCCGGCTGCGGCGGCTGCATTTTCGGTGGATGCTAAACTGCAGTTAGACCGTGTGCTCAGATTCGGGTTCACGATAAAGAGCCCCAGGTGGCAAAAACTTCTGGGGCTCTCTACAACAGCGTCTCTCATAATCGAATGGAGGTTTCAGGACCTTCGACCCCACATATCATCATTTATCAATCTTTAAACTGGGTGTGTGATCAAGTGATCATTATCAAGCTGAGCGATTTGTCGAGGACACATTCATCACACACGGATTTATAGAGTATAGTCCATACCATTGTAAAGACAGAGTGAATAAAAACAAAAATAACCAATTTTATTGGCTAGAGGCGTAGATGTAAGAGATATTCCTTCATAGTTCTCCCGGACTTTTCCGCAGACAGCCGTGTTCCGCGATTCTCTTTTTTAACCAGTTAATTGAATGGGTACACATTGTAACGCTATATCTCGCCCATCACTGAGACGTATCGATGCGTTTATTGTCAATGTGCATTCCAAGCTGGATTCGCTACCTCTTGGCTCTTAATCTTATACCGTTTATGTCCTTCATTGTCGTGAAACGCCTGTTGCTTGTCGTGTCTTGCCTCTCTCTCGTGTACGTTAGTACGCTTCGTCCATTATTGCCCCTTTGGGCGCATAATTTTCCTGTCCCGCGTGCGAATCGTGTCAGTGTCGTGTCGTCTGCTCTGTCGTCTGCTAGCGTTTACCGCACTCGACGTCACGGGTCGCTGCCTCACCAAGACGCCGCTAGGGGGTGGCGAGAGTTTCTGCGCAAGTCACAAGTGGCCCCACGCAAGGGTGCGCCATGGGAAAGTCTTTGCGGAGTGTCTCCCACTCTCCCAGATGCAAAAGCACGCGCTTGGCACGTTTCTACGGAGTTTTCGCTTTCGAAATGAACTAACAACAGAACAGGCCAACCGGGTAATTATTCTCTGCCGGCGCGCGCACACAGCCGGGTTTAAGCGGCGCATTTGTTTTGGCTCGCAGGTTCGCGAAAGTCCGCACGGGAGTCACGCACGTGCAGCCATCTTGGGCGGTGCTGCTAGTAACGCACGTTTGCGCAAGCGCACTGCAATGCATGCCTGCTGGAGAGCGCGGGAAATTTCTGTCCTGGTGAACCGCAGCTGGGAGCAGAAGCCGGTTGTGTGGGATTTTTCACAAGAAGGGTTGCAATCTTGCGCCATTACTTTCACTTTCTTGTTCAAATGTCTGAGCATTTTGAAAAAAAAATGTTTGAGTTTTTGTGAAGCCGACCAGCTGTTTGCGGCTTTGCGGCTGGCCTACCTTTTGTATCGGCAAGAGGGGCATTTTTGTTCCAGGAATACAATGAAACCCATTAGGCAACTTAGTTACACTGCAGAAGCAAGCCTTAAAAGGTAATGCTTATGTACCCTACCATGAGCATGCGTGTGATCACTTTCTAAAATTTAGAATTACCTGCATTTATGGCCTATATCAGCACTTGTGTTCTTTTAAACGTAAAACAGTAATGGCTACTACTCCTATTACTTCATTGCGAACTTGATAAACAACCATTCATCTCGTCTAAACCGATACACAAAACGTTGGGCAGTTAGGCGTCAAGGTAAGCTGTGAGCTTCAAACGCTTTCTCACTATCTTCCCTACACGCTAAGTAAATATAAGCTATGCGATGAAATCATATGTTACATAACTGAAAATTCATTACTTCAACTGTAGTTACAAGTGTCAACCAGACCTTTGTGTTCCTTGAAATGTGTTCCTTGCTGATTTTTCATCAGTTTCTAAATTGCCATATTCGTTTTCCTTTGCTCTTCGTATCTCTATCTAAATAATACAACTGTACCTGCTGGGAGTTTTCTCATGTTGCTGTGGTTATGTTAATGCTGCCTTTAAACACATTTTTATTATTCTTGCTGTTTATGCTCTTCAGTAATCACATTGTAATAAACCAGCAACCTTCTTAGCATTTCTGGTTGAGCACTGTTGCTTTTTCAGTCATTCTTGAAAATTTTCTAAAATATTTATTTCAATGAATCTGGTCCCAGTTTAGAAATGTACCTGATACATAGGATGTTGGTGTATAGTTTTATTTAGGAGAATGACGAACTGGCTGTCAGTGCTACCTAAAGAAAGCTCATTCAGTTAATGAAGCAGTCTGAGCTGATGGGATTGTTGTGGCCCCTGGTGGAGTAGATGAGAACCTCCCGCTACTTTCAATGTGGCCTCTGTACTAGTCCAAAATCAGTAGATTTAGTAGTGGCGTTAGTAATGGTGTTTGTCATGGCAGTGCGTAATTAGAGGGGGATGCAGAGCGCGTTTCGGGATAATTGAGACACAAGAATCTTGCTCCACGGCTGCATTGAAGAAGACGTCGATGGTAGACTGAACTTGTGCCTCTTACGCAGTGCTTATACCAGAACAGAATTCGCACGCCCATGCATACAGTTGAGGTGTATGAATGTGAAGAAAATTTACTCCATAATTTCGCGATGCTCTCCACAGTTCAACGTGCCGTTGGTTAGCGCAACAAAGGCTGGTGAAAGCTAAGTGGGGCGGCGAGATGAGTAACTTGCAGGCATAAAAAGGAATGAGCTCACGCAGAACATGCGGCATTGAGTATCGTTTGCGGAGGTCTTTGTCCAGAAGTGCCGTATGATAGTGCGACGATGATTATAACACATTGACATTTTATAGCGATTTCCGCCTGATAGATGGTTTTCCCCGTTGGCGTAGGCGTCACAATGCCATGGTGCATAAAAATGAATACAATTGTTTGGATCACCGTAGTGCTCCACAAACAGCGCGCACGGGACGGCCTATGCTCTCTCATTTCATAGTACCGAGTACTCTAAATCATTAACCACTTTTTTCTAAACACACAATTCCCTTATGCTGTACAGAAAAGCCTTATGTCTATTTAGGAAAATTGTTTAACGATTTCGAGTGCCAGGCACCCTACTACGGGAAGCAGAAAGCCGTCCCGAGGGGCTCAGCACATACGTTTAAAAAAAGTGTTTAATCATTAAGATTGCTTGTTACTCTACTATGGGAGGGCATACAGGCGTCCCACTTCATGATACACCTTGAAGGAGTGCAGCACAAAAAGACGGTGTTTAGAATAAACCAAATTGTGTTGGTTCGTGCGTGCGGCCGTGCGTGCGTTGGTTCGTCCGTCCGTCCGTCCTTCCATGCATTCGTCCATGCATCCGTCCATCCATCCGTCCGTCTGTCTGTCTGTCTGTCTGTCTGTCTGTCTGTCTGTCTGTCTGTCTGTCTGTTGTTGTGCGTGTGTCCTTCTGTCCGTGTGGCCGTCAATTCGTGCATGCGTCTATGCGTCTGATCGCGTTCAAGAATGCACACAGCGCGCGGGTACCACCGCCGAGACGTTAGCCAAGGAAACCGAGCGCAAGCTTCTTTTACGCACCCACCGCTCTGCTTTGTCCGTGCCCCACCAACGATCTACCTCGTACATCGACTATCCAGGAGACCGGTGGAGGCACTCCTTCCTCACGCACCCAAAAACAGCCCGCGCAGCAGCCAATCAAAAAGTTGCTGTACAGCGCCATCCAGAATATCCTCATTGAACTGCAGTTTTTATGTACTTCTATGTAACAGCGCCATCTATTATACTGTTAAAGAGATACTGCTTCCTTTTTTTTTTCAGGGGCGAAGCTTCTTATGGCATGGCTTGTGCGTCCCCGTTGTAGGGAATAGCCGCTCGTTAATTCTTGAACTGGCCTTAAAGGGCGTACTTGTACTATACACTGAAAAATGCATATGGAACGACACTAGAGGGCGTTACTTGTAGAAGAGAAGGTTTGACGTCACATGCACGGAAGGGTAGAGAGACGACTGCGCGACTACGATCACGTGTCCTTCGGTGGTGCCGTACGCCAAGGGGCGCTCTATTGTACAATTAAAGCGCTGTTTTGGCGCGCGCGCGTATTGATAGGGACAAGGATGCTTAGCAGCGTGCGCGCAGGCGACGGCGGCTCGTGCTCGAAGAAGGAATCCCGACGTGCGGGCGCGCAAGGCAGAAGCGCGACGCGAAGCTGCGTGGCAGCGCCGCCGTAAGACCGCGGGAGGGGACCCTGCAGTACGACAACGGGAGGTCGAAGCGGCACGGCAGCAGCGTGCGGATCCAGCTTCGCCCCACTCTCGATCATTCACCCAGTTATATGCTGTCATTTTTTTAATTATTCTCTCGGTTACGCCACATGCCAGACAAGGCTAGACTAAATGCAAACAGTTCCGATATAATATCGCCCATAACGTACCTTCCGGGTCTTAGCGATCATTTGCTTCTACATTTTTCCATTAACTTAGCCCACCCGAAAACAAAGAAAAAGAAGAAAATCATTCGTGACTATAACAGAGGTGACTTTGAGGCAATCAACAATGACCTTTCTACCTTCACTGATCTTTTTCTTGACGGTTTTGACGATCGCAGCGTACAAACTAATTGGAATATGTTTTCAGATAAAATAATTCAACTCACTGAACAGTACATCCCACACCGCAGTGTAACCAACAACTCAAATGCACCCTGGTACAACAGCCATATCCGGCGTTTGTCAAACAGGAAAAAGCGTTTCTTTCGCGCCGCAAAACTTTCGCCTTCTAATGAACGTTGGGCTTTATATGCAACAGCGTCTACGTTGTACATTCAAGCCCTTCGAGATGCAAAAAAACATTTTCATTCCTATGTACTACCTTCCATGTTAACCACAAATGTTAAGAAATTCTGGCGAACTTTTAATCCCTCAACCGATGACGCTATCACACTGACCGATTCCTCTGGCGACCCCATTTCATCTGATATTTGTGCCTCAGTTTTTAACCGTACATTTGCTGAGAACTCTTCTGCCCATTCTGCTGTTAATAACCCCACAACAAACAGCCATACCTTTGAAAGTATGCCACCTATACTAATCAGTACACTTGGTGTTCTTGAGCTCATTGGTGGACTTAGCCTTCATTCAGCTCCCGGCTGTGATAATATTAGTAACAAGTTCTTGAAAAACACTTCGGCCTACGCTGCGTTAATCTTAACTAAACTTTTTCAACAGTCTCTTGATCAGTCCATTCTTCCAAATGAGTGGAAAATTGGGAAGGTCATTCCAATTCACAAGTCTGGAAGCAAGACATCTCCACTTAACTATCGCCCCATTTCCTTAACCAGCACATGTTGTAAAATGTTTGAGCATATTATTTTCACTAACCTTGTCGGTTTTCTAGAATCCAACTCTTTTTTCTGTTCAGCACAACACGGTTTTAGAAAACATTACTCATGTGAAACTCAGCTAATAACCTTTACTCATGCGCTACATCAAGTACTAGATCGATCATCGATCATTGACTGCATATTTTTAGATTTTTCTAAGGCATTCGACAAGGTTTGTCATAAATTGCTACTGCTTAAACTAAACACGCTTAATATTGGTATTAATTTACTGAAATGGATTGAGTGCTTCCTTTTAAACCGCTCACAATTTGTTTCTTTTAATGGCTTTAACTCAGAGTTTACAGATGTCTATTCGGGAGTTCCTCAAGGTTCAGTCCTTGGGCCTTTATTATTCCTAATTTATATTAATGATCTTCCTTCCGTTGTTAACTCTAATATTCTCCTATTCGCGGATGACTGTGTTGTTTTTAGAGAGATAACGAACTCTAATGATGTTGCCTCACTTCAGTCTGATCTTGGCGCAATCGCAGACTGGTGCAGTGAATGGCTAATGCAACTAAATATTAATAAATGTAAAGTCATGCGTGTTTCCAGAAAATCTTCCCGTCCACCACCATACCACATTGATAACATTCATTTAGAATCAGTAACTTCATATAAATACCTCGGTGTTTACATTACTGCAAACCTAAACTGGTCTGCTCATATCGAGCACTTCATTAACAAAGCTAACCGCATGTTAGGCTATCTTCGTCGAAATTTTTATCACGTTCCTTCCTCCTTGAAACTCCTGCTCTATAAAACACTAATCCGATCGAAATTAGAGTATGCTACATCGGTGTGGGATCCCACCCATATCAACTTAATTACTGCTCTAGAGATGGTTCAGAACAACTCTGTACGTTTCATTCGCGCTAATTACAGTCGCACCGCCAGCATAACTTCTATGAAATCAGACCTTTCCCTCCCATCATTATCACTGCGCAGAAAAGTGTCACGCATTGCCTTGTTTCATAAAATGTATCATCATCCTGATCTGCGCGATCGACTCATCCCTCAACCATCTTATGTATCCCATCGCACTGATCATCGTCACAAAGTTGGATTCGCTTCATGTAATACTGAGTACTTTTATCAATCATTTCTACCACGAACCTCTCGCGATTGGAATGGCCTTCCCGCTGACATTGTAAACATTAATAACTGTAAACATTTTCGCAATTCTGTAGCTAATATTGTATACTCAGGCTCTTTCTAAGTGCGTCTCTATTGTACTTGCATATTTTGTTCCTTTTATTTTGTTACCTTTTTGTGCTTTTACCACTCCCCCTCTGTAATGCCTCTGGCCCTGAGGGGTATAATAAAATGAAATGAATGAAATGAAAATGCAGCTTCGCCCCTAAAGTTTAACAATTTCTACGTACTCTACAATGGGAGAGCATAAAGCTGTCCTGTAGGCCTCACACTTGATGAGGCCCTCATGACACATTTATAGACACGGGCAAACGTCCTGTACCACTCAAGGAGCATAATGGTCGGTGTATGGAGGAGAGCGAAGCCCACGGCATGACGTTAATACTGTCTCTTTTACACAAAGGTGTTTGGAGCAAGGGGGTAACATTATAGGTATACTACTGTGGCAGAGCATAAGGCCATCCCCTCGGCCTCACATTGTATGAGGCCCTGTTGAGCTGAGAAAAGAAGCATGACAATATATGGTAGCGCAGACAAAAGAGATGGACAATAGAAGGCACATACAAGGGGGTTTGGTGAAAATATTTAACAATTTCGAGTACTTGGTACTCGAACTATGGGTGAGCAGTAAGCCATCCCTAATTAGGTGGGTTAGAAAAAGTGTTTAACGATTTTTAGTGCATGGTACTCAAATAAGGGAGAGCAGTGAGCCGTTCCTAAATGTGTGTTTAGAAAAAGTGATTTGCGATTTAGAGTACATAGCACTATACTATGGGAGAGCATAATGCCATCCCCTTGCTAAAACCAGAGAGGTTATGCCCAGCGAGTCTCATAAATAAGAAGCAGATTTCAAATGACGCACACTGCTTGCTGAAATCAGTTTACAGTGGAGACGCGGGTGTTGCTATGTTCAGCAAACACGTCAGCTGGTCTGGTGTGCCCTCCAACATTCCTTTATTTTTCCCAGTCTATCTGTGCAGCCCGACTTTTCGCCTTATGTGCTCATCAATTGTCATGCGTAGATGATATCCATAAAACTACTATTTCATGCGTTATCTCCAGAAATGTTTCAGGCCGAGGACTTTCTCAGTAAATTTATAGTTTTATTGCGAAGCTGTCTGAGTTTCTATGTTAGTGTGCCTTGTGCCACAATCGTTGTAAATTGTAATAGTACAATTGGGGTTTAATAGCCCGAAATCGTCATATGATTGCGAGAGACGCAAAAGTGGAGGGCTTCGTAAACTTTGACCACCAGGATGGTGTTCTTTAAGGCGCACCTAAACATAGGTACACGCGCTTCAAGCATTTTAGCCTCCATTGGAAATGCGACCACCGCGGCTGAGATTCGATGCAGTGACCTTCGGGTCAGCAGCTGAGTGCCTCAACCACTAGATTACCTTGGCGGGTGTAGTGGTAGTGGTGGTGGTGGTAGTGGTAGTAAATAGCAAGAGCAATAGTAGTGGTAGTAGTAGCAGTATCACTAGTAGTAGTAGTGGTAGGCATCGCGCCGATCAGGTGACCAGAGGGGGGAGGGATAAAAAAATCGCTGCATTTATCCACGTAGATAATAATAGTAAGGGGGTGAAGCGTCCGTCCGTGAGTGCGTCTGTATGTATGTATGTATGTATGTATGTATGTATGTATGTATGTATGTATGTATGTATGTATGTATGTATGTATGTATGTATGTATGTATGTATGTATGTATGTATGTATGTATGTATGTATGTATGTATGTATGTATGTATGTATGTATGTATGTATGTCACTCACACTAGCGCCTCCTGCTGAGTGAGTCATACAACTAAGCGGTTGTATGCGTGGATAAACAATCCCACGGCTTTAGGAGCTTCGCCCCTAAAATGGTTTACTTAATACACTTCATGGAAGAGCATTAAGTCGTCCCTCTGTATGTCAGCCATTTACAACAAGGTTCGAACGATAGCTTTACTGTTCGACAGCGTTCATGGAACCAAATGCAAGTGGCATATATGTTGCGCAGCCGCGTCAGATGACCTGGTTATGATCTGCAATACTCCTAATTTTCCTGTGGATTTGCTTACAGCCGAGATTTTTTTCTCGGGTGAGGACAACAATCCTCCTTAGCTGATAACTTTAAAGCTATGATTGTACACACACTCATCACGAAATATTTCTGGCCTGAGGCTTCTCTCGTAAATATAATTTGTTTTATTTTATTCAAGAATGTACCGGCGGCAAATACTGTTTTGCGAGTAAAGTGAGAGAGAGATAAAACGTTTTATTAATTGTGCAACAAAGTTGACGACGGCGGGCGTCATCCCGGGCCTCGGGATCGACAGCGAACCCTCGGGTCCAGGTGGACTCCCTTGGTCGCTGGACGGCCCACACTTATTGTTCGAATGCGGAGCTGAGCACAGCCTCCTCCCAGCGCTCCCTGCGGTTTGAGACTGCCTCCTCATGGTTTCTGTGAGTGGGTATATAAGCTGGAGCACTCCGAAAGTATGTGGGCTGAAGTTGCCCACATTCTTGGGAGCACTCTTAGTTATCTTGATGTATTTATCATGTATTTATTATTTATAAATTCTCCAGTGCCCGGATTTATTCTCTGCTACACTTACCTTACCCCGATGTATATTAGGGTAACAGAGAATGAAAATTAGGGCAGCTTTGCCCCAGTGGTGCCAAACTTTAATAAAGTCCGAAGACTTAGCTTTCTTTATTTCTTTTCGCTTTTGCCTTTATTTCATCCTCTATTTTTTTCCTGTACTCTTTTCAAGTTTTTTTCAAGGCGGAGCTACTTATTGCGTGGGTCTGTCGCTGCTCCGTATGTATGTATGTATGTATGTATGTATGTATGTATGTATGTATGTATGTATGTATGTATGTATGTATGTATGTATGTAGCCACCGGTGGCACATACCCGCTCAAGAGAGGGTACGTGCCACAGGGGCTGCGAGATGGAAGATTGCGGTACTTGGAGTGTTCATTAGATGGACGCACGGACGGACGCACGGATGGACAGACAGACACACTAGCAGACAGACGGACGGATGGAATGATGCACGAACGAACGCATGGATGGACTCATGGACGGACGCACGGACCGACGGACGGACGCGTGAATCGACGGATGGATTGTCACGCGGATAGACTGAATCAAGAACTAACGAATGGGTGGAAGCATGGACGGGCTGACCGACGCTTCGCCTCACTCATCATCATTCACTCCGTGGATATGTGATTTTTTTCTGTGCTTCTTTCGTAGATTTGCTTTATTTCTAGTTTTCCTCGTATTTTTCCCTTTCATTATCTCTTTTTCTCGCTTGCTTCTCTTTCGCGTTTTTTACGCGTGGTTAGGGTTGTCGTGTTACCCTAGCCATATTAGTGATGTTCGCACTTAATAATCACCATCAAGGTGTCCGGAAAACAAGAGAAGGAGGACTTTATTAAGCGCGAGCAGATCAGAGGTTTTCTCTATGAAATACAGGGCGATGTTGACAAGTGAATTTTCGTTCAGTTTCTGTCGTGGTCAACTGTGTTGATGTTTTTGCCTATAAGATAACTGGAATGGTGTGCACCGTCTCATTTTTCTCGGTCAGCATTGTTGATCCTGACCCGTTGCCCCGAAAACTTACTGCCTCAACGTGGTATTGCACTGCCTCCAAGATCAACCCAACTTCCACCAAGCTTTGAAAGCCAGGCCAGAGCTGACATCTCCACGGGAATTCAGCCCCGTTAATCACAACCATAAGTAAAACTGCCCTATCTGCATGGAACGACGGTGTACACTTCCACACATGTTCTGGGAAGCTTAGGCACTGCATGGCACCTCAATCAACTCATCTGAGATTTGGCGACCGGCGCTCACCAGCGCGGACTACGACATCCAACTTTAGTCTGTCCAGAGGGCCCACAACTTGGCGTTGGGGCTAGCCCGGCCCGTCTCCACGTGGGCGCCGTCCGCAGCCAAACCTCCCCCTTGAAAAGATTCTTCCCTTCAGGACCTCAATCAAGTTGTTTGACTGACATAATGAGAGAACTAGCAGGGGTCTTATGTCCGCTTTGTGTTAGTTGTTCAAGGTGGATTTTACAACTGGCCCTATCTTAGACATTGCTAAGAACAAGTGACAATGACATCTGAGGACGTCATCAGGTGAAGTCACGTGATATAACGACGTGTAGACGAGGAAAATTTGGTGACCTGTGACGTCATATGACTATAGGCGTGCACAACACTAGCATTTGAGGTTAGGGGATGAAGGTTCGCCTCAGTGCACTCCCTATTACTGTGTGGGTCTTACCTTGCGCTCTCCCCTCTTAGGTGACTAAACTAGAGAGGGCAGCCGCACAACCTGCCTCCCCCACCCTCCTGGCGCACGCCTACGATGATGACGTCTTAGAGTCATGTTATTCAAGGGGTAATATATATATATATATATATCATTCGTGCTCACGCCGAATGTCTGTTTCCGCGTTAGACGAGGAGTCTGAGGCTTTCCCCGAAATATGTAATCAGCTCGCACGAGCAAGGACGAGCTGGAAGATCGTTCGAAACGGCCATTGTTGTGTGGTGAACATAACATAGACTGGTGATGACAATAAGGAATATTACCAACTCACGTCACTGGAAACAAGTGGTTGTTCCAAACTCACCAGTATCCACTTCAGATATGCGTGTTCCAGGTATCCGTGAATGATGAACATGGTGGGCCGCGTGCTGTCGAACTTTGAGTCGGCGAAGCTGTCGGCGTCGCCCGACTTGAGGCGCTGGTAGTACTCGTTGTTACGACGCGTGCGCAGGAAGAACTGCACGTTCAGCGACTCTGGTGGCAGCGGGAACAGGTTCAGGGGCCTCTGGATGGACAGGAAGGGCTCGCCCACCGAGAAGCAGCCGTACTTGCCGTAGCACCGGGTCAGGCTGTTGCTGCTAGGAGGCGCTGCTGGGAGAGAACGGGGATGATAGGTTGTATGCGAGTTCCGAGAGAAGGACCACAAAGATGCACAGAACGCGGCTACTAGCGAAATAAATAACGGAAAACACTAGACATCATTAGGCAACTGTAGAAGATTCTTGCCACCGATTAGTTGTCTCCAGTGATGAATTCAGGCTTGCTAGCGTAAGAAAAGACGAAAAGATCAAAGGGGACAAGCGATAGAATGAATTCTAGGAGAAATGAACAATTCGAACTTATTACCCTTCCCTTATCACCCTTTCCTTTCCAATTCGAGCTTATTACCCTTTCCTTGTGATCATTAGGGAAAGCTTGAAAAGTGCTTGGACGTACTTAGCCCGCAGTTCGTAGTGTACACGTTAAAATACAGGGCGTGCAAACACGGATGCAAGAGAGTCGTCCAGGCACTGTGCTTCATGAGTTCTATCTTGTGTTTGTGCTTGCATGACCTGTCTTTTAACGTGCACACAACGAAAGCGCACCAACAGCTAAACTCTCTGTTCTTCAAAGCATCGTGTGCATTCCTCTAGTGCCTGAACTCGACAAACAGCTAGGAGATATTCGTTTCCGACGCCAGCTGGACAAACGTCAACAACATGCTGCCCGCTGCGCACCCCTGCTCTACCATGGCAACCTTCTCAGTGCGGAGTAGCAGGCCACGTCTTCAAACTACGCTGCTTGTTTGTCATCAAACTTCACAGAAGTGCCATGTGCCATTTGCTGCGTGGCTCCTGCTGCGTGGTACATTGTCTAACTCCGAAGCAACGTTTCTAGGAACATCATCAGAGTGTTGGCATATACCAGGAAAACACTTACTACCCATGGTATACTGTGCTTCGCATTGGTCTACATCTCTCGGGAACTGAGCACTTTCTGTTTAAATCAAACCTATAACTTCACCCCGGTGCCCTGCGTGCTAAGCGCCAGATGACACATTCTTTTTAATCTGTGTTTGAAAGCACCTTTATCCTAAAAAAGAGCAGCCTACTCTGAATATTTACCTCGATAAGCCATCTATTATTCCTATTGAAGCCTTTTAGCTATTGGACGATTGCAGCATGTGCACCTCGCCCCGCCACGGTGGTCTAGTGGCTAAGGCACTCGGCTGCTGACCCGCAGGTCGCGGGTTCAAATCCCGGCTGCGGCGGCTGCATTTCCGATGGCGGCGGAAATGTCGAAGCCCGTGTGCTCAGATTTGGGTGCACGTTAAAGAACCCCAGGTGGTCAAAATTTCCGGAGCCCTCCACTACGGCGTCTCTCCTAATCATATGGTGGTTTTGGGACGTTAAACCCCACAAATAGGCATGTGCACCTCGTGCATGCAAGCTAGTGTTAAACACTGACAGCTCTCTAAATCAAAGTCTTTTGTTGCTGCGCGTTTTTTTTGTGCGTCCTATATCCGTCGCGCCCTGCGCATATCATTTCACCTATCTGATTATACCCATCCGGAATAGCATGGTGTGAGCCTCCAGGCCAATTTTTACGCCATTTCTCGATGAATCTCTCCCTCTCTCTTTCTGTCGTTATATTCTTAGAACACTTTACCCGAATATTTATTGCAGGAAGCCAATGAATCATGGGCTTGTTTTGTTTTTATATATACCGCCAGATAATACCTTTTGATAAATGAAACAGGTACTGAATCAAAGACAATCATACTGGGAAAATATTCGAAGTCATTAAGTGTAGAATGGTAATTATATAAACGTAAATCAATTCCAGAAGATGGTAAGACAACTTGCCTGCTCCTGGGAAAGAACTTACACAACAGTAGGGCGACATGCGCGATGCTCCTGATTGTATATGGTAGCTTGTACACACTGACATGTTGTTGTTCCGAAACTAGTGGTCATTTTCTAGTACACGCGTGTGTGAAATATTTCTGCACACAGCGAGTCGCTTCGCTGTCTTGCTTCCGCCGTGCGTAAATCAGTGCCCTCTTAATACTTTTTGTCCGTCTCTGATTATCAGCGGAGAGCATCGAGGGTGAGCGCTAAACTCTTTCGCCTCATTTATCACTGAACTCATTGCGTAACGCTTTCTGATTGCGCTTTCGACCTTGCGCACACGTAGCATTAACCTACAAGAAGAGGCAAAAGAAACACTGAAAAATAGATGGCTGTATAATCTCAGAAGTTTTCGTCACCGCTACAGATATCGGGGCGCCCGTTCTCATAGTTATGAACTTTCGCTTTCACTGGCAATAATTGCTTCTCTTCGCCAAATTGCGCCAGTGATGATCGCTTCTTCGTGATTTCTCGCTTCCGTGATACTCGCCAATCGTGCCCTTGCGTTCAGCCACACTTCCTAGCCCTTGTATACTCTGAGCAGCACAATTGGCGCTTGAGCAAGAGATTTCATCGTCGTCATTCGGCAAAAGAAAGAAAAAAAGAGGTCACACGTCCGCGCGCAATGAGCGTTCCTTACGCATTGTAATCCTCCGCGGGTTAGGCTTACGCGTGCGCAAGTACACGCCCCCGAATTTCCACGTCTCTCTCGCCGAGAAGCACATGTAGTGTCCTTGAATTTCGCTCTTTGCTCGACCATCTTATCTATGCAGCGATCTCCTGGAAGTCCGATCTACTGCGAGGCACGTTCTTTCCTATGTGTTCGGTATACGGAAATTTTCTGCCCGTCTGGTGATAGCGAACGCCGGCTCACGGACTCACGTCTGCCCTAGTTCGTAGGTGACGTCACCGTGTCGATCGAGAAGGAGAAGAGTGGAGAAGGAACCACGGCGTCCTACCTGCTTGCTCGCGCGACTGGGTGTTTTTTAATGCTCTCGTAACACGACGTAATGGAGGCTACTTGGCGTTCAGGCGCTGACGTCCTGATATGCTCCGTAGCCAGGTTATTATTACGCGAATCTCGCAGGCTCTTTTTCAGGAGTGTAATTCACTTTGAAAGCGTCGTTTCCAGCCGTTGGGGTGCGATCTTACGCGCATGATCATTGGCGTGTGTGGGCTTCCCACTCCTCCCTTCCGTTTGGACAAGTTCAAAAACGACAAGGTTCGAGTTTAAAGTTAAAATAAAAAGGGAAGTTATGACACAGCAGGATTTAGCTCAACACACCGACACAAAAAGGTCTACAAAACACAGCGCAGTACTTTATCAGAATTAGTTAGGAGTAACGATCTGTCCTAATGTCTTCCTTGTGTAGTGTTGCGCTAAACATTTCAATGCATAATTACAGGGTAACCTGTGAAAGCATTGCATGAACGATGATGACCTTCTCACAAAGGCTTGCGCTTGATGCCGAGATTTTTGGGGTGGAAGGCGATCGGCCCCAGCATTATCGTCAAGAGCTGCGTGGACAAAGCCCTACACATTAAAAGTGACATAAAAAACCACACTAAGTGAAAGTATTACGGGTTAAGTAAAGATGTGCGGCTAAACTTCCGATCCTCCTCCCCCTCTGCCCACCATATTGAGATGACGAGTAGTAGGGGCCGGCTGCGACCTGTGTGCGGTACATATCTGAGCGAGTGGAGGCGGCTTTGACACATCTCATGCATGTTCGCACGTGCGTTTGTACGTGCGCCTTTATGTATACACATGCAAAGTTTAATTTTTCGGGAAGTTTCATCCACCCAAACCACTGCCCCTGGCTACGCCACTGCCTCTTGGGTACCATTCAGGCTCCCGATACGCGTGCATCAGACGCAGCCAAGGCGAGCCGACCCGTAGTGGCGCTTGCTTATGACGTGGCTAGGGCGTATTTCATCATTAAATCTTTTATTACTAGGCATCAAATAGACACGTTGTGTTCCATTCTGGCGCTTTCCTTCCTCCACGGGTCACTAACTGTCGAGCCAACCACCTTGAACATTCGAATCTGCCAGCGAGAGGAGAATCCGCTGTTGGCATCGCGTGCAGCATCCTTAGAATTTCTTGTCCGTAAGCAGTAGAAGCGCTGGTATAGCAGCGTGAAAATTTATGGGGCAGAAAGTTCGCGTATAGCATCGAAGCCGAATCGCAGGCGACTTCAGCAATCTGACCCAGAAGCAATAGACAACCAACACCCATCCACTCATTTTTTTTCTGGTCTCTTCATTTAATTAAATGAGTTGTTAGATGTGATTCGTCCTGTGTCGACCCTGGTGATTGAGTCAGCAAAGCTGACACAATCATCCACTATGTTCCAACTAGCCCTCTACACAACCCCTGGTGAAGAATGGCTAGCCAGTCGAAGATTCCACTAGCCCAGTACTTCTTTTTTGCCACAGTGACCAGCGTACACGCCGCGGCAAAAGTTTGCGGGATGCTAAACGTGCGAGAAAGTGAGCCTTCGCATTGGAACATAGCCTCCAAATGAATTGAGAGTTCGACGGAACACCAGTCTGCTCAGGTATAGCTATTCTTGAAGAAATAGGTGACTGACAGATGTCAAAACGAAAGAAGAATCATGTTTCGAAAGTCGTTGCGTTTTGAACTAATAACCTGGTTCGCCTCCCTTTTCAAGGTATGCGCTCCGCTAAAATTTTGGATGGAAGGCGAAAATGGTGCAGCCTGTGTGCTCAGATTTGGGTACACGTTCACGGACCCCAGGTGGTCAAAACTTCAGGAGCCCTCCACTGCGGCGTCTCTCATAATCATATGATGGTTTTGGGGCGTTAAACCCCACGTATTATTCAATCAACCTATGCACTCATTGAGTCTGCATTATTAAGTACTTCTTTCTTTTTCGTGTATTACGCCTACTCTATAATTTCATCATGATCATTCCACTACCTGACCCATAATAAGGAAACCATACGGAACCCGAAACTATATTCGTTTGCTTTGATACTCATCAGTGACCTGTTTTTTCAATGACGCCTTCAAATAAGTTTGCCAGCCTGCGAATTGCATGCACCCTAAAGAGTCACCAACTAGATTAGAAGTATTCCGAACTAACAGAGCGCAAATCCCATTTGCTTTAGAGGCGAAGTCCTGCAGACAATTACTTGTGGCTCTACATTCGCAAACATTAGCTTACAAAGAGTAGCACTAGCCGTTCTTTAGCCAATAGTATCGAAGGGCTAGCCTGTGCTAATAGCATCGATGTGCTACGCTATGCATGCGAGAAAGTGTGGTAGGTGGGAGTCATTCTATACCCGTGAACAAATTGTGGAAGGTAATATTAGGGCATGTTCTTACACGCAGAAGCTGTTGTATTTTAAACAAATCATCTCGATTCCATCTCTTTTCCAAGTGGGTTATCCTCGAGTCTGCAGTTTTACTTCTTTCTTTTTCGGCCATTACAAGCCTGCGCCATAACTTCACCACGATCTCCCACCGCCTGACCCAGAAACGCGCCATTATATACATACACTCTCCAATGCGCTCACGTCTGAGCTTACAGATAACGCCACTATTTTGTAAACGCGGGAACATATCCAGCTCGCAGTGTGCATAAGGATTCATTTTCGATCGGTGGGACCATTTGAGCTTAAACCGGGGTACGCTATACTATATCTCTCACAACATGGTTAAGTTGACTATCTGGTAGCTCTTCTGAGGGTCTCTATAGCCATTTTGTTTTTTTGCCGCATGCCAATTGAAGCGTACAAAAGCACACCGTACTTTCCATATCCCCGACAACGACTCGCGATAAGTCGGCGTGATTCAGCCCTCCGTGCTTCGTCCTTCGCTAACGTTCGCCAATATCGGAGCCTGCATTTGGAATTGCTGGGCGTTATGAGACGATGACGATTGCGGAAGGTGTGTTACCATTGATGGCCGAAGGCCGGGGTTTCTTTTTTTAACGACTCATAGCGAATGCGTCCCGCTTGTCCCGCGAATGCGAGCGGCGCACCCGACGATATATGGCTCGTAATATATACACGTCCGCCGAAACCCGTTAGTGCAGATAATAGCGCGTGAGGTAAAAAACGGTGTATACGTGTGGGTCATGAGGAGCGTGGCCTGCGAGGAAAAACCCATCGAGCAGTCGAGAAATACGGAGTCTTGTCTCGTTTCCCATTCGCTGCTGCATTTACATACGGCCAACGGTAAAGATGTGCCAGCCATTATCACTTACCCCCGTTTTCAGAAACGCTGCTTGACTTCAACTTGAATAGCCACAGACTTCAATGTAGGACAAACACGTTTCGAACGCGCTGTCTTTAGGCGGTGCCAATGCAGCACAGACTCGTTTCAAGCGCACTGCATTAGAGGCGGTTTCCAGCCCAGTTCAAGTCAAGGAGAGTTTATGAATACGGGGGTTAGTGCGTATAGGCGTCGCGTTCCTAAGCTTCGGGGAGTGAGTTCGGCTTTCTGCCATGGTGGCTGCGTTTTGATTTCTGTGTGCTTAGATTTCATCATCATCATCATCATCATCATCATCATCATCAGCCTGACTACGTCCACTGCAAGACAAAGACCTCTACCATGTTCCACCAGTTAACCCGGTCCTGTGCATGCTGCTGCCAATTTATACCCGCAAACTTCTTAATCTCATCTGCCCACCTAACCTTCTGTCTCCCCCTAACCCGCTTGCCTTCTCTTGGAATCCAGTTAGTTACCCTTAACGACCAGCGGTTATCCTGTCTACGCGCTACATGCCCGGCCCATGTCAATTTCTTCTTGTTGATTTCAGCTATGATATCCTTGACACCCGTTTATTCCCTAATCCACTCTGCTCTCTTCTTGTCTCTTAAGGTTACACCTACCATTTTTCTTTCCATTGCTCGCTGCGTCGTCCTCAATTTAAGCTGAACCCTCTTTGTAAGTCTCCAGGTTTCTGCTCTGTAGCTAAGTACCGGCAAGATACAGCTGTTATATACGTTCCGCTTGAGGGATAGTGGCAATCTACTTGTCATAATTTGAGAGTGCTTGCCAAATGTGCTCCGCCCCATTCTTATTCTTTTAGTTACTTCAATCTTGTAGTTCGGCTCCGCGGTTATTACCGGCCCTAAGTAGACATAGTCTTTTACAACTTGAAGTGCACTATTACCTATCTCGAAGCGCTGCTCTTTTCTGAGGTTGTTGTTCATTACTTTCGTTTTCTGCAGATTCATTTTAAGTGAGGTTAGGGGGACAGATGAGGCCTATATAGTGCTACAGAATGGGCATGTCCTTTGCTATCGGGGCTTGGCTGACAAAAGAGAACTGGGAGTGGGGTTCCTAATTCACAGAAACATAGCTGGCAGCATAGAGGAATACTATAGCATTATAGAAAAGGTGGTAGGTATCGTAATTAAACCGAATAAGAGATACAAGATGAAGGTGGTACAGGCCTACGCGCCTACATTCAGCCATGATAACGCTTCAATTGAAAGCTTCTATGAAGACGTGGAATCGGCAATGAGTAAGGTAAAAACACACTATACAATACTGATGGGAGACTTTAATGCAAAGGTAGGGAAGAAGCAGGCGGGAGACCAGGCAGTAGGAGATTATGGCATCGGTACTAGAAACGCCAGAGGAGAGCTACTAGTAGAATTCGTAGAACGCAATAATTTACAGATTTTGAATACCTTCTACCGAAAACGAGGAAACCGCAAGTGGACATGGAGGAGCCCTAATGGCGAAAATAAGAACGAAATAGACTTTATAACGAGTGCACACCCAGGCATCGTGCATAATGTGGAAGTGGTTGGCAAGGTACGATGCAGTGACCATAGAATGATATGGTCTCGAATTCGCCTAGATTTGAGGAAGGAACGACAGAAACTGATACGCAAGAAGCCAATCAATGAGTTCATGGTAATAAGGGCTGCAGCGCGAGCACGAAGGTGCTAGAAGAAACAGACGAAAGGCGAGGCACGGAAGGCAAAGGGGACAACACGAGCGCTGCGTGTTCTCGAAAGGCGAGGCCTTCCGTGCCTCGCCTTTCGTCTGTTTCTTCTAGCACCTTCATGCTCGCGCTGCAGCCCTTATTACCATGAATTCAAACCAACTGGCCCAAATAGCCATTCTTCTCCAATCAATGAGCTAGCACTGAGAGGGAAAGTACAGGAATTCAGAGTGTCGCTTCAGAACGGGTGCTCGGCTCTTTGTGAGGAAACCGACCTTAGCATAGATACAATGAATGATCATCTGACGAGTATCATTACGGAGTGTGCAGTGGAAGTTGGAGGCAGGGTAGTTAGACAAGACACTGGCAAGTTTTCCCAGGAAACGAAGAATCTCATTAAGAAGCGTCAAATCATGAAAGTCTCAAGTACAACAGACAAAATGGAACTGGCAGAGCTTTCGAAGTTGATTAATAGGCGTAAGGTATCCATTGTAAAAAAGGTATAACATGGAGAGAATTGAACACGCTCTGAAAAGCGGAGAAAGCATCAAAGCAGTGAAGAGGAAACTTGGGATAGGCAAAAAATCGGATGTATTCACTAAGGGACAAAGAAGGCAAAATAACTACCAATATGGATAGGATAGTTAAAATAGCGGAGGAGTTTTACAGAGATCTGTACAGTAGCCGAGACAACCACGACCTTAATACTATAAGAACTAGCAGTAACCCAGATGACATCCCACCAGTAATGATAGAAGAAGTCAGAAAAGCTTTGGAGAGCATGCAAAAAGGCAAAGCTGCTGGTGAGGATCCGATAACATCAGATCTGCTGAAAGATGGAGGACAAATTGTGTTAGAAAAACTAGCCACCCTGTTTACGAGGTGTCTCCTGACGAGAAGGGTACCAGAGTCTTGGAAGAACGCTAACATCATCTTAATACATAAGAAAGAAGATGACGAGGACTTGATGAACTGCAGGCCGATTAGCTTGCTCTCTGTAGTATACAAGCTATTTACAAATGTAATTGCTAAGAGAGTAAAGAAAACATTAGAATTCAATCAACCAAAGGAACAAGCAGGATTTCGAACAGGCTACTCAACAATCGACCACATTCATATCAATCAGGTAATAGAGAAATGCTAAGAATATAACCAACCACTATACATAGCCTTCATAGATTACGAGAAGGCGCTTGATTCAGTAGAAATATCAACCGTCATGCAGACACTGCGGAATAAGGGCGTCGATGAAGTATATATAAACATCCTGGAAGAAATCTACAGGGGATCAACTGCTATATATACATAGTGCTTCATAAAGAAAGCAACAGAATACCAATCAAGAAGGGTGTAAGGCAGGGGGACACAATCTCTCCAGTGCTATTTACCGCGTGTTCACAGGAGGTTTTCAGAAGCCTAGGATGGGAACAGTTAGGGATAAGAGTTAATGGAGGGTACCTTAGTAACCTGCGCTTCGCCGATGACATTGCTTTGCTGAGTAACTCAGGGGACGAATTGCAACTCATGATTACGGAGTTAGACAAGGAGAGCAGAAAGGTGGGTCTTAAAATTAATCTGCTTAGATTTAAGTGAGCGTTGAAGATTTCGGGTGGCCTAAATTAACCTGGATTCTAACACTACGGCGTGCCTCGTAATTGTATAGCGACTTTAGTGCTTAAAACCCGAGTAATTATGATGATGTTAAGGCGGTATTGCTCTGTGCACTCAGCACCGTACGTATGTCGGGGTTTGGTGGCGGGATTGCAGTGGGGTTGCAGAGCAATAGCGAACTTACAAAAAAAACGGCCGTGCATTGGGGACGCATCTCACAACCAAATAGTTAATCGAAATTAACATCGGTGTTGAAGTTTCATAATATGTACCTAACGACCCTAAAGTAGGCATTTTTCACTTGTTAAAGGGGTGGCGACACCAAACTTTGAGGCAATCCCTAGGCTGTCGTGGGTTTCCTCTGTATGCAAGGACTATCCACTCGAAGAATCGGACTCAGCAAACGCGTAGAATATGTTTTAATTCACTTCTAAAAGTGTATCTGAATGCTCACTCTCGCGATCTAGGCAAATCGCTAGCGCAGCAACACTGACGTTTCGGAATAAGAGAAGCAACGGCAGTTGTCGTGACGTCACAGCAGATTTGTAGTGACGTGAGTGACCTCCACCATGTCCGAATTGCATTTCGTGAGCAAGGAGAGAACTAGCATGCCTGCTGTTACGAGTGTACTGGCGTCCCTTGCAGAGACGCTGTGTGCATCCGTTAAGGACTCCGAGTGCTTTCGTAACACTCGACGCGTCGGTCAGAGACGCTGCGCGCGTCCAACAGCGCGGCTGTCTGATCCTCCATCAGCATCTCGGCGTTCATAAAAGGCCGGCGCATTGAGCGTTGGGCGGTTTCCACGTCCACGTTCTGGACATACAATGTAAATATAAACGCTTTGTTTCCTTCTTGCTGCCTTTTGCCTTGCCACTGCCTCGATGCTACTGCAGCTGGCCATGGCGTCTGTCAGCGCATTTGTTTTGCTGATGATGATGAAAAACATTTATTATAAAAGAGAGAGGTACGGGGCCAAAGCATGAACCCGCTACATGGTCGGCGTCCTTAGTCCCGGACACCGCATGACGAGGCCCCTACTCGCGCCCGTCTCACCAGAGCCCGTTGAGACTCTAGTGATGAGCAGTTGAGGAGGGCAGTCTCCCATGCCTCTCGGGAAGGGGTAGGGAAGGGGGTAGGTGGGGATTTTTCGGACATGCCCATACCATGCGGAAGATATCACACGTCTCCCCACAGTGTGGGCACCGCCCATCTGTGTTCGCATTGTTTTGCTAGCGCTTGATGTGGCACGTGCGTATGAGAGCAGACGAAACTCAACACGATGTGCGTCACAGCCTCGTGTGCTCACGTGACCAAGCTACTTATGCATCGACGTCACTGCCCAATTCAGCACCGCAAAACCGAAACCGAAAATAGTTAACATAAGTAGAGCAATATTAAAATATTTAGCGAATATACACAAATCTTGGTGTGGGTATCATGCTTCCTGGAGCTGAAGGAAACGCTTAGAGCAAAGAACACGCATGCCACATATTTGGTGGCACCACCCCTAAGAATAAAATCTCATCATTTGCACTCCTCTTCGTTACGCAGATCAAATCGAATAGGGCAAATTATATTTGGCTCGGTTAGCCATACCTACATCAACGTATAGGGTTTTATCGGTTGATCGATTGGTATATGGATGTTTGGGACGTCAATTTGTTTGTCTATTCACCCGCAGGTCGGCGTAATGTACTTTTCATTGAAACCAAAAAAGGACACAGGGAATCAGAGATATCAATGAAAATGTATTGGCGATGCTAGCGCTAAGCCACGCAAGGCTTGAAGCAGCAAAAGTGGGCCATTTTTAAGGGTGCTCTGAATGCTTCTAGGCTCCTTCTGGGCCTTTCCTAGGTAATGCAGGTTGTTCCTAGGATGATTCTACATCGTCGCTAGGCTTTAGCTAGATGATGCTTGGCACTCTCTGCGTTGATCTCAGCACAGTGCGCAGACAGTCACAGACGGTCCAATCTGCAAACAAGAAACTCGCGCTGATACCAAGCGTTCGAACCCCTCATAGATCTACGGGCCCTTCGACGTTGGCGTAGGCTTTCGATCACTTTGGGCTCTTCTCGCAGCCATCATCGCTTTTTCCGTTACCTAGTATTCTCTCGTCGTACTTAGTCGCGGTCTTCGGCTTGCGTGGGCCGTTGCTTAGTAGCCATTTGTGGCCACGCTAATTGCTTCCTCCTTCCCTTTTATTGAACCAGTGGTAAGTAGTATGACTCATCTAATTATGTAGACGCAGAGAATGATCCTAAACTTGTAGCTCACCCCCCCTCCCCCTGGGGGATCGGCCAAGAATCGGGTAATTTAACAAAAAACAGAGAATGCTTATATTTAAATACCGGCGAAAAGAAACCCAACAGAAATGTTAAATTTTTGTAAATAATTCTAAATTATTTGTAAATTATCCAATTGTAGTGGCACATACCAGTTTACGATGATAATAGCTAGCTTTTTTGTTCATCGGACAAGGAAGGATTTGCTACGGAGCTTCGCGGCTAGAACGGTGCCGCATAAATCAATCACATTTTTTTTTTGCCTTGCAGTGAAAAGAAGGTACAAAAACAAAAGTGGCATAGCACCTCTGCGTCATTGTTGCAGTCAACAATGCGAAAGGAAAACTCCGTCTTCAAAAAACCCCCGACAAAATGGACGTTCTCAAAATCAACTTCCTGAAGCCACTGACAAAATGGACGTTGTCAAACACCATCTTCCTGAAACTCTCGACAAAATTGATGTCAAACACCATCCTCTTGAAACCACCGACGAAATTAATGTTGCCGAACACCATCTTCCTGAAACTACCGACAAAATGAACAGTTGTCAAACACCATATGCCTGAAACCCTCGACAATAATCACGTTGTCAAACGCCATAATCCTGAAACAACCGACAAAATGGACATCGAACTTCATCTTCCTGCTACCACCGACTAAATGGAACGTTCTCAACACCTATCTTCCTCAAACCACCGACAAAATGGACGTCGTCAAGCACTATATATCTTCCCGGAAACCCCCCAAAAATGAGCTTTATCAAACACCAACTTCCTGAAACCTCCGGCAAAGTAAACGTTCTCAAACACCATATTTCTGCAACCCCCTGACAAGACTGACATTTTCAAAAGCCCCATTCGTGGAACCACCGACAAAATGGACGTCCAACTCTATCTTCCTGCAACCACCGTCGAAATGGAAGTTGTCAAACACCATCTTCTTGAAACCGCAGAAAAAAAATGGACGTTATCAAACGCCATATTTCTGAAACCACCGTCAAAATGGACGTTGTCAAACACCAACTTCCTGCGACCCCCAACAAAATGGACGTAGTCAAACATCATCGTCATGAGACTACCGACAAAATGCACGTTGGCAAACACAATCTTTCTGGTACCCCCGACAAAACGGATGTTGGAAGCGTTCACCTTGGGTTAGATAACCTAGAAAGATACACCATCCAGTATAAGGAATCAGTTTGCTTGACTCAAACTGCGGCAGCCTTGTTGGTTGATTTTATACTGATTTTGCCGCCATGATCATTCGAGATACCATGGCAATCATGGTCATAGTATGATAAATATTTTTATCTGTGCTCTATTTGTAGCTTTCTTCGTTGAGATGCATATTTTTTATCGGCTCGTTGTGAAAGCAATTTTCCCTTTTCTAAACCCCGAAGGCGAAAGGCGTTTGCGTACAGAACATGAGTTGTGGCGCAGGTAGCAATATTTCATGGAAAAACAATGAACTTATTAAGTCGCAGAGCCATAAGAAGCAAGGACAAAGTCTATGCATATTTGTGAACCACTCGCTGTTTCTATTGTTATTGGACCACAACATTTGCAGCTCACATGCACACGTATAATGCCGCCTCAAGTTTATCTAGTGATATCTGTGGGTTCTGCGGTCTGCGTCCAGCATTCTTGCAGATCTACAGAGGTTTTGAAGCTGGAGTGTGCAAAAGTGATATTGCGTTAGATGGCATCTTGCCAGAAGCAGTTTAGTTGCAATAAAATTAGGGCAACCTTAATAAACTGTCGATGGGATCATGTCGAAACGCACGTGTGCGCTCTACTGTACACGGAGAAAGGACAAAATCACAGCATATATACGCAGTGCATGATGATGAGTGGGACGAAGCATCGGTCTGTCCATCCACGCTTTGGTCCATCCGTTCGTTCTTGCTTCCGTTCGTCCATCTGGGCGACCGTCCGTGCATTCATTCGCTCGTCTGTGTGTCTGTCCATGCGTCCGTACATCCATGCGTCCATCCGTCCGTCCATTCATCTGTGCGTCCGCCCATTCATCCATGCCTCCGTCCGTGTTTCGGTCTGTCTGTCTGTCCGTCCATCCAAGAAACACTCCAAGTACCACCATGCCACATCTTTTCATCATATAGAAGTGCCGCCATCCAGCGGACATTCCAAGGACTAAACGAAGGTTGCACGGCCGGACTAGAGGAGTGGCACGCGCACACTCTCTTACGTACTGGTGTCTAGTATCCACCTTTTACCACCGATAGTTCATGGCACTGTGGCCCAACCCTAAACCTTGCGAAAACCAAGGAGATAACGCCCTGCGAGTTTAACGTGGCAAGCTTTCCAGGTCAGATAGAGCTTAGATTGCGTCCTTCTGTTACGAGTTTTTTTTTTCTAGTAAGCATCAATTGATTGATATGTGGAGTTTAACGTCCCAAAACCACCATATGATTATGAGAGACGCCGTAGTGGATGGCTCCGGAAATTTCGACCACCTGGGGTTCTTTAACGTGCACCCAAATCTGAGCACACGAGTCTACAACATTTCCGCCTCCATCGTAGTAAGCATCAAACACAAGGCAATTTTATTGGAGAATAAGTAACCTATACTACTCTCTGAAACTTATTTCATGAGAAATAACTGTCTTTGTATTTAAGGTTATCGTGCGCAGGTTTCCTCCTCAATCCAAATTGAAAAGGGTGCGCGCGTGCTGCTCCTCTAGTGCGGCCGTGGAGGTGGCTACCTACAACTACGACTACTTCTACTACAGATATCGCGGACGCACTACCCACGGCTTAGGGAGCTTCGCCCCCGAAATTCTTGAGCAGGGGGTTACACTAGTGCCATCTTATCAAAATGTAGTCGTGTCTTCATCGTGGCAGCCATTGCCCATCTCCGTGGTTGTATGTGTATGCCTAGTGCACCTTCCACAGCATAAAAAGGGCGTTCTGGGAAAGTGCACGAAGCAGCTAAACACACGCGCTAAGGTCCGTAATTGCTGCCTTGATTGAGGCAAGAAGACATGTGGTATTGTTTTCATCCAGGTAGCCAGTGCGTATACCTTGGCGGGTGCAGATGAATGGTTTGTGCACTTGGGCCTTCTTTGCATTTCTCTGACATGCAAGTAACTGGTGTAACTCGCGGATACGAGTAACATGTGTCTGTGCAGTTTGTACGCAATTTAATCCGTAACGGTAACTTATGTGGGCAGCTAGACCTTACACCTCGTAAGCTGTGATGGCCCGCCACGTTGTTGTAGCAGTTCCGGCGCTCGGCTGCTGAACCACAGGTCACGGGTTTGGTGCCAGCCGTGGGTGTCGCATTTTGAATGAGGCGAAATAGTAGAGGCCCATTTACTGCGCCATGTCATGGTCGAAACTTTGGGAGCCTTTCACTACGAGGCCCCTCCTATCATGATTTTGAACTCTGTGTGCGTGCGTTTGTGGGTGTGTGTGTGTGTGTCTCTACACCTTCCGTATTGACCCTATTTCCTCACCCTAGTGCTGCGTAGCAGACCGAATGCCGATACCTGGTTAATCTCCGGCTGTCATCTCTATCTCTCTCTCTCTCTGGGATGTAAACTTCCTGTTATTACTATTACAACCTTGCCATGCTCTGAGCAAACCGTTCCATTGATCGTCATGCATCCGTCCGAGTAATAGCATGCTTAACATGGCCCTTAAGAAATTATCTAGCTGACATCACTGAAGCAGCACCAATATGTGACTTTTTTTTTCGGACGATAAACCAAATTCTCAAAGGCTCCATCTGAATGAATCAGTGTTTCAATGCAACTTCACTAGGTGCTGAAAATCTCAGCCTTGATCGGGTTCTAACAGCAGTTTCAAGCTTAAACGCCTGCAACTCTGTCTATACGCGCAGGAAATAGATTTTTTTTAAGATAAATCAGAATGTCCCACCAGAACGTGACACTCCTTCAAACCCATTAACAAATGTGATTAGCAGAACACTGTACACGTACGTCTCTGTCGTACAAAATTCGCCGATTATTTTCATATTTCAAGTTCACCCAATAAATAGAACCAATCTCCTTTACTACAAAACCGGCTTATCTATTTCCATTTCAAGCCTCAGTTTAACGTTACTTACACTCTGTACAGCAGCTTAGTTTAAATTTTCCTTTCTGTGTTTATCGCTTAACCAACCGCTACTGTAAGCCCTTGGAGTGTGGAAGGTGTTGAAATAAATAATTAGGTAAAAAGAAGTCGGGCTTGCGCCATGTGCTATATTCTCTTTAAAAAAATGCGTATCTTTTGGTTCGACAGAATCACAACAATCACTTTTCTCCACGCTGGAAGATGGCATCTTTCAACCTCTTCACACAGCCCAGGTGCCCGACTATTGGATTATAATTTATGACTGCAAATTTGTCCTAGTTTCAACAAACCACCGAATTCTCTATCATCTCCAACAGTGCTTCTCAGGCCATAGTATAAAGGGCTTTCACTAATATATATATATATATATATATATATATATATATATATATATATATATATATATATATATATATATATATATATATATACATATATATAAAGGGAAGAAGTGTATACCTAAGGGCTCGTTTTTCCGTGTTTTAACACAATATTAATGAGATCTTACAGACAGTAATGCCAAGGAATTTACAGGGGAAGTCATTAGAACCAATGGAATGTAAATAAGAAGAAAGAAAAGTGGATGAAAAAATAACCAGCCGTGAGCAGGATAACGGCTGGTTATTTTGTTATTTTTCATCCACTTTTCTTTCTTCCTATTTACATTCCATTGGTTCTAATACCTTCCCCTGTACATTCCTTGGCATTACTGTCTGGTAGATCTCATTATATATATATATATATATATATATATATATATATATATATATATATATATATATATATATATATATATATATATATATATATAGTGGGAGTAATAATTCAATGGGCCAGTTAGTCTTTGTGAAGGTATGGGATATGGCACAACGGGAGCGTTGTCAGCAAGGATAAATATATTATTTCCCAACAGTTTTGGGAGGGGTCCTCCTTCATCAGGGGATGAGTTATACCTCATCATATATAACTCATCCCCTGATGAAGGGAGGACCCCTCCCGAAACTGTTGGGAAATAAATATATTTATCCTTGTTGACAACGCTCCCGTTGTGCATATATATATATATATATATATATATATATATATATATATATATACACGGGTATATATATATATATATATACCCGTGTATATATATATATATATATATATATATATATATATATATATATATGCCGTCAGTTACCCGCCTGTCGTGTATTGGTTTTTCCAACTGGCACAGACTTTATTATGCGCCTTGACTAGATCCTTTAGCGAAGTTCTCATTTGAAGGAGCCTGCATCGGTCCCTATATACTGCCTCATTATAGCGGTTGCGTTCAAGGGCACACTTGTTGGCTACTGTTCGAATGCGTCAGCAGAGGCACTTGTCCTTGAATGTACTCGGGGAATTACCCCACACGAACACGGTGGAAGTGATGCCTGCTGGCGAGACTACGTTGTTAGCTAAATGATTGCGCATTCATCAATTCGGCTATTTCCAGCTAAGTGTAAAAAGAGCAATGGCGCCAAGAGTGCGTATCTACATTTCCGAATCGATCTGTACTGTTTGCGCTGCCGGAAAATTTGGTACGAGAAGCTCGATCGGCGATAATCTGTGTTTAGAACAAATGTTCGACGATTTACAGCCCTATCTACTCTACTGTGAGAAAGCAATAGGCTGTCCCAAACGACATCCGCAGGAGCCTATCCAATACACGTGACTTCTGAAACGTCCATTGTATGAAAAATTTTCATCCAAGCTTTCCGCACACAATGTTCACAATCGAAGCTGAAACACGCGACCCTGGTGTTTGTCCCTTGTTCATCCACTAAGGTTCGTCAAAGTCGTTTTCAATTATTGGTTGCGTCTGTCCAGAAATCTTATACTGTTTGGCCCTCTCATGTCCCCTTCTTCATTGTTTAGCAAACCATTTGTCGGTAGTGAGACTTGCCCTATTTTGTGGTGTATGCACGCTACCTGTTTTTTGCCTAAACAGCACGGACGAATTTCGGCTTCGCTTAACTATAGACCTATTCCATGTACGCAAACAGGGGTAGGCACCTGAGAAATACTGAGGTGCTTGTAGCGACGTCTTAGTGGTCAAGCTCCACCCAGTCCAAAGTTTGCCAGTGCCCTCTATGAGCATGTGACAATGGGCACAGCAGCTGCAAAGTTCCCTCCAAGCAAAGTGCGCCGGTGTGTGCCCCGATATTTGTTATTTGCTAATTATTTTATGGAAAAGTACTTCAATAGAATACCGTTTCAGAAATTTACATGAGGAGCGGGAGACCTCTGGACTCCCGATGCAGAAGTGACCAATGATTGATCAACAATTATTTAGTGTTTCCCTATTGCTCGATAGTTTCGGCTAACAATGGTTATTAATAAGCACCGTCCTAATCTTAGCTAGTATTCACTACTGTTGCTTCATCATTACCATCACCCTCAGTCTGACTACGCCCCACTGCAGAGCGAAAAATTCTTCCTCGTGTCAACAATTCACCGGACCTCCTCTCAATTATGTGACGACTAATCTTGGCTTCTCTATCCCTAGTGTTCTTTAGGGCCGACTGCTACATGCCAACTAATGGCTGATGTTGGTTAGTGTTCTCCCAGTGTGGCCCATCGTTGCTGGTGCATGACACGTGCGTCTAACAGTTCTCTCACGCTACAGTTCTTGTTAAAACATCCACTTCATTTTTCTTATTCATTCTTAGAATGGAAAGAAACCAGCATTGGGAATGGTGTGCAGCCTCGTATGAACGCCCCGGGGACGGAAAACACCCGTCTCGGTTCGATAGCTTTAACCTTTGCGCGTGCGTGCAAAGGCCCTAGCAAGAAGGAGGGCCCTCACACTCTTCAAACAGGAGCCGCCACTCCTTTCTATCTGGCGGAGCCCTTACACATTTTTCTTCGGGAGGTTGCGCAGGGTGTGCCGCCATATCGGCGGTGCCAATTACGTGCGCAACTATCAACTAAACTCCACTTGCCGGTTGGATCCGTTCAACAATGCATTTGCCGTGAGGCCAAGGTCGAACAACGCCACTGTTGATGCGGTGCCAATAAATGTCTGCATGTGAGCCAGACGGATTCAGCCATCGCGGCACTCCCGGTGGGATCGTCGTCACACATTCACTGTCTGAGCGGCGCGAGAAAACGTCCAGACCTTCAAGCGATAATTGATAGGAAGACGCATTGAGGTCGGTCTGCTACACAGGTGTGCGCATATATTTCTCAGCGAGGTGAGGCTGCCACGTCGAGAAACCATGGATGTCCGCATTTATTCCACGCGACTGTTCAAGGACGTATGCATGGATCGTCTGTGGTCATAAAAAAAAACAAGAGTGGGTTACTTCGACGTGACAGTAAACAGAAAGCTCAGTTTGCTTGGTTCGTATTTTTTTGCATTTCCGATGGAGGCGGAAATGTTGTAGGCCCGTGTGCTCAGATTTGGATGCACGTTAAAGAACCCCAGGTGGTCTAAATTTCCGGAGCCCTCCACTACGGCGTCTCTCATAATCATATAGTGGTTTTGGGACGTTAAACCCCACATATCAATTGGTTCGTATTTTTCGTACATCAGCAACAGCTATGATTTATCGGTAGTACAAATTTCCAGAACTACGTCTGCCTTATCCTCGCCACCCAGACGAATTAAGGAAACTCCTGCCGACACTAAGAGCTACGGTAACGTAAAGTGTAAAACACGCAAATGCATAACATATTTTGGAGTGTGGGTTAGACGGAGCTCTACTCAACTGCTGTTAATTTTGCCCCAGCACTTTCTAGGTAGACTGCTTTGTCATTTTTTACTGTGGCGATGAAGAAACAATTCGACATGTTTTGTGTGGGCGTTTGGAATGCAGCGCACAAAAGCAGTCTATTGGTCATACTTTTAACAAGCTAGATTAGCAGCTTTTAGCGGAAGAATCACTACTTTGTCATCCTCCAGACCATTACGTTGCAGAAGGCCTTACAAGTGCTACAAGGCCCCCTACGATCTGCTGGTGTGCTTACCAGCGCGAACGTAAGTGTGCTTACCGTAAGTGTGCTTACGAACGTAAGTGTGGTAAGTGTGCTTACCAGCGCGAACGACAGTGCAGGAGGCGACAGGAGAAGAGGCGAGACAGAGCGCTATCTCGTCTCTTCTCCTGTCCCCTCCTGCCCTGTCGTTCGCGCTGGTAAGCACTCTTTATCATGTTATACCAACACACCCAATCCTACTGTCTCTTGAGTTAAAGGACCCCTTGTTGTCGGAATTTCTGGAGCCCAGTACTACAGTTTCCTTCATAATCTTGTTGTGATTTTAGAACGATGAAGCCAGTCATGCACAGCAACCAAAGAACAGAGCAGCACTGTCAAGGCGAGACGCGAGCTCTTCATCATAAGAGAACGAACGTGGCTTGTGGACGTTTGTCGACGCCAAGTGCAGTGAATGGTTGGTTTTCGCAGAGAAAACCGCAACGTATGCGCCTTACTCTCGTCTCCGGTGCCGGCGGGGACATCCATATGGATGTGTTTGTGAAAAAGGCGTGGGAGTCTTAGCACATCATATTCTCGTATTTCTCAGGAAATGGTTGAGGGAGGGGAAAGGGGGGGGGTGCTGTAGATGTTTCACGCATCACTGAGCGTCGCGGACATTCTCGGGGTTTGTTTTTTTTTTTTTTACGAATGTTATCTTTGCTGTAAGACGAATGTACTCGACGTAACCAAGTTCAAGGCAAACTATGGCGAAGCATGGATACAGCAGGATCGTGGGCGGCCATCGACGGTGCTCTGGTGAAGTTGATAAAGAAAAACTGACCCAATGCGTAGCACGAAGACCTTGAACAGAGAGCACAGGATGAGCGCTGTCTAGCAATCGAAATGGAAACAGTTATTTTGAAAGAAACATGCGCGAAAACAAAACCGAGCACGGCAGACATGCGCAAAATTTGCAAATGCGAAAGGATACAGAGATACTTGCTAGATACAGTAGAAAATTAACTCGTGATGTAACCTGAACCTTTGACAGTCAAAGAATTGGAGACGCATGCTTTAGCCATCCGTCGATGTCGTTATAATCAAGTATTTTGTGTATCTGCGTGGCCCATCCTATGTTGAGTGACATGTTCAAGTTTCTCCCATAGCGGACGCATGCTATGAATGGCTTGTATTTTGTCGCATATTTTTTTTTTGGGGGGGGGGGGGGGGGGGTAAGGGGAGGATCGATAAATAGTTCAGTTTTGCTAGAGCAGTGCTCTCTGTTCTCTGTATTCGTCTTTCAGCGCTGCATCAAGCATGTGTCAATATTCAAGTAGGCCTGACTTTGGATTCTAAATAAAAAAAATGCGTTAGCTTTTCGTCGCGCCATCAGGCACCAGCGGTGTCGAGCAACCCTCAATATTACCAGCAGTGATCAACATCGCCTCCACTAGTAGGAAGCAAGGTTTGGGTACGGGCTATTTACGATTCTGATGGCGCTGAACCTCGCACGTGATCCGCTACCTCAAACACCGGCGCACAATTGATGAAGCGACGATTTCGTGCGATGACGGCAGCATCAATTTAGCGTCATGATGAAAACACCAATTTCAGCAATCCGTGAATAAAGTGATAAGAATTGCGTGACGACGAAATGGCGTTGCATCACCTTCCCACATGACAACATTTATGAAAACTGTTGAAAAGTCACATGGCCTCAGTTCGACATGACGCCCCATATTGCCACGATTTCTGACGTCGCGATGACGTAAAGGTGATGTGCGTGAAGCTGCCTGCGATCCTGGAGGAAGTGCGAAATCACGCTACGTGCAGCGAGTTTTTTTTTATATATATGAGAAGCATTCTATAAGCAAGTTTGATCCAGTGACGTCCTCGTGCCACTGCGTATGCGCGTTCCTCCTCTCTCTCCTTTTTACGCCCCCCTTTCTCTGGCTTCGCTACGACGACGCAGGCAGCGTCTGCTAGCCTGCTCGCTTCTTACTCCTCAAGCTTTTATCCCGCAGCCGTTTACACCACCATTGTGCAAGTGCGTACTCTCCCCCTCTCTCTTCCTTTCTACGCTTCACTCTCCCTCTCTCGCCTCGCAACGCCGACGCAGGCAGCCTCTGCTAGCGAGTTTCGTGATTGAAAAAACTGACTGCTCACGTTGCACAACCGTTCACTAACCCCCCGTACATATAGGCCCTGCATTTATTTCTCCAAGGTAGGGCCAGTGGGAGATCTATACTGTGTGTTGTTTAATAAAATTTCGCAGCGTGCGTGGTAACTAAAAGATAATTGCGGGTCTCTGTGTCCAACCTGCGTCTTCTGTTTCTCTTGCCCATTAGCAGCGATTGGCATAATCCAATAGGTAATACCAGTCCATCACTGCGTGCTTTGCGCCTTCGCAGGTTTCTCTCCTGTGCAACGCCGCCGCCAGTGTAACCGTTCACGCCCTCTGCTTTGCATCTGCTCATGGTTCCTTTTAGCGGGAGCCGGTGTAATGTTTAGATGCAAAGCAGCTCTCTGGCAAGCCTGTGTAACGCTGTCCATCCGTGTGTCTTCGTGCCAACGTGCCTCACCGCGCTCCCGTCGCCGTAAGTGTTCGGGCGATGCCAAGTAGGTCAACGCCTTCCTTCGCAGTGCGCGATGATATCACTCTATCCGTCGCTCGCCACGTGTCACCTCTCTCTCGCTCGACCCTCTCCACTACTCGCAACGTTCGAGCGCACAGCGAGTGAACACTCTTTCGGCTCGTTTTACCTGTAATGGAGAGGACGCTGACTGATTGTGGTGAGGCGTGTCGACACGCACCTTGATAGTCGCGGGCGATTTCAACATTGACGTCAGCGGAGGAGGAGGAGAATGGCTCGCTGATTACATGCGTGACGTGCACCGGCTGAAGTGCGTGTTGGCGGATCGGAAACTACCCAGCACGATAAGGGGAACGTGCATCGATGTGCCCTTTGCCCATTATGAGGTCCAATGTCTGCAGGAACTTCTCAGCGTGCACTTCAGCGAACACAAGGCCGTAGTAGTCAAGGCGAAAAACGCGCCATCTCCAGTCCAGCGCCCGTGTCCGCTCTGAAGAAACGACAAGACTTACGCCAGCCATCGCTTCGAATGAATCTTCCAGCGCTCACCGCAGCACCCGCGTTACCGTGACGCCACCCGTGTGCAAGGCTGCTGCTTCGAATCTCATCAGGGTTCCCTTTGGCAAGATGTCGTTAATTTTTTTTTTTTGAGGGGGAGGGGGATAAGAGGATAATCAGTGCATCGCCCCACCGCGGTGGTCTAGTGGCTATGGTACTCGGCTGCTGACACGCAGGTCGTGGGATCGAATCCCGGCTGCGGTGGCTGCATTTCCGATGGAGGCGGAAATGCTGTAGGCCTGTGTGCTCAGACTTGGGTGCACATTAAAAAACCCCAGGCGGTCGAAATTTCCGGAGCCCTTCACTACAGCGTCTCTCGAAATCATCAGTGGTATCGGGACTTTAAATCCCTCGTATCAATCATAATCAGTGCATCGAATGAGAAAAAAAAATAGAAATGGCTTTCGCCTTCGAGTCGGCTTATGCAGTTTATTAAGAGACCCGGTGGTCTTTTTATTCGCATTTGCTACTGTAACTTTTTAATTTTTTTCTATTTCTGCTTCTCTTTTGCATACGTTTCCTGTCAGCTGTTTTTTTATGTTTTTTATTTCCTTTTTAACTACATTTATTTTCTTTCCAGCAGAGAGAGTGGGCTGGCGTTGGCGTTGATCGTAGCCACAAGTCTAGATAGAACAAAAGAGAGTGACTCTGTATAGGCGCCTCCAGTGTTCTGTGTGGTTCTCTTCTCTACTGTCTACGTTTGTCACCCTATGACCACAATTAATGCTCACCAACTAGCCCGATATTCAGTTCTCCCAAGCAGACGTTGTGTTTCTCTCGGTGGCAGCTGCCAGGCCTGCTCTCTTTTTATCTCCCTTTACTCTCTTGTTGATACATACTTATGTCTTTGCCTATTACTGCCGACTTCGGTGAGTCGAAACGCCATCATCATTGACCAGACGGCCTTGCCCACTTGTCCGTCAACTCGTGATACGGCAATAGCCGTGACCTGCGCCATTTAAGTTGTTTTTTTTTTTCTTGGAGGGTCCCGCCTCCTTTCGGAGAGCCGTTGAAGTACAGCAGACAGGTCGTTGACGGCACCCCGTGTCGGAGCGGCATTTTCATCACAATCATCGACTGCGCACGCTGACAAGCTGTCATTTATGCGGCGTGCCCGTTTTACGTCGACGTCAGTGCTGCCCCCTTGCGGCCGCCTTCCGCAAATATGGCTCATTTGCTGCTGAGTAGCGCTCATCGGTCGTCAAACGCCTCGGAACATCACTGTGCATCTTCAGTGCTCTTTTTTGCTTTCTTTGTTGAATGAGCGTGTATAGATAGCCTCACTTCATCATAGCCTACAGGCGCCAGTCATTTTCTGGCGAACCGCATGCATAATAAAGCTAAATCGTGTTAATACAGAACAAGCAAACAAATATGGACAAAAAGCTCAGACAGCCAAAATGCCCCGTTTAAGAAAAAGGTTGAAGCGCGCTAACACAAAGTGCAGATAATATTGAAATTAGTTTGCTGTTACACAGCAAGTATAAAATTAGCAGTAAGTTTAGAGCGTACTTCTTTGAGTGAGTTGGTTGTTGATGTCAAAGTCTTGCATCGCAGAAAAATGTGGGTGAGAAACTACAAATGCAACGGTATGGAAAGAAAATGTTACGTCGTGAAAAACAAAATCAGAAAGGAAAAAAAACAGAACAATGTCAGATAGTTCATATTTTTCTGTTCAGTGTAAATATGTGGAACGCTTTCTAAAGTTCGTTGGCTGTGTATGTACTGGGCTTCATCAAACGAGGAGGGGGCAAAAATACTTTAACAGAAGAAAGTATAAGAAATGGGAAATGGTTGTAATTGAATATATCGCAGAGCTACCACTTTAGGTACCAGGCTTTTTTATTTATTATGAGTAATGTAACTCGTCGGTGATGACATCATTTTCATTACACTTGATACCTTCTACGCCTGAATATGGCGGCACTGCAGTACGGCCTCCATTCAATCCTCGCCCGGAGGTTAAGGAGAACAAAACTAGAGGCTGATCCTCGGAGCGTGAGGCAAACGGCGGCCACCTGGCGGTTAATTAGGGTGGCGATTTGGGCCTGTTGGTATGGTAGCATCATAATATATGGTAGCGCAGACAAAGGACACAAACAAGTGAAGGCACATTCGCACATGTGTTGTCTTGAATGTGCCTCCTCTTGTCCGTGTGCTTTGTCTGCTCTACCATAAATTATCACGCTACCATCTGGCGGGCGGGCGCTGGTGATTTCGAGTGGTGCTGCCGGGAGCGTGACCTCCCGATTAAGACGTCGCATGTCGATTGGGGTCGATCGGGGCGGCTGCGCGGCCTCCTTGGTGCCGCGTATGAAATGGCGTACTTATTAAAGGGGAAGGCCCTCTGGCGAAGCGATTAGGCGCTTCTACGTATTACCGACCGGAGAGTCGACCCGTAAGCAACAACTCCACGAAGCCTAGAACCGTCGCTGTCACTCGTTTATGCCACGAGGGCGCTTTCAATGCACCCTGCAGATTACCGGAAGCAAAGCGACGACACCTGTTCTTAACCGGCAATGATTGCAGTGATTTAGCAGCGTCAGTTTACCGTGGTACGGTAAGTACGGAAATACCGTGCTGTCGTGGTCAGAGATCCTCACCTAGCTATTCTTACGTCCGCAAGCCATCTGTTACACATTTTGATCATCTCATCACGTAATACCACGCACAATGAGCTCTACTTTTTTAGGGGCGATGCTCTTAAGGCGAGGGCTGAGCGTCCCGTCGTAATCGTTTGTAGCCACCTTTCGTTAGTTCTTAAACCGGCCGTAGAGGGCGGTAGTTGTACATATAACGAAATGCATATACGCTGAAAAATGCACATGATACCATACCAGAGGACGTTACTTGTAGTATGATAAATAGTAAAAATCAGAGCATATCCATGGAGCGAATGATGACGAGTGGGGCGAAGCGTCCGTCAGTCCGTGCACGCCCCCAAAGCAGGCAAGGCCGTGAATACGGAAAATCTGAGGCCCATATCACTGACTTCGTGCGCGGGCAAGCTCATGGAGACGATGGTACGGGATCGCCTCTCCCCATACCTTGAGGGCAAGGGCTTCTTTGCAGACACCATGTTTGGGTTTCGCCCACACATGTCTGCACAGGACGTCCTTCTCCAGCTCCATAGGGCCGTCATACAGCCCATAAGTATGCAACACAATGATAAAGCCATCCTCGCCCTTGATCTGAAGGGGGCTTTCGACAATGTTAAACACAGCAGCATCCTGGCTAACTTGAGCTCCACTGATTGCGGGGCTAAGGCCTTTGCATATGTCAGAGATTTTCTCTCTAAACGCCAGGCACTTCTTCGGATCGAGGACGAGGAATATGGCCCGTACATTATGGGAACACGGGGTAACCCACAGGGAGCAGTGTTATCACCACTCCTTTTCAACATTGCTATGATGCGCCTTCCAAGCGAATTGGCCAGGGTGGAAGGCACACGACACGCAGTATATGCCGACGATATTACAATCTGGACCACTGAAGGGAGCCTTGGTGAAATGCAGGAACGCCTTCAGCAGGCCGCATCCATAGTCGAGGCGTATGCCAACGATTGTGGACTCCAATGTGCTCCAAACAAATCAGAGCTTCTGCACGTTAGAGCGAATCCAAGAGATAAGTCAGCCATACACATCTCCCTGTCTGGGGTTCCCATCAGAGAGGTGGAGGAGCTCCGAATTCTGGGCCTGTTCATTCACCACAGACTCAGACCGGACTCCACTATAGCGAAACTCAAGAGAATAGGCGAACAGGTAGGGCGCATGATCCACCGCATTTCCAACAAGCGGGGTGGTCTGCGGGGCAGAGACGCGCTTCGGCTCGCGCATGCCTTCGTGACTAGCCGAATCCTCTACGCCGTCCCATACCTTCGCACTAACAAGCAAGAAGACGAAAGAATAGATGCCATCATTCGTAAGGCTACTAAACGAGCTCTGGATCTCCCGGTGGCCACTTCCAACGCCAAACTGAGGGCGTTAGGTGTGCTCAACTCCTACCAGGAGTTGCGGGAGGCCCACCTTATGAATCAATATACGCGGCTCGTGCAGACGGCTCCCGGGCGCCGCCTGCTAAACCGCTTACATATACAGCACACTTGCACTGCAGAGGAGGCGGAGCGTATTCCGGAACTGTGGCGGCATATGCTCTCGGTCGCTCCACTCCCCAGTAACATGGATAAGCACACGCACGAAAGCAGAAGACAGGCGCGGGCTCGGACGCTTGAGAGGCAACACGGCTCCCGACCTGGTGTATTCTACGTAGATATAGCAGGGCCTTCGCCCACGGGATTTTACACGGCCTCTGTAGTTCACCGGGAAAAGCATGTCAATGGGCTCTCGTTCCGAGCACAAAATCCAGAGCGCGCTGAGGAAGTCGCGATAGCGCTTGCTGCTGCGGACCCCAACTCGAAAGTTTTCATCACGGACTCCAGGAAAGCATGTACTCATTACTTGGTAGGAGAGATATCCCCCCTAGCCAGCCAAATTCTAACACGGGCTCTCGCTGATCCAGCCCCGAAACGCATCGTATGGGCTCCTGGCCATCAGGGCCTACGAGGTAATGAGGCCGCTGAGGCTCCTCACCCCTTGGCTCTTATGACTCGGAGGCCAATACACCGCTGCTGCGGTTCAAAGAAATTCTCACCTATTATCGTGACACTCACCGCCTTTACCCGGCTCCTGCAAAGGGGCTGAGTAAGGCGGAAGAGCGAACTCTAAGGCGCCTGCAGACAGGTACTCTACTCTGTCCTGCAATCCTAAAGCATTTCGATGCGAACACAGATGGGCGGTGCCCACACTGTGGGGAGACGTGTGATATCTTCCACATGGTATGGGCATGTCCGAAAAATCCCCACCTACCCCCTTCCCCTACCCCTTCCCGAGAGGCATGGGAGACTGCCCTCCTCGACAGCTCATCACTAGAGTCTCAACGGGCTCTGGTGAGACGGGCGCGAGTAGGGGCCGCGTCATGCGGTGTCCCGGACTAAGGACGCCGACCATGTAGCAGGGTCATGCTTTGGCCCCGTACCTCTCTCTTTTACAAAATGTTTTTCATCATCATCATCCGTGCACGCTTCCATCCATCCATCCGTTCGTTTTTTCTTCACTCTACCCGTCCGTCCATTCGTCACTGCGTTCGTCTATGCGTCCGTCCATCTGTGCGTCCACCCATCCATCCGTGCATCCATCCGTACATCCATGCCTCCGTCCATTCGTGCACCCGTCCATGCGTCCGTCCGTCCGCTCGTCTCCTCATGCGTCCGCCCGTGCTTCCCTCCGTCCGTGCATCCTTGTATCCATCCATCTGTGTGCGCGTCCGTCCATCCTTCTGACCACCCAGCCGTCCATCCGCCTCACCTCACTCGTTGTCATTCACCTCGTCGATATGCAGTGATTTTTTTTAGTTGTTCAGTGTGGTTTTGCCTGGAGATGGCTAGCATATGCCTTGCATTGCAATATTCTTCCAAAGTCGTTGACGTCCTGGCCTATATGAGGCCCCGGCAACTGATATTATTCATCATCTTGCTCGGCAGCCTTCACAAATCATTATTCCTGCAATCTCAAAGTGAAGGTGACATTTCAGTGTAAGCGTTTCTAAACATTTCTGGGAAAACGCTTCTGGGTAAACACGTATAAGCAATAACACAGAGAACTAAGATCGCGTCCGATTTTGCGTGCTGTTGCTGCGTTTGTTACATGCTCTGGATTTCGAAGTCCTCACAACCTTGGTATAACCACTTTTTATGTCCTGGGTTTGGTGTGCAGTCATATTTTCAGCGGCGAAACAAAATTAAGTGGAAATAATATAGGAGGAAAAAAATAAACTATAGAGACGAAGCAAGCGACCTTCAAACGGGGCAAAGAGGAAGAAAAGAGACTACACATTAAAAATAACCGATAAAATATTGCAATAATAAATTACATCTGTACATCATGCCTGTGTTAGCAAATCTAAATTTTTAGCCTTAAATTGTGTCCGTATGTGTGTAAGTGAAGGACATTAAAAACTCGTCAATATTCGAAGTCTTGTAACTTCTTGTTCATTGGTGTATGCATGCATCAACTAAGGTTTGTCATGACAATCGGAAGAATGTCTGGCGCTTTTTCGTATTTAGAGTGATTCTTTATTGTTCATGAAATAGTTAGCTCATTTCTCTATTCAATCTTGGTGAACAAAAACAGCGGCTTTGGAAGATGCCGAATAGCAGAGCACTAGGTAATCTTGATCACATAAGACTTAGTACAGTGTGCCTAAGACTTACTTTACAATCGTCCCTTTTTATTTATTTCTTTTTTACTTGACTGCAATCTGTGTGGTGTAGGCATAAACAGGAGTAAAACCTCAATTTTTGCTTAGCAAAAATAAATGAATTGTCATTGGTATTACTTGTATTGGAGAGAATATTTAACTGACGGACACACAGCAGACGGCCTTCGGTCACGGACAGCACCTATGCCACCAGTTGTCACCCTTATCTCCCATTCTGACCATGATCTCCCATTCTAACCATGACTTGCCATGCACATGACTCTTGTCGAAATCTTATTCGATTCTTGGTATTTTATTCTAAGTTTATTTTTCTATGTCTATCATTGATTCGTGTTTATCGGTTGCGCCACAGATAGCAAGAGCAACAGCGACGGTGACGTTGCTGAAAAGCAGCGTCCCACAGCGGCCACTCTAAAATTTCAGCGACGCTATTTTTACATGTACATTAGCCTGAGGAGCACATACTTTTTGTCTATAACGCTCTACGGGGATTCAGGACGGGAAACGTCGGCATCCCATCCCACTGAATTAAATGTAACAAATCACTGTGGCTGCGTAGACTTTGAGAAAATTGTCCCAGTGTGAGCGGCCTTCATCTGGGCTTCTTGTCTGCTTAATCGACTAGGCCGGGGCCGAAATTAGGAGTGGTTGCGCGGAATGCGGGTCCTTCCGGAACGAAAAGAGATGAAAGCTGTCCCTGATTGATGTTTGATACCAGGCTATAAAAGAAAAAAAAGGAAATAAAGAAAGAACGAAAGCGTTTCTTCCTGTCAAGCATGTGCACACTCCATCTCCAACGAGCTTCCGGTTTTGTTTTGTTCGTACATAGCTCTGATTTCTTTCGCTACCTCGGACGTTTGTGAAGTCCACCGTCGTACACACCCGGGACTACTCTCCCCACCCCACCTGCGTGCTTTCTCTCTCTCTCTCTCACTTTAGTATGTACGTGTACTTTGAAACTTCACTTTCCTTCTCCATTTCTTAGCCTATATACACGCGAGCTCGGTCTGCAAAAATAACGGCGATATTCCGTGACAAGCCCCAGCCAGCCTTTCCGCTCCGTCCACCGGCGTACTTCCAGAGCCCGACCGTGTCGCCCTCGAAGTAAAGAAAACTGCGGGCCGTCGCGATATCGCATCATCGATTAATTTTCGTTTTGAAACGCTCGCACAGAGCGGCTTGGCGGGCGAGGCATGCAGCCAGCTACAGTGGCCGCGAAGTGGTTTGTTTTGCGGAACCCCCGCCACTGTGTGTGGGTGGGAAAGGGGGGGGGGGTGAGAGAGCGAAATGATTTGTTCTAGCCTTCCTGAGGCCACCGGCGGGCACGTCATTCGGGCGCACCTTGCGACTGCCTTCACTCCGCCTCGAACACCTGAGCGTGACGAAGACAGTGCGGTCTCGAAGCTACCGCGAGCGCTCTGTGACGGGCAGTCGACCGACCCATTTCACCGCCCGGCGACAGCTGGAAAGGGCGAGTGAGCTAAGGGGAGTTAGTTTGATCTGCGCGGTTTTGTTCGGCCTGCCCCGGAGCGACTTTGGATTTAGTTTTTCACAGTCCGGACGGGTGATCACGCACGTACCGTGTTTTTCGGACTACAGCGGTCGCGGTGTACGTACTGATGATGACGTGTTGCTGCTCGCGTCTTTTGCGATGTCAAGCTTTCCCTCACCACTGTCATACTCGGAGCGTTCTGTCTATCATGTGTGACATTACCAGGAGGTGTTAATTCATTGAGCTTGCCTGTTTTGCTTTCTCTGCGTATACGCATGACTATATTAGGGAGTTTTAGAATAGCGTACCACGAGCTCTTGCGGTGCGGTCACTGCCACTGCTCATGCGTCGTAACGCGAGTTGCCGTTTGCGTCTGCGGCCCGACAGCAGAAAATATGAAATAGCGGGTGATGTGTGCGGCCTGCATGCAGCCCGCAAATGCTGGTTTCGAGGCTACGGTGTTGCTGCGACTTTGCGTTGCGGTTTACAGGCGCGCAAACGCTATTCTAAAGCTCATATTGTACCCGTTATGCCAGCGACTCCCGCAGCGCTTGCAAAGGTTATTGTAAAACTTCTTATTGACACGCTTTGCCGTCTAGCAATTACTCCTTCCATCATAAAGCTGTGTATGCATGCATTAGTGGTCCTTATTTTTTCCGTTCCAGTTGAGACTCAGTGACTCATTGCTAATTGGTCCGAGTGATACCTTTTAAATGGACTCTACAGTGACTTTTCTGCTAGGCCCCTCCATAAAGAAATTCACTTTACCTCAAAATGGTATATACCATCCTGATACAGTACTCACGGATTGAAACTCGACATTGTTTTTAGGATCAATGCATTTATTTGAGCGTTTTTGGTGTTTTCTTTCTATCTACGTATCTATATATGTAGCCGCATACGTATGCGTGCTCTCGTTGTCACCTATTTTAATGTACAGCCTAGTGCTCTAGTTATAGAGTACATCGTACTCTACATCCTCTGACATTTGTTCTAAACTCACATTAAGCCAACCAACATAAGCCAAACCAGAACAGCTTATGGATTATCCGTAGTAAAGGGCGTATACCACTCTAAAGCGTTGAATATTTATTGGAAAGAGACCACAATTATTATATTGTCAAGGGCAATCACTCCTCCCAACGCATTATGTAGCTTCAAATCTAAACGCTTGACTCGAATGCCGGCATTCGTCTCAGCATCACTCTACATTTAGGAAACAAAAGTAAGTTTATTGTTTATTCTTAGTCTCGCATTTCTATCCGTGAGTATTACGCTTGCGCCGTAACCAAATGTAGGCACAATTCTGTTCCGTGGACCATATCCAAGTAAATACGGGATGCGGTAAGTGTGGTCCTCGGCGCATCACAATTGCACCCCACGGTTAGACACATTCGTCCACCGAGCATGCGCTCTGGCCGCCTCGAGCATTCTAGGCTTGTAATTCGCATACATATATCGTTCATTTTACGTTCGTATCCGTGACCTGCATCTCGTCGTATATAGATTGCCCGTAGAGCGACGAATTTCGCAACGCAGAACGTTCGGGACTTTGTCGGGTTGGACACTTTCTGGTGATGCTGTCAGTATTTATGGCGCAAATTAATAATATATATACATATATGTATAAGCAAGACACTTTGAACAAATACCTGCACGGTCACTTTTTCGCTCAATTAGGGGCGGTGAGCGAAAGTTAAATGGGGGTGCCCTTTCAGTACGGCGTCAACCCGTCGATCTTATCGCGCCGCACATTAGAGGTCCAGAAATATTGCGTAGTATCGCTACGCTGCCGCTTATATCTCCTCGAGTGCGTCCTCGAAGGAATGCGGTAGAAAGTTTACGATGTTCTATATATTAAGGCAGTTTCATTCTAGTGGTACCAAGCCTCTATTGGCCTCGAGGACGTACCTTGGCGCCACATACGTGATGGACGTCACTGATAGGATTTCAGGTTGATTGATATGTGTGGTTTAACCTCCCGAAAACTACCATATGATTATGAGAGACGCCGTAGTGGAGGGCTCCGGAAATTTTGACCACCTGGAGTTCTTTTACGTGCACCCAAATCTGAGCACACGGGCCTACAAAATTTCCGCCTCCAAAGATTTCGGGTTGTGTTGTCTGCTAGAACACCGCATTTTCTGCGCTTTTGCTGTGGACATCGTGCGTCTTTCCTTTTGTTTTGAAGCTCAGTGCTTAAAGAGGTGGTAAGACCTCATGATACGGGCAAGCAAACTATATACGAATCAGTGCCCCTAATGGCACTCTCGTGTCTATTTTTCATCGTAAAATTGCGACTAAGAAACTTTGCAGCCATGGGGAACGATATAAATGGTGTCACGAAAGCAAAACTGCCTTATTCCGCAACTACGTCCTATCTCTGACGTCAAAACAACAGCAGCGTGGCCTTTCTAGTGGAGGCCGTCGTGGCCAATAGGAAGTGTAAAGAGGTGTTCCTCGTTTTTTTTTTATTTCTTCTGCTTTATTCGTCCTCTCTTTCTCTCTCTGCCTTGCTTTTTTCTCTTTTCTTTCATATCTTTGTTTTACCCACCCATATCTGTCTAACACCAGTATTGGCTAATGCCGACTAAACTGATGGCTAGCCTTAGCTTCTCTCAGGCAATGTGGGCAACTCAACTCGTTTTTAGGACCATGTAATGTACTTGTAGACGTGCACCCCTACAGATCAACCTAACTGCCTTGGATGCGTCTGACGTTGCAACGCTTTCTATTACACTATTATATAAAAAAAGAAATATGTGTTGCTCTTTTCCGTAAGTCTTCAATCGCAAAGTATATACCACACGAATCTCTTTGAAAAGACACGCTAACTCTTTAAAACTTGTTGCCGTGAACCAAACAATCCAAATCCGTATGCCCTACGCTACCTCTCTCCAGGATGAAACTATACTCTTCAATAAGCGCGAATAACGTTGACACTGGGTCGATGACGACGTCTCTCACCAGTGTCAAGATTATATATTAACAGGCTTCAGGTTTCGTTCGGATTACGAAACCTCTTATTTATTTCATTTTGACTTCAGTAAGTGGCCTGCTTATTAACAAAGAGTCAGTACTTTGTGTCTGCTCTTTTCTTAGAGCGTGTTGAAAGTTGCCGCAAATATTTCCACTAGCTAAAATGAATCAAGGTTTTAATCAAATGAATTTGCAAGTTCGTCAACATGCAGCCGTTCTTTCGCGGTAGCTGTCAAGATTTGCGCATAGAGATAAACGTTTGTTGCGGAAGAAACTTGCAGCTCCTGCTCGCCGACAGAGTTTACCAAGAAGAGTTTCCAAATGAGAGTCTCCCTGCCTTATCGCTTCTAATTTGACGTTTCTACTTACTCTCTCCCTGGAACTGACTAACGATCACCCGCTACACAACAGCAAACTCATTTCCGGGGGCGTCTACGCGCGTTCGCGATGGTTAACGCTTATCCATGCAGATGCGGCCGGCAACACGTGTAACGCGGCGCCTCTCTCTGCCAAAGGTAGGTCAATAGCGCGAGCCTGCATGCAAACGACTACAACGCCGACGTGGTCGCGGAAGCGCGGTTCCACGACGTACAGCTTCATACAACGCCCGGTCTGCGTTGCAGCAGGCGTCGCGGTCACTGGAGCGAGCGGACGTTGACGTTAGACGGCGTGAGTTTTATAGCGCGATGCTCCTAACGCACGCTGGAATGGGGGGGGGGGGGGGGGGGCTTCTGAAAGCGCGCGCCTGGTCATATTGTTTGCTCCGTATAAACCAAAGACGACGCAGCCAGCCGGGAGAGAGGACTATGGGGGGTGGGGATGCATTCTACTTTTGCAGGACAGCAACTCCCCCCTCCCCCTCCTGCCCTGCAAGATGCAGTGTTCCTGTTCGACCCTCTAAAACCCTTTCCATCACTGATCTACATAATATGCAGGAGCCGATTAAACACGCGATTGCGCTCACTGGGTCGTCCCGTTGAAAGTGGAGCAGAATGAACGACGCGAAGAGCAACCTGCACAACAGCGGAAGAGCTCTGTCCCCACCCCCTTGCGAGACGGCGCCTCTTTCGTTGGCGATCGCACTGGCTATCGAACACTGCATGCGATTCCTATAGATACACAGCCTCTCTCCCCCTTCTTTCTTTTCGACTAGCGTATACTCTTAGATATAACGGATAATGTCTACGTCTACAACGTGCCCAGCGTATAGCGCGTGTCCTCGGCACGATAAGAACTGTATCACTACGCGATACAAGCGCAACAACAAAGATACGGAGAAAGAATGGGATTTTTGTGGGCCGTCGCACCCCTGGTGGCATTTAACATTACTCGATTATTCGAAAGATTGTTGCGAATCTCACTACGAGTTTAAAACATGGATAGGTAGACTATACATCCCAAAATGGGCTCACATTGACAATGGTACTGTGAGCACGTTTATAGCTGTTCCACTATCGCTATCACTAGTGAAAAGACGTCCACTACCGTGAGAAACACGAGATAATCCTGCAGAATACATTGTAGACGACAGTAATTAGTTGTTCAGCACTTAACCTATTCGGAAGCAGAGCTATCATCTGAACGCCTCGAAACACGTTCCGGGTTACGCCACATCCTGAGGTCACGTACGTCGGGCAATCTCGCATGGGGTACACGTCCTCCTGATAATATCGAGGAAAATAATTCCTGTCATGTTCACGGAAATTCGGGGTCCCTGCACAGAGAAAACGAAAAAGAAATACCTCCCAGGACCCCACAGAAGACGGAAAAGAGGTGTATCAGTAACGTGGATGACGCTGCAGATAACGCGAATAGCTGCGCGTAAATTTGCCGCACAGTGTGTTACAAAGTTACGTGCGCACACACACAACACCCTCCGCCAGATTATATGGGTGTACAGAGCGTGCACCGACACCCCGCAAGCACCAAATGTAGGGTAACCTGTTGTTCGAGGTATAGCGCATCCAGGACGGGACAGAGAAGAAGACACAGAACACATCTTCTCCGTCCACGTCTTCTTCTCTGTCCCGTCCTGGATGTGCTATACCTCGAACAACATGAATAACTAACGAGTCCGCCGTGCAACCTTAGTCGAGTACGGTAACCATCTGAAGATCAGTGGTATAGCCTGGTCTCCTGACAAGCCAGAACACATGAATCCAGCTTCGGCTCATGTATGGGTAATGTTAAACTTTCAGCGCAAGAAGGTGAACAGCAGACGAAGAAATAAAGGGGGCCAGCGCTAACTTCCAACCTTGCTTCTATCAAATGAAATCGCAAATATATGTCTGACACACGTGATCACAACCACTCCTGTCTATGCACAAGAGCAATGAAAGAAAACTAAACCCAACAAGCTACAAAGAACGCATGCAGAAACACCAAGTGCAGATGTGAATGTATTGTTCCTGTGTAGTTTTGCTGCTTTTGGGGCTTAGTTTATTTTATCACTCTCGTTCTTAGACGGGTGTGGTTGTGATCGCAGGTGTCAGGTGTGTATATTTGTGAGTTTCTTCAATAAAACCATATATGTGAAAGTCATCGTTCACCCTCGTCATTTCTTTTTCTGTGGTGCCCCTCTTTGTGCTGAACTTTTAACATTCGACAGTTTGAGGATTGGGGCCCCAAGGAGCTTGGGGAGCCAAAAAAGCTCTCGATGTTTCCCGGGCGCATGCACAGAACCCAATGCAATCTTGGGTTCTTGTGGTCGTGTTGTCCCAAGGCCCCAAAACTGAAGACTATTACATGGGCCCCCAAGGCGTCGTGGGTCGCCAGCGAGACAAGGCAGACTGCAACGCGAGCCACGGTGCCAATGGCCCGCGTCTCGCGTGATTTTTCAATTTGGCCATGGGTGTCGCCCCGTGCGTTTGACCCACTTCTCAAACGTCGCTGATCCTCCGAACGCAAGAGCAACCTACACAACATAGCTTCGGGACCAAGTGTATTGGGCCCCCAATTCTCAAACTCTCTATTATGTAACAACAATTTACCCACTCCCATACACCTTATTTCGTGCATGGGGAGAGGCTGTTCGCACAAGCCCACTAGTTGCCGGTAATGATGCAATCATCAAGCTACACGTGTGCGGCAAGGCATGGTCCCGCCATCTAATGTATTGCTTTAAGCAACTACGTAGCATTATCTCTCAATTTAAAGTTTGAATCGCACTCTACGAAGTGCATGAGAAGCATTTTAGATAGCTATTATCAATGATCGAACTCTGGGGTCAATATCAAAAGCACCTTAGGAAACCATCCATTTGTAGTGATGAAACCAGAGGCGTATATTTTTACATTACAAAGCCCCGTAATCATTCGCTTCTAAGTGCATTTTCTTTCAACGCTGCCTTATCTATTTTTTTTGTTTTTATGGTTGCATTCTTATGCACTATACGTAGATCATTATTACTCCGCTCTCGTAGTGATGCCTCCATTGCCGCGGGCTTTGCAGCTAATAGCGATTGAAGTGTGATAATGAAAGAGCGCAATCGAATGGTCGAAACAATTCTTACACGGTGTGGTACGGGGAATTCGGTGTGTGATCGTACGCTTTAGCGTGTGCTGATGCAATCAGTATTGTGTAATGTCTTCTGCTCGGTGTTTGATAATGCCACGTGCACCAATCGGTGCTACCCTAGTATATGTGACAGCCAGTCCTGTACAAGAAAAAGTCATTCGGTTCCTCATTTTTTCTCTTAAGAGGACTCGAAGGTCCATATCATCCTTTTTTTTAGGGGGTGGGTGAAGAGCTTAGCGTGAATCAAGAAAGACTGCAAGGAAGTGATGGGCAAGCACTGGCACTCACGAACAACTGCTTTATTCTTGTGACGACGCGTACAAATATTACCCCAACATAATCGTGGATACGCAAGCGTAAAAAACTGCACATAAGCGAACGCAAACTCCGAGGTAGTTAACGAAGGTGCACATGCATGTATTCATATTCAGATAGATCCAAAGTAATGAAGGTGTGACTAACACAGTCGTTTGCTTTTTCTTGAAGTTGTACGCTTCCAAGGCAAGCCGCATCTGTTCGTTGCTGATTCTGCCGAGAATAAGCGCCTAACCTAATCGTGGGGCACAATTGCCGCGTGATGTAAGATGAGCACCAAGATGTGCTCTTTCGTCAAGTTTTTGCATTGACGTTTTGCAGACTGTCCCTGAGTCACGAGTTTGTGCGGCGCCAAGTTGGTCTTGTGTGCACCTCCGCAGAGTACAGACATGTCATGCACCGCACAGCTGCTGCGCAGGCTATATACAGCAGACTCTGTCCACTAAACATCGTTTCATGGTCTATTTACTGTATTGTATTGATGTTTCCCAGCAAGCCGTAGTCTCAGAGCACGAAGGTTAAGTGACACCACAGTATTGACGAGCAGCGGTAATCAAACACAAAGTAATATTTAGCTGACAACACAAAACGCCCCTTTTTATCGATGTAAGCGAGCGAGCGTTCTCCCGTGTCCCCTTTGCTTTCTCTCACAGTCGAGTCAGTTAATTGGCCTGACTTGGATTTCGAGGAGCACTGTCCGCATTCCGAAAGCGGTCGCACCTGTGCGAGGGCGCGATGGCTTTCGTTAGCGCGTGCGACGCACCGGTGCGTTTCGTGCGCAGCGCGACACGTATTACACCGGAGACTGCAAAGGAGGAAGATAGATTGCACATGCAGTTCATATGGCATGTCCAATGTATCTTACTGTTTGTATTCTGACTACACTGCCACGAGTAACAAATGTGAACGCACGAGTCCATGTTGCATGTGTGTGACCTTGTTTTTATTGATGATTGATTTGTGGGGTTTAACGTCCCAAAACCACCATATGATTATCAGAGACGCCGTAGTGGAAAGCTCCGGACGTTTAGACCACCTGGGGTTTTTTGATGTGCACCCAAATCTGGGCACACGGGCCTACAACATTTCCGCCTCCATCTGAAATGCAGCCGCCACAACCGGGATTTGATCCCGCGACCTGCGGGTCAGAAGCAGCCGAGTACCTTAGCCACTAGACAACCATGGCGGGGCGGCCTTGTGTTTTAGGGGCGAAGCTCCTTATGGCGTGGCTGGTGCGTCCCTCGTAGTACGTAACCACCAGTGGCATATACCCGAAATAGCGGTCCTTACAATGTCTTCTGGATGGGGGCACTTGTATATGACGAATACATGATGAAAACATGTGAGATGGCTGTGCTTGGAGTTTTCTCTAGACATATGGACGGACGAACGGACTGACACACGCACGGACGGACAGACAGAGGGGCGCACGGACGGATGAAGAGACAGAGGGATGGCCGCAAAAAGAGATGGACGGACAGACCGACGAATGAACAAACGGACGGATGCACCAAGGATCACACAGATAGGCGGACGCAAGAACGAATGGATAGACAGACTGACGAACGCTGCGCCCCACCAATCATCAATCACTCCGTGGATATGCTGTGGTTTTTTTATTACTGTTTCCTAATATATATATATATGTATATATATATATATATATATATGTGTGTGTGTGTGTGTGTGTGTGTGTGTGTGTGTGTGTGTGTGTGTGTGTGTGTGTGTGTGTGTGTGTTGTGTGTGTGTGTGTGTGTGTGTGTGTGTGTGTGTGTGTGTGTGTGTGTGTGTGTGTGTGTGTGTGTGTTGTGTGTGTACACGCCACGCGACCTCGCCGTGCTCGGGCAGCGTAACGCCATAACCATGTAGCGTGACTGCTCTCCGCTTTCACGGAAAGTGAGTGGCGCTTTAATTACGCGCAGTTTGCGGCCTCGCGCACCCTGTACCCTCTCGCATTGTAGACTCAATGCGAAACCAACGCCGCTTCGCCATCCTGGCCCTTGACACGGCGCCGTGAATGCAAAGCCGTTGTCAACACTTCTGGCAGGTCGGCCATCTCTGCAGCCTTCGTTCCGCGGCAAGAGCTTCTCCGTTTGTCGTGACAAGTCGTGCCATGTAGAAGTGTCTATCGTAGCGCAATCTCGCACAGCTCTTGCAGCCGGTACCAACAGACTAGACTCTTTGTCACCCTCGCGTGCTCTCTCAAAATGTGCGCCCGGCCTTCAACAAAATCACCTTACACACATATCGCTTGTCCTTCTTCTTCTTCATCTCTTTCCAACTCTTCTTGTTTCTGTCCTCAACTGCTTTCGTTTTCACTCCGATAGTGAACCGCGAGTACTACTAGCGACAGACCATCGCACGCGGTTGCGTACTAGTATACGTGAGACGGGTACCTACGACCGGGAAGCCGATTTTAGACGCTTGTCACTGTTCCACTTTTCCGTCCCCGTCTACGTGCGTGCGTATGTGCGATTAGCGTACCCACACAGCCTGCTCGTCAACACCTTCCGTGACAAACGCAAAGAAACATAGCGACGTGCCGCTGCAACTTGGGTCTAAGAAGGCGGTGTTCGCTGGAAACGGCAGTGAAGCGGCCACGCTCATTTCCCCTTTTCTATACCGGGATGAAGGCGGAGGAGCAAGCCGCTTTACCTAATGTATAGTCTAGGTGACTAACCCTAACTTTACTAGCGCACAATACCCATCCTTCATCGCGTATGTACCCGAGACCAGGCCAACATCTGCGCACGCAAAATGCGTGTCCCGGCACCCTGCGTATTGAGTGCGACACGCATTCGAGACTCTCTACCCACCGGTGAATCATCATCACCACCGACCGTTCAACCCCCTTCCCTATGCGTCGCTAACCTTACCATGATATAACTGGGAAAGAGAGCAACAGAGAGCTCAGAAGCATCTGGTTGTATTGGAAAGGGGACAGGAGTATGACTGCGTGCCAGTGTTGATTCATTGTCCGCCGTGGTATGGAACGGGGCTGCTGATCTGAACGTCCCGGGTTTGATAAGGGCAGCGGTGGTCGCATTTATATCGAGGCGAAGTGACAAAGATCACTGCACTGTGCGATTTCATGGCAAGTACATAACACTCAATGGTAAAGTTTTCCGTAGCTCTCGGCTAAGGCGCCCCTCGGGATCACATCGTGCTTTTGGTACGCAAAGCCTTAGATGTTGCTGCTATTAACGTTGATTTGCGGTGCGCAGTTCTGCCATCTATACATGAACCACCGGGAAGATTTATGTGCTTTGCATCCCAGGGGATGCATTTTGAGTTGGTGTAAATGTAATAGATCGAGCTATTTCTGAATGCATAGAACACATAAGTTGTTGGGCACGCTTGTTTGTCAAACTAGGAGGTTTCGTCAAAGGCTGCGAGTGAGACGAGGCGAATAGGTGTGGTTGTCACCCACCGCAGAAACAACGCTATATCGAGAATTCGGTCATGCCATGAATGCTATACAAGCATCAGGTATGTCCGCTTCCCTTCTCCCCTCCTTTTTTTTTCGTTTGCGGGATTTTTCAGTTTCTTCCGCGACGAACCCATATTCTGTCGTTTCAATGCTCTAAACTCGGTGGGTGGCATCCACGGACTTCAGTGTCTAAATACATTAATAATAAAATCCTTTTCTTAAAGCAGCACTCTCTATGCCCCACCCATCTATCCTTTTTACTTCCCAGCCTCCTATTCTCTGTGCGGGGTATCAATCCCTGCCTCTCCTTTATGACGTAATGTTAACCGAAGAGCGAAAACAGGCGATCGCTTACGATAACTTTATCGGTAGCTAAGCGCGCCTAGAGCAGTGCCTTATGGGCACAGCCAGATTTCTAGATAACACACAACTATGTATTACATGGATAGTTAAATCAAGTTCCCATGAATAGGCACGCACAAAGTAAAGTTTGGGACAGATATACTCGAAGACATTACCGAAAATTATTGCTCTCGATGAACAAACTCACAAACCTATAGTTACAGCAAGTAAATGGTACGATCGCATCGCCCGATAAACGCATAAGACGGAGGTTCTCCAGGACTGAATAAAACCTATTTCATCTTTAGTTAGCCCGAATAGGTGGGTCTGGGCCACAAAAATCTTGCGCGGCCTATAAATAAAACTATCATCATCATCAGCATCATTCATCATAAACGATGATGATATCAGTTTTAACGTCCCAAAACCACCATTATGAGAGACGCCGTAGGGGAGGGCTGTTGAAATTTCGATCACATGGGGTTCTTTAGCGTGCTCCCAAATCTCAGCACACAGACCTACAGCATTTTCGCCTCCATCGAAAATTCAGCCGCCACAGCCGGGATTTGATCCCGCGACCTGCGGGTCAGTAGCGGAGTACTTTAGCCACTGTTATCATAATCGAGTATGAACCTCAGAAATTCGGCTACTTCCACCACACGCGATTCCCATTAAAAAGGAAGAAAACTTGGGTTGACGTAAAACAAAATGGCTGTGCATCCACGGCGAGCAGCCGAAGACCGCGAGCCTACGTACACGGAGATAATGCTAGGCAACGGAAAGGTGACGGTGGCTGTAAGAAGGCCTCGAAGCGACGGAAGGCCTATGCCAGTGACGACGTGCCACGGTCATGTTTGCGGACGGCATGTGGTTTCACTAGAACAAATCTGCGCTGAAAACCATCGTAAAATCGACCGAGCATCACCTAGCTAAAGCACAACAACGACCTGTAGAAGTAACCTAGAAAGATCTTGCATCACTTATCTAAGGCCTATATTAGCATGCAGGTTATCTGAAGTGACTTAGTGAGGGTTTTTTGTTTGTTTGTTTTGAGACGGAACGAGACGAAGGGACAAGTGCTATAAAGGTTTCAGAATCGTTCGTTTCCACTCTTTCAAGCCTTAAGCCGTTAGTGCAAGCTTTCAGATTTTTTTCTTTTTTATCTTTGTACACGTTTTTGCTTATAGTGATACTGCTCGCTGTCTTCTTCTTGGCCCATTCGTGCCGCCGTGCAATCTTTCCGTCACAGCAATGCCACCCCCTTCTCCATCTGTCTTCTTTCTTTCGCCAGTAATGTACAATAAGACGCTACGACACGCTGAAGTGTGAAAGCCTATAGACGCAAACGTTTGCATGCATGTAGCGCTAAAACACACTTGAAGGCATTGGATGGTCTCGAAATTAAAATAAGCAAGCAAAAAGATGCTCACAGACTCGATGGCGCAAACCACGTCTGCCGTTTGTCCGAAACTCGGACAGCTGCAGACAGGAGACATTTGTTTCTTTTTTTTTACTTGCCAAGAACACGCATTCGTCGGAAAGAAGCATATATAGCTCGGTGATTGCCCACGCGTCGTCATTTGCATGTTCGAAAGCTTTCGAGGAGAGCGTGTCCGTAATCCGGTTAATCCAGCCATAGACAGTCCCGAATGGCGGCACATTTGAGAAACCACATTCAACATTTGCACGGGCCGCGTTGTCCTTGTCAGAACTTGTTACATCACGGGCCTCCGCGCGTGTAACCTAACCTATCAGGAAACACACTTAATCGCGATGGCCTGCCGTCGGAGACAAGATCGTCTTTTTCCTTGTGTCTACGTATCTATACTCTCGACGAGAGATTTGAGGCTCAAACTAAGAACCAGGCAAAAAAAAAAAAAAAAACTGAAGACAGCGCATGGCGGGCACTACACACCGTCGGCCTCTTGTTATTTTTTTTCTCTTCATTCTCAGTTTGTGCTATGCATATTGCGTTGATTTATGCCCCAACTCGTCCAACGTTGGGTAACTCGCGCTGTCTGTGCGCAGCATTGTCTGCTGATCAAACTCTTTTGCAGCTCTGCAATGCCTACTTTATCATTAACATTAACAATTTACTTATTTGCCCATCAAGTTATCGAACAAGACGAAGGCCTGCCCAAACAATAGTTATCATGGACAGATGGAATACTTCATGCAACTACTTTGTTTTTTCTGTGACAATACCACATTGGAATAATCCTAATACTCAAATTCTTACACGGAATACTCGGCATTGTTTGAAAAATACCTGGATAGGTTACAAATTTGTGTGTGTGTGTGTGTGTGTGTGTGTGTGTGTGTGTGTGTGTGTGTGTGTGTGTGTGTGTGTGTGTGTGTGTGTGTGTGTGTGTGTGTGTGTGTGTGTTTGTGTACTTGTAGGCGCTACCCACCATGCTTTAGGATTATTTGCTAACGTATAAAAAAAAGCCTGACATTGCTATGAATTTACATATGCTTAAAGGCTTGTATGTTTCTATGTCGACCTGCACCCACTCTGTTGTGATCTGGTTCCAGATCTTAGTTCCTAAAATAAAAATCACACTTTTTTTCTTACTAACCTTCGGCTGCCATGGTTTCTGTAATCCTCTCGTTCTTTCTCTTTTCTGAGTTTCTTCTCTCTTATGTCTATTTGCTTCTATTTATCTTCCATTCTACCAATCGCTTTCCATTTTTTTTCTCTCTCTCTCTCTTCCTCACTATTTCTTGCTTCAACCTTATTTCACGTCTTTGTCTTTATAATTATTTATCAATGTCTTTTTTTCAGTCACTACCCTTTTTTTCTGTCTCTCTTCTTTCCCTCATTCTCTCTTCATCTTGCTTCCTGCTATTTCTATTTGTTCTTTTCCTCTTTTTCCTTCTGTACTCTTTGTGTTATTGCATCCCACGCCAGACAAATCGACCCACGTAGTCCAGAAGAGAAGCAGCACATGAAGAGGGTGGAGAAGGCCGCGCTTATGATGATTATGACACTTTTCGTACATAACTAAGGAATCTTTTCGAGCTTAAACACGCCAGGGGTTGAAAAATTTGCAGCCATCGCCATAAAAGGGTAGCAATTCCTCCTCTACTTGGTTTTATTTGCATTAAAGAAGAATGCGACCTACCGAAGCTGAAACCGTGCGATCACTACGGGCCATGACAGCTGATATACCCGAAAGTCTTCCGTGATAATGCAGGCATCACCTCTCTTCTCTGTGTGTGTGTCTCTCATTCACATAAAAACCCAACATATCCCGGAAGGCATGTATTGACACAAGTTACCTTCAAACTAGGCGCGCTGACCGATTCTTACGACCTCCCTGATTGTTGACGACCTACTCGGGAGACTGTGTACGACTGCAGCAAGTATCGCGTAAGTACCTTCATTGAGACATGCCGCATGCAGCAGCTCCACGCGACCCACGTAGACACAACAGCGGAGCAAGAAGAGGTGTGGAATTGGCCCGAGACTGCGTCTCTTGCAATTCTATCTTTTGGATTGTCTTTTGGAGCCTCTATTTATGGGTTCACCAGTGGGAAATTTTTCGTCGTTGTGTATAATTATCTGGATTAAACCAAAACTGAATTAAACCACAAACTAATCTATATTATTATCCTTCTGTGTCGAAGTGTACACATATTGTATTAACTTACTTATCTGAGTTTCCGAAAAATAGGCTGTTGATACAGTTCATTATCTATTACTGATAAATACTTAAAGTTGGTAAATTTGAGCGAGCTTCAAAATTTCATTCTAAAACTTTACCATGCATAGGTCACAAGTTCGGCCGAATAAACAGTTTGATCTTCTAACTACAGTGTGCTTCCTTCGTCGACGCCACCACCCCGTGACAATATCATCTGCTTTGAATATAAGCTAAGTGCAGCAAAGCATCGAGAGAGAGAAATAACATTTATTTATACATACGGCGTGTAGAAAATCTCCTGCCTCTCAGGGCGCGGATGTTCCCTATCTTAAGATTACAGATATTAGAGTCCGATAATCTCAGGCCATAGACCTCGAGGACGTTGTGCTCCGACTAGGCGACAGTTACTCGGGTGCCTCCGCGCCCGTTAGACGGATCGTCGGCTTCTTTTCTCCGTTGCTTCGCCAAAGCTCTCTTTAGCCTGCTGAATTGCACTTGCAAAGCTTCGACTCGGGATAGTTGGCAAGACATTCTGATGAAGTTGCTCTCAGCTGGCGCTCGACTTGTCCTGTCCTCTTGTTGTTTTATGTATTTTTCTTAGTACTTCGTATACTCTGCTCATCTGAACTTTATTAGAAAGCAATGTGCCCAAATAAAAAGATCAATAAAGGCTGGACGTAGCACAAGCGATTATGTTATGTCAACTCTTGTTTGCTCCTGATTATTAACAACGGGATTAGCGCTTGTTGGTTCACACTTAGAGCACAAAAAGTCACATCAAGAAAGAAAAGGAGACGATGAGGATTTACCGTGGTCTTCGTTTCTTCATCGCCCTTGTACTTTTAGCGCTTGTGCCTTCTTCGCTCCAGGTCAAGTTAGCGCTGTTTGCTTATATTCGCCATGAATTAATTAACTCCCCCCTCCCCCCTTGTTCCTAATCCCCATCAGTATATCATCTGTACGAGAACGCTTCGGTGAAATTTCTGGCTCGTCTTACGCCATTTTGGGTAGCTAAGCGCTTTTTTGCACTCTTTCCTAAGACGTCCAATTGCATCGCCACGGGAGCGTTGCGTTCATTCGCGGCCGCGTAATAATGAGAGCAAGGATACGAGAGCTGCCCGCCACAGCGCCGACTTAAAATGCTGCCCACTCGAGACACCAATTGGAGGTAACACACTTAAAAAAAAGGAAAAACAGAATATGTGCGATTGCTTTGCTGTAGCCCTGACATGCCACGTAGATTACTCTCTTTGAGGAGGCACGTAAGCTGTCCCATGGGTTACACCGCTATCGAAAGAGTCAGCAATGGCACCAGAACTTTTCTTACCTGGGTGGCAACCACAAGAAGTAAGCTCCTCTAGGGGTGGGGAAGGAGAAGGGGTAGAGAAGTGTTGATGTTGAGGACGAAGGTATATTATGACACAAACCTTTTGAATGTCCAGAAGCTATTCACAGTTTTTTGTTCAGCCTAAAAACTTGTTCACAGCTTTGAAAATATTGCGCTCACAATGACATGTATGTCCAAAAAGAACCTTTTTCGACATTAGTTGGCTTGACGAAATTCGACGAAAAGGCGGCCATAAGTTGTTTTTTTTTTATGGTGTATCCCACACAGATATACACTCTACTATGCAGGTACGTAAGCAGCTGTCCCTAAAAAAGTGTTGTCACATTTAAAAAAATAAGTAGGCAATTGAGCATGTTATACTTTACATAGTAATAGTGGTAAGTTCTGCCTCATAAATGCAGATATTGTTCGTCTAGAACATAACATCAAATATTTCAAGCGCATTTTACTGTACTACGAAGCTTCACTGGCACAGCCGGAGGTGTGTGAGTAGTGGTACACCTCGTTTCTTAATATTGTCAAATTTTGCATTTATATCAATACTTGTACACGTATACGAGATCACGATCGATAATACACTATGTATGGCGCAACCATCTCTCAAACGTTTTTTGAATGAGCCCTTCGAAAGCCCTGAAAGCTGCTCGCTGTACGCAGATGGTCCTGGCAATATTAATCCTTGTTTTACGTGTATTCTTTGTTTACAAAAAGAAAAAAAAACTAGTGATTTAGATAACATGTTGTAAAGTATGCGAGAGTTGTAAGTACAGTCTTGATGAAACATGTTGTAATGAATTTTGTATATTTTTTTACGTTGCTTGTGTGCGTTCAGAAGCAAAACTGTCACCGTTTATGTCTCAAGGGCGAATCAATGAATGCGACAGCAATCAACCTCGTACGAAATGCGTATAAGGTAGCTGACAGTCTTCCTTTTCTTCGCAGTCGCAGCATCGATACTTCCCCGTACTATACCGAAGGCTTCCGGCACCTAACGCAGTCTTGCGCTGCTTCCGACATAGAAGGCTTATAGATTTACACTGCCTCCATGATCGGCCCCAACTTTACCTCAGGGACGATATTTTGTAATGATGTCACAATATGATTTTTTTTACATCCCTAGGGTTGACTCCACCAGGTGGACTGCTTTCACGTTTGATAAGATAATCAATTAGGCCTTCCTGTTTTATTAGGCAGGGCAAAGACTAGAACACTTTGCTAATCAAACGCGTCCTGGTCGTCCTGGGCCCTGGCGTACGATGACGCCAAGGGTGATGTCATCGACATGATGACATCAATACATCACTCGTGCTCAAGCCACCGACGGCTGTGTTGTCGACCAATTTTCGGAAAACACCTAGCGTTCAAATCAAAATCGCCCTACTTTACCCCACACAAAGTACCGTACAATTTATCCTATATACGCCCAAAAATAGGCACAGGTGTGACAATATATGAAAGTACAGACTACACTGCACTTCAACACGTGCATGATTGTCAGCCTGTTGCACAGGGTACAGTGGAGTTCGGGTTGCTTTAGTAGGCATAGTTTTTTATAAGCCCTAGGTTCAAGGATGATGATGAATTCTCATGCTCAGGGAAGGTAAAAAAATGACTGAACATGTTTAATTGAATGTGCAGACATCCATACGGGTGCTTGTTAGGCCACTAGACTACAATGAACCCTTGGGTTTTAGGGATGGTCTTGGAATGGGAAAACAGGTCGGTGATAGAAGTAAGTGACAGATGAATAGAGATTGGTGGAGGAAAAGTAGACAGGTGCAGATAAAGCGCGCTAAGCTAAGGTTAATCTGCGCCAAGGCTCATAAAGTTGGATTGTGAAATTATAACGTGGTTTTATGAGATGAAAATCTGAATTTATCTGGAAAAATTGTGCCACGACGTAGTAATCTTAACTAATGTATTGATAACAGCAACAAAAACAAGAATAACAATAAAATTTCGACCTTTATGAAGTGCAGGTCACTGACTCATCATTAAGGGGCGCCCTTTCATCCACTGATCTGATGTAATCGAAAAACTTACATAGTTCTTTGCGCTCACACGTGAGAAGGCGTGAGAGGTTTATGAAAGAGGAAAAAGTGAAGGCGACAATCGTCTTTTTTTTTTTTTTCGTTTCGCGGCCGACTGTACTCGTTGCCTCTCCCTCCAATGATATGCCAATCATGTTTCGCCTCTGCCAATATGCTGTTCTCGTTTCAGGTATTAGTGAAAGAATTAGTTTTCGGGGGTACTCGGGAACGTATGCGTCTCTCATAATCACATAGTGGTTTTGGGACGTTAAACCCCACATATCAATCAATTACTCGGGAACGTCACTCTCAAGGATGTCGCGTTCATTGCTCAAGCCTTTCGGTGATCGATGACGAGTGAAAGGTGAAATTTGCCCTCCGCTAGGAGAAGGAAACCACAGTACCGCCATATTATCTTATCCAACCCGAAGAAATTTGAAGACGCCCCACAAAATTACCCCATGGTTGACATACCTCACCGACGGACAATTTCAAGTTTGTTTGGTTTGACAAGGCTCTCGCCTTTGATAATGCTCGAGAGTTTAGGTCGACCTGCTGTTGGAAAGCCCCGGGCTCACCCTCTGCTCCTTATTTATATTTAGAACAAACTGTCAGTGTTAAATAGCACTCAATGATTGCGGACAGCTTTTGCGGGTAGTAAATGGAAAGCTACAGGCGCGGAGCCACAGCATATGTGCTTCTCCGCGGAGCAGCCCGGTTTGGCTCGCTTTTTGAATGACGGCTGTGTTCGAATAATTACAATGCATAACATTTGCCACGCCTGCTTAGACAGCCATTTTCGAGTGAAATTCATGGCAAGCTTTCTCGTTGAGTAATCGGAATAGCTATAGATGGTGACAAGCGCTCAACTAACTTACAAAGAAGACATCGTTTTGGCTGTGAGATGCACCACGTACAACGTGCGACGTTTTCGCAGATGCAAAAACGCGAAATTACACTGCATAGTTGAAAACAAGCATGGATATCTCTCGGTGAGCACGTGCTGCGTCTTCTTTTTAATCAATCAATGAACAATCAAATAAGTTTTATTAGACAAAAAGAGTCAATACAAAATATAAGATATACAGACTAGGGTCCAAAAGTACGCGACTGCAACGGAACCCACACAGCATCCCGAAGGAAATTAAAATAATCTTTTCAAAGATGATAGTCTTTCTTTTAATACTTGAAGGCCAAAACTTCTGTCTCTCACACTATTCAGCCACCCGTCCAAAGGCTAAGCACTTCCTCAACGCCCAGCCATATCGAACAGGCGGCTGCATTCATACTTGTGAACATTGCCGACCAAAGTGGAAATATTACGCATATCTAATGTGCAACATCATATGTAGGTATTGAGTGGTAGTGTTCTTTTACCGAGAAAATAGACAGATACGTCTTAGTGTTTCGTACGCTGACCTTAGTGTTTCGTACGCTGCGCTGAAAATGCGACGCTACGCGCATAGAGTTTCTTAATATACACTAGAGGGAACTCTGGCGCTAGTGTCTATGGGAGCTGCAACACACGGTGCTTCAGCGAGCATGAAAATGATGGGTTAGTACACACATTTGTCTATTTTTTCGTACTTCTGGCCTGCTTCTAGCTCCGTGTGTGTTCGTGTGGCTTCAAGCTGTTTTTTTCACGAAAAACAGTAAGTTAGCAAATGTTCACCGTTTGCGCTTCACAACTATATTCTTTTAGGCTTACCATTTTGAATCAAGTTACTAAGTTCAAATAGGTTCGTTCTTTTTTTTTTCAAAACAAAACCGTAACCAGCAATAAACGAAGCCGGAAGTACGATTCGCCGCCCGCAAGTACGAAGACTAGGCAAACTGTGTGTACTACCCATCATTCCCATGGTCGCTGAACGATCGCAGCGCCAGAGTGCCTCTCAGTTAATTTTGGGAAACTCTATGGCTACGCGTGAAAAAGCGATCTGCCAACAGCCATGGTGCGGCCACCTGGCAGTGAACTGGGTTCGGCACAAGCACATGCTTTCCTATAGCACTGCTAGATGGCGTCTGTATCTCATGCGGCGCTATATCTAGGGCCCCAAGTTCTCGGGGTTTCTTTTTTTTTTATATTCGGAGAGTGTTTTTCGCTGTCGGCATTTTGGGAGAAAAATCAGAATTTATCATCGTTTATTTTTCGCAAATTACCAATACTCCCTTATTCGGCATTTATCGTCGTATTCACAATTATTTCCAGTAAAAATGTTTCCCAACGTTGGTGAGAATTCTCCTTCTCCATTCTTTCATTTTTTTTCTCGCTTACTGTTTATCATGTAGTAAGGTTGTTCATGTGCACTGCTGTATAATCACAAGAGTCCATTTTGGGGCGATAGAAGCTAGTCAAACTGCTCCTCAGCTGTTTCTGCCAGCATCTCTCATCTTCTTTGTGAATACTAAAGGACCTGATATTGTTACAATCATTAGTATCACTATTATTAATATTATTCCGATGTCTTAGATGAAATTAAATCTTACTACGAAAATGTGTGAACCTAGTACGTGTATTGTAGATGTCTGGAAGGTTTGACCCCAGGAGCATGAATTCATATAGCTTGTAGGCACAAATACTTGAATTAAAAAGCGTAAGTTTTTTCGCATTGCGACCTGAAAGTTGTTGCAGTAGACACAAGCATACTTTGCGAGGTTACTGGTGGTGTGCTCTTTTCCTCTGATAATTTTCAGCTTCGAAAATGACCTTTGAACATTTGAAAATGCCTTCCTAAAATTGGAGTTTATATAATAAATCCGAAATAGCTGAACAATTTACCAGCGAATGCTCATAGGATTTTTTTCCGTTTAAACCAAAAACATTGAACTCTGCTGTAGCCGTATCGCGCGCAGATGAGACCAAACTTATGTTTACAATAAAGCCGGCAGAAGGCTGTCATGTTTCAACAATTGCAGTTAAGCACGCAGATAACGCGGCCAACTTTTTTTGTGATTTTCATGTGCAAAACATGTACGCATCTGTCTGCGTGGGCCACATTCAGCGGTGGCCCACGCAGACTTCGGCTCCGTAGCCTAAGCCAATAAATGTCCGCGAGTATCCCACGCGAGAGCACTGAGCCGTCTTATATAGAATGCACATCTGCTTAGAAAACGTTGTTAAAAATTTAAAGCGGTATGTGCTCTACTATGGGAGGTGTGTGTTTGGAACAAATGTTCCACGATATAGAGTACGAGGTACGCTACTGCGGGAGAGCAATAGGCTGTCCCGGCTACGAAGGAAGTCAAAATGGGCTTACGCACATGATGAAGGTGGTCGTGTGGTTACAAAAAAAAAATCGCACCATACCCAGGGAGTGAAATATAATAAAAGTGGCGAAGCGTCTGTCCATCTGTCTATCTGTCCTTCCGTCCCTCTCTCTGGCTGGTTACGCCTGACGCAGGACAAGGTTAAACTAAGAGGTGCTTCGCCCCTAAAGGCGTTTACGATTCAGAGTATTTCGTACTCTACTAAGGAAGGGCAAGACGACATATCAAATCACGTGTGTGTGGGAAAAACACTTATTCGTGGAGTTTGCAGGCTCATATAAAGGCCTTTTACACAGGGGTAGTCCTTAATCCGCGACCCCGCTGGACAAAGCCGCTACCCACGCTCGTTTGACTATAGAGCTCTTTGAGCCTCCAGCCCTGAGCAATTGAGTACGGCTGCCTCCCATGCCTCTCTAGTAGGGCAAGCGTTAAGTGGAAAAGCAGGATTAATCTGACGTACCCATAACATGTGAAATCTATCGGAAAATTCCCCACTGTGAGGAAAATTCCCCACTGTGAGGGCACCGCCCATCGACTTTCGGGTCAAAATGTTTCACTACTGCAGGACACAACAAGGTGTTTGTCTGCAGGTGCCTTAGGGTTCGTTCATCGGCCTTACTAAGGCCCTTAGCAGGCACCGGGAAAAGCCGATGTCATTCGCAATAGTACACCTGAGTTTCTCTGAATCGCAGAAGTGGTTGGCTAGTCTCTGAGCCGAAAAGCCTGAGTAAGGTGTCTGGTGGTTAAGGGCGTGGGCGGCTGCATGCGCAGCCTCATTGCCTCCAAGGCCGTGGAGGCTCGGAGTCCGAACCATGCGTTTGGGTGAGGCGTCTGAATTCCTGACTGCTCGCTTTAGGATATCGTAGGTTAAAAATGACCCCACGCCCGCCAGATAATTTTCACAAGCTCTGCGTGATTATGTAATGATTACTCTAGAGTCCGTGTGCGAGGTGGCAAACGCTATTGCTACCTTTTTAGCGCGCGTGGAGTTGGAAGCCCTATAGGTGAACCTGCTAACGCGTTTGTGCCACCCACGTTCTGTGATGTGTGTTTAGGAAAATGTATTGACAATTTAAAGTATGGAGTACTCTACTATGGGTGAGTACAGAGTCATCCCGTGGGCTGCAATCGTATAACCCTGTTTAGAAAAATTTGTTAATGATTTAGAGTACTTTGTACTCTACTAAGGGAGAGCATAAAGCCGTCCCGTGGGCCTCACGCTTGAAGAGTGTATGTTTAAAAAAAAGTGGGTAAATTTAGAGTACCAGGTACTCTACTATTAGAAAGCATTAAGCCATCCCGCAATACTGTTGAGACCAAGTCATTGGCTACCTTTGCTGAGCGGAACGCAGCGCTCACATAGCGCAGGAACGCGAGTTATAACTATTCTTGCTATACAGATATCACTAGCTATGAATCTTTAATTTCACGTGCGGACAATTTTTGCGTTACGTGATACAGCCAATATTAGGAAGTTTGTAAAAACATGGACAGAGACAAAGAGCCTTAAGTTCCAACTACGTCTTCAGCTCACATGAGAGAAAAACAATTGAAAGAAAACTTAACTTTTTCAAGGATTTCAGGTGACGCGGCTCTTTCACGGAGGACGATGCATAGTTGACAAATCGCGGTTATTTTGACGCAGCCTCATTTTAATCGTGGCGGAAGCTTCAGATGCCTTCCCAAACACGAAAATTGACCGGCGGCGCTGGTGTCAACACGATAGAGCAATGCAAGAAAATCATCATGACGCGTCGATGCCAGCCAGTGCCTCCTGTATTTTTTCTGTACCAGCATGAAAGCTGTTTCACGTGCCGCGATTGCAGCGAAACAAAAATTGTGGCGTTGGCACCATTCGCTCTGTTCGCAATCGCCGCTAACGGTGGTATCGTTTCACATGGAATGCAAATACTCGGTGATTTTCGCTGAGCGATTTCGCCATGAGCAACGTTTCTTTCCTCCGTTCTTTGTGGCAGACACTCCAGAATTTCTCACTTGTAATCTAACGATCCGTGTCTTATGATGTTATCAAGTTTCCGTGTGCAATAATGAGAAGCACGCGTGTTTCATCATCTCCGGGTAATTTTCAATGTGAACCCAATTTTAAAATGCGCAGCATCGGCCATTACCAAAACAAACACGTGTACGCGATTTCGACAACTTGGCGGGTGTGGCACTATCGCGATAGGGTCCCGCCCGAAAAATCACGCAGCCGCTGCAATTCAGAGCGGAAAATTTTCGATATGTTGATAGCTCACCGTAGAACGCAACGGCGGAGAGCGAACTGCACCCCCTCCCCCCTTTTTTTTTTCACGCTGTGAGCGAATTCGAAGCCTGAACATTGCAACTTTTTATATCATGTGAGACGGCCTCAAGAAGTTACCATGACCTCAAAAAATACCCCGATTTGTGACTCGATCGTGCCGTAACTTTTAAGGCCCATGGCGCTATAGGTATACCAGGAATACATCACATTAATCTTTGCATCGTTAGAGGTGAACCGATCACGGAGGCCATGTAAAACCAACTGAGTTGCAAAAAAACTTGCAATGCGTCCGACCACATTAGGTGCAAAAAGAAAAAAAATTGGATCGATATCGACTGAGAAGAAAAAAAAATCCACCCATTTCCACTGAAGTTAATAGGACCGAGTGGTCGAAGCTCGTATTTGAAGTTTATGATGTGTACGTTCAGGATGCCGACTAGTGTAAAGGGTTTGTGCTTGTGGGTGCTTTATATTGTTCCATCCCAATTATGATTGAAATTAGTTAAACCTTTTTTGTGCGTGTCTCAGGAGCGCATGGACTCCAAATTGAGGGACCACACTCACCATTAAAGGGGTCACGCTAAAGAGGAAAACGATTTTTCGCTTATTATTAAAGTAGAATTTCACAATTTCGGAAACACCACTCTTACCGCGACATGGCTCTTGGTATAATGCAATGAAACGCGCAAAAAGAAGGAGGGGGGGCAGAGGTGCCAACATAACATTCCCTTGTGAAGCACGTAGTGCACCTCAAGATCTGCTTGTAATGCACGTGAGCAACTATGCGCGACTCGTCGTCCAGTGACCCCCCGACAGGGATTTCTGCTGCTCAGGCAGCATGCAGCACGCCCAATTCGCCAACTCAGAGGGAGCTGTGTTCTGGAGGTGACAATGTCCTTTCGGTGGGGCTGGGTCGCAGGGAACGAAAACCTTAATACCGAAGTAAAATGTTTTATACATATTGTCGGACTTCGGTGCGTGGAGAGTGTTGACACTGCATACTAAGGAAACAGAAGAAAAAACAATGCTTCTTTTGCGATGTCTCAAATCGTGTCAGTACCCCTTTAAGGCCGGCAGAGATGCGGCAACTAGCCGCACGCCTTGTGTAGCGTGCGAGTCAAGTGCGGTTCAGTGAACACTTTTATTATTATTCACGGGAGAAGCACGACATAAAGGTGCCGCCACCACCGCTCCATTTTTCTCCTTCTCCATCGTCGTGTTTCCTACGCTTCGGTCCAAGCGGCGGCTGCGACCTCGTATCGCGTCCCTGTTTGCTCACGCATTGGCGGCCGCCGGAAGCTTTTCTAGAAGGAGGAAGGAATGCGAGATGCTTCCGGTTTCTCGTACGCCCTCCTAGTTCCTCTCCTCCGCCACTGTCCCCTCCACCACGCATTGCGTTATTATACACCAGATCCTCGTAATTGCCCGAATCCGTGGCATTCAGAGACAGCAGGAAACAACTTTATCATTGAGAACAGAAAAAAGTGGAGGGGGAGATTAAACGATTATGGTCAAGATGATGGCGATCCATATATATTTAACGACGATGATGATCATCAGTCATTATTGAAACATCAAGTGAAAAGCACCGCAGGGATACGCAGCCTCCTGCCTGTCTTTTGTTATATGTAGTTGCTATTTGAAAGATTTCAGCGTTAAATCATAACTATCACTTTCTTTTTATTTTTCCATCAATCGAACGTCTAATAAAGATGAGGATGACCTTTATGTACTGGGGTTTCCTTTGGAGCGTGGGCCCATTCCTCTTTATAGGTGGGTGCCATCATGAATAGGATACCATCATCATCATCAAAAGTGGAGAGGAGGTAGCGGATATGCAATTAGCGCGTTTGTGAAAATGAGACACTATACTTCATGCATAAGAGTTCTTTTTTTAAATATGGCTTATTTTTTTCTTAGATGGCTGTGTTTTTATGTAAACAAGTCTCCGGCTCTGGTTCCATAGTGTTATTCCTTGCGGTAGTTCTTCTTATCTCTCGCGGCTTAAAGCACACAAGTTGGCAGGTTAGCACTACCTCGTGCTTTGAATACTGGAAAACTAGTAAGTGGACCCCTCCTATATTAGATCTTGTCGTATGATCCTGGCGACTTTTCGTTGCAGCGCGCTGACTAATGCTCCCGTCCTTTTTGCCGCCGTAGATGCATGCCACCGAAGTCGCTAGTAAGGCCATTGCATGGCACGGAACTGGAATTTGTACGCCGCAAACCGAAATAGAGTGAGCTGTTTCATGTACAAAAAACCCAAAAATCGTTGATCGATACCCACGTGAATGTAACTCTGAGAACGGACTGGACGTCGGAAGTATTGTACTCGAGGATAGCTCATCTACCAGCCGTCAAGGCGCGTTGGCTTGTCACGAATGCTCAACGTTCAATAATTTGTGTGAAAGTTGCCGCTAATTGAAAAACTATTGGGATTGGGAGATAGTCGTTTTTATCCGAATGCACTGAAATGCCTGGAAGACGCTTCAACTCTTAATGCCGATATATAGAGCATACGCTGCGCTTCGTTTCTGATGATGTTGAAGATAATGGTGACGATGACGATGGTGGTGGTGGTGGTGGTGGTGGTGGTGGTGGCGTAGTGGTCTAAATTTATGGCTCACGCCCACTCTATTTATGTCTTTACGATGCGACCAAATGCACGTTACTCACCAGTTGCCTGGAGTTAGTCGGACAATTTTTTGCGTTATAAAATATTGTTTGATTCGATATCTTCCTTTCATTCGTAAGATACAACAAGGGCATTTGCTGAAGGGGGGCCCCTTGGCATGCCGAAGTTTTCAGCCTATGCAGACAGAGGAAGCTCTTTAATGAAAAAGATAGAATTGTGCGAGCGTATATAAAGGTGCCTACATGCACACTCTGTTGGAGAAAGGCGATTGAGGACACAGCAGATTAGGGTCCTTGTGTTCGGCTACTTTGAGTTCCTAGGTATATTCATCAGACACAACCAAATTGATGTATCCAACAGCTGAAGGTAAGCATAAGGGATACTAACTGTTGTCATTAACCGTAGTGTAAAAATTACCTCATAGTTAACGACCACATGTAATGTACCCTGTGCTCTCCCTGGCCCATTTGGCAGTCGGATCCATTTGATTGTGTCTGGAAAAAGAAACAAGCTGCTCAAAAAAACTCCCTTTCTAAGCGCCTCTGTTGTAAGCGAGTTATAAAATTCTTAAAAGCTCGCAGAAAAGATGGAGAGGCGAAAAAAAAAGAAAGTAAATAAAGAAAGAATAAGGAAGGGGGTAAGGAAGTTACAGATTGAAACACTGCGATTAAGTTAGGTTAGCGATGCAAAGCACTCCCGAGGACACGTTACGCAAGGACGAGGGATACGGCGCCCTATGGTCCGTTGCACAATGTCGGGCAAGATGTACAAGGACACCGACGGGTCTCATCGCCACGAAGATCGCATGGCGTGCAAGCATCTCGCGCGGCACGCACTCGCAGTGTTCGTCGTGCCGTATACCCAGTCCATTACTCGTTGAATTCATAGGCTTTTCGCCCCAACAGCGAAGAGGCCGCACTGAGATTGCGCTATCGGGGCGTGCACGGAACAAATTCACTGATAACTTGGAACCCGCTCGAGTCGGCGGGTTCATAACTTTCCGTCCAGTGAATAAGAGTACAGAAATGGCCCTTAGGCGTGAGCATTCATTTGGTGACTTCTGACCCCATAACTGAAGAAGAAGCGTCTTCTGCAATTCGGCATCATATACCTTTTGTTTAAGCACACACATGTCCGCAGAAGCACATCGTAATCTTTCGAATGAATCACGACGTCCATAAGCTTTTACTTTTCCACTGTGCGCGCTGCACTCGCTCAAGGAAACAGAGAACTATCGACCAGGAAATGTTGAGTGTGCATTACGGGCCATCTAAACCTCTCTCTTTTCATCTGTGCGTGGTCTTTCGTCAGTACCAAGCCAATAACTGGTGCCACTTGTGCGTTATGCGGCGTACGCCCAGTCAGCTCGAAAAAAATAATAATATTCCCCTTTCCTCCAACTCCTTACAGTTAACTCCACTCCAACAACAATGCAAAACCACGCTTTCGCGATGGTTTTTTTATAGCCGTCAATGCACACAGATACACTTGAACATTCTCCCAGGTAGCTTAGCAGCTAAGGTATTGGAATACTAGGCATGACGAAGTTTTCCGGTCAAGATTTCCGGCCGTGCCAGACGTTTTTACAAGACGCTGTACTGCAAAAACACCAGGAAGGCTAGATGAAGGCGCACGGGTACCCACGGGAAGTAAAGTGCACGTAAAAATCCTAACAAGCTCTCATGTGTGCCTTTGGTAATTTAGAGCTCCGCAGGCTTTTTCGTTAAATGCCAAATCTGTTCTTAACGTGCTTCAATATAAATCATGTGTTAATTTAAAGTAGGCATAACATGAACCGTACACACTACGTTCGATTATCGACCTGTTACACGTGTGTGTACGTTGCCTTGCGCAAAGGAGTGGTGATATGCACTAATATGGAACGTACATTAATGCTGATCTCATGCGGACGTTTGATATTAACTCGTAGACCCCACGCTCTCCCTTCAAACGGGCGTACCTCAATATATAACATCACGGCAGGCAAAAACACAGACGAACTCAGGTCCCTTCAGCCAATGTTGCTTGGCGCAAGATGTATTGGACGCTCGTTATGGGCTGTGGGACGTGAAACGACGTGAAGCCACCTCTTAAGCTTGTACACAGGAAGTGCGCAAACCATAATTGGCTGGTCTGTGTGAACATGTGCGTATTATGAACCATTCGCGTGGTCGCTAGCGTCCCGAGTCGGCATTAATTTCAACCTTACTCACGACCTTTGATCGTGCGGCGTGAGCGGCGTTTGTCTAAGTGCACTGCTACAAAGTCACGCACTCTCTTTTTCCTTCTAGTGGCTAAGGTACTCGGCTGCTGACCCGCAGGTCGCGGGTTCGATTCCCGGCTGCGGTGGCTGCATTTCCGATGGAGGCGGAAATGTTGTAGGCCCGTGTACTCAGATTTGGGTGCACGTTAAAGAACCCCAGGTGGTCAAAATTTCCGGAGCCCTCCACTACGGCGTCTCTCATAATCAAATGGTGGTTTTTGGACGTTAAACCCCACAAAACAAACAACTCTCTTTTTCCTGTGGTTGCGCAAGATAGCAGCACCTCAGCGTGATTTTCTAATGGCTCTGCCCAGTAGTTGACGTCCAGTGTATTGCGGAAATACGCGGAGGCCCGCATCTAACCATGTCCTTGACAAGACGGCCGGCAGGCGATGAAACAAAACGAAAAAAACTGCCACGTAAATTTGAAACGATGGCATGAACAGTTAATTAAAGTGCACTTTTGTCTTTTTGTTTGTTGCTCGTGAATTTTTTTTCTCCCGAGTGTGTACACGCCCCGAGGCGTGGTCCACCCTTGTCTGCCAGCGTGACTGATTCCGAAATGAGGACGTCTCTCAGTCACGCCTGCCTTCATTGAAAAGGCAATCGCACCGTGGCGCATCGAGGTGCTGATCTCTTATTGCGCCCATGTGCCGCCGCGCCTTTCCTGCGCCTTTCTCTGTGTCCCGTGGGTGCGGGAATTACCGGTGCTATATGCATTACAGCGCCACCTGTGCTTTCTATCGTGCCCTTTGTGCAATCATCGGTGCAGTTCAGTAGATCGAACAGGGCGTAACACTACGAGGACACATTTTGTCTCTATTGCTTGCTCCTTCTCAATAATAGAGAGTGTAGAGTGAAAGGAGGGGTATTGCAGACATTTAGTGTGACAAGAAGCGTGAACATGTCCTAAAGTTGTTGAATTGTCCAAATGTCCGAGTCCTAGCGGCTTAATAGTTTCTCAACCTGGATCATGGTACGTAGTCGGTGGTCCCGACAACATTACCGAAGATTGCAGCATTTCCAGACAGCTGTTGACATTTCGCTTTAGCCTTGAGGTGTCTTTTAAAAAAATAGTCGTAAAATATTAATTTTCTTTCCTCATCCTCTTTGTGTAAGGCGACATTAAAATAAAGTGGCTCACTGTGATACGAGAATGCCCATTGTAGTGTGCAGGAACGCCTGAAATCATCATCTCTAGGACCCAATTTGATGGGCTCGCCTCGCAGCATTTGTTTCCCGCCAAAATATTCCGTTCGCAAAGACTATTATGCAGTCTGTATACTCTAAATGTTGGCGCCACTTCTAGTAGTTTCACTGTAATGTCGACAGCGTAGTCGTGGTTACAGCGGCTATCACAGTCATTTTAAATAAGCCCTCCGACGTAGGTGGTTGGCTAAGTTACCACGCTGTAAAGGTCGCTGACGTGAGTTCAATCCCTGACAAGGGGGTCGCGTTGCAGTGTAGACAATATGCGACAACACCAGTACACTTATCTTTTGCCGTACAATAAGTAGGTGCACTTGATACTAAATATTCCGAATTCCACCACTGTGGTGGACGTCGTCAGACTGTCTAGACCAGTCTTCGCCAGCCACGCGGTAATGCAGCAGCTGCGGTGCAGGGCTGCTGACCCAAAACACCCAGGTTCGATGCCGTCCACGCTGGCTGCGTTTCCATGGAGACGAAATGCTAGAAGCCCGAGTACTGTTTGATGCCGACACACGCTGAAGAAGCCCAGGTGGGCACATTTTTCTGAAGCCCTCTACTATTCACAGCGGCATCTCCCATATATTGAGTGTTTTCGAACGTTAAACATCTTAAATTATCCGATCGAGCTATCTTTCTCAAAAGTGTCATTAAGTTAAGGCGACCTCTATAGCACAGTTGGGTCATCAGTCATTAGCTTCTACCTATATCTTAGATTCTATTCTTATATAGACATTTTCTTTGCACTGGTTCTATAGTCCATGGCCTTCCAGGACAATTTTACACACCTGTAGTGCACGTGACTCAGGGATGCAGTCAAAAGTTGTTGTTGAAGTGAAAAAGAGTGGGTGTTAATCACCTTTTATGCATCTTCTACAATGTGTTTGGAATACGCACGCACGCAAAACTGCAAAATGTCGACTGTGTAAACACCACTTTACCACATGCTTTGTTCTAAAGATTATCAAATCGGTGGTACTTTGTTGCTTAAACTATTTCTTTCTCTCCCCTTCCACTTTGCGCTTTGGTGTCCGTTATGTGTGCGTTGCTCGCAAAGGGCACTCCGAGCGCTCTATGCCTACCGATGCAGGGTGCGATGCCTGGGGCCGCCGCGGCTGCGAAGGCCGCCGGCTCCTGTACTCGCCGGTTCGCGCTCCAGAAAGCTGGCTACGCAGAGCGGAGGTCCACGTCTGCGCTGCGCCTCTCGGTCGGCTCGCCGTAATCGTAACGAAGGTCGCCCACGATTATTCACCTCAGTTTCGTGCTAATAAAGGCGAAACAAGCCGTTGGGCGTTGGCCTTCGCACTGCGATATCGTCCACGCTTGTAGAGTGAACGGAAGAGTGGTATTTTTATTCCTGTATCTTTATTTTTCTTGTCTAGGACGGTAATCTGCATTATCCAATGCCTCCTGGTTGTTTAGTTTTTTCCACTGTTTGTTGAATTGGTTGTACAACGCTACATCGACCTTAATGTCACGAAAATAAGGAATCGTGGGAAAGCGATCGAACCACGAAAGCGTAATCCAGTGGCTCACGCCACAAGAGGGTGTCAAGGTAGCTGACTCGACGGTATATTAACTGTACCGACACATTGACTCAGAACGTGAAAAAGCGACCTCAGCCACACCGCCACGACATTGGAAGTTACCGAGGAGTGGGCATTGATGATGACCTTAAGGTGTCGATGGTGCAGTGGTGATCCGGTGATGACGCGTTGATGACGAACTTGAGGGCACCTAGACGTGTGCGTGACCGGTTTCGCAAGAATTTGCACATCTTCGGAGAGATTTTGAGTATTGCCCCGCCGCGGTGGTCTAGTGGCTAAGGTACTCGGCTGCTGACCCGCAGGTCGCGGGTTCGTATCCCGGCTGCGGCGGCTGCATTTCCGATGGAGGCGGAAATGTTGTAGGCCCGTGTACTCAGATTTGGGTGCACGTTAAACAACCCCAGGTGGTCGAAATTTCCGGAGCCCTCCACTACGGCGTCTCTCATAATCATCAGTGGTTTTGGGACGTTAAATCCCACATATCAATCAATCAGATTTTGAGTATTGCAGTTGGAAAACAAGGCACCATTTTACTCTTCACCATTTCTGCCTAAAGCGGCACGGCCTTTTTTTTATTTGATTGGCAATGTTGTAAGTTATAACGCACTACTCTGACCGGCATTCTAGCGAATAATCCACTGTGCCGGGCTGAAAGATATATTACGAGCTAATTTATCTTGTTTCAATCATAGTGACAGAAAGAATAGACATGGAACAATTGGCGGTATTTGAAGAACCACACTTATAAAAGAACGCTTATGGAACGCTGTCGCAAAAGATGGCAGAGACACTGATGTTCCCATTGGACTGTCGTCGGGTTCTTTACGAGTACTTTTCAGCATACGTATACAGCGAGTAGCATTGAACAGGATGTCTCTTTTTTTCCTGACCACGTTTTCAGTCAATATTTTTCGTTTATTTTTTTTTTGTAGACAGGCGAAATAGCTACCGAGAGTAGATATCTGCTAATATAGTATGAATATGCAGACGCTTAAACTGCATAATGCCTCCTATATTACTGGCATCTTTACTGAATCTATATATAAGGACTGCCGTTTGGTCATCCATCAAATTTATTCAAATTGTTTTGTTCCGCTCAAGTCATTTCGCAGTTACCAAGTTAAAAGCACGAATATGAATTCTTATGAAATTCTGAAGCAAGCCTGTTGCCCGAGTTGGCTAAAATAAAGTTTTGATGTGATTCTACAGGTAACTGTCATCAAGGCAAATATTCTGCAACTTTAAAAACAATCTAATGCGGTCGTAACGCTTCGATCTATAGCGCATCTACACATTAGCGTGGTGTTGTTTTCCACCGAACTTTACGAAGACGCTGTGGGAATAACCAGTCGCTAACTTTCCAAAGATACCTGTCGCTCATCTTCGATCAAATCAAGCGTTATCTACTCCAGTCATTCCTCCCCGGACACATGTCGCGCATGGCTCTTCTAAACTCGTCGTTGCCAGTTAAATGTGGAACTTCCACATTCTGTTAGTCACTATTTCTACCCAAGGCTGTATGGCCTTTCTTTTTTGAGGAAAGGGGGGGATAAAGATGGTTGCCGTGCTCGCTTATACCATCCAGATTGGCACGATTATCTTTCGCCTTGTACGGTTTTTCTTTTTCGCACTCAGGTTTTCCGCTTTTAGCGAGTTCACCACCGCTCCAATTCCTCCCACTTCCTCAATCTTTCGCGCGTTATAATCTCGAATACCATGTCTTATTTTAACCTGGCTCTTCCATCTGATCCACGAAAAGGCGTTCAGATAATACAGCGGACACAAGCGAAGATTGCTTCACTAGTTCCCGTGTATGTGCTTCTACCTTTCTTTATCAATTGAATCCACGGCCAATCAGCTTAAATTTCAGTCGGTCTGCCTGATTGCTTGAACTAGATATTTTTAAGCTTCGCTACATTTAAAGACGGGCGGCGTTCGTTCGGCTACTCTGAGCCATTTTGGCCCGACTGAACGACGATACAGCATAAAAGGAAGTCAGTGCCGTACATTTCAACGACGGATGCGATTGGGTGTGGAGGGTATCAAGCCTGGTGTCGTCACACACGTGCTGATGCTAGCTAAATTCTGACTACCGTTGGCTAGTGTAGGCTGTCCACTCTTATAGCACTGTGATAAAGCAACAACAAGAGTAGCACAAAAAGTATTATTATGAGAAGTAATATTAACCATAATAATAATATTGTTGTTGTTATTATTATTTGAAATGATAATAACAATATGACGACGACATAAAGAAGGAAAAATATTATCTGGTGTTCTACGTTCCAGAACCAATATACGATTATACGACACACCGTTGTGAGGAATTCTGGACTGAATTTCGAGCCACGCAGGATTCCTCGAACGTAGGAATACACGTTCTAAGAATCCTTATATCTAAGCGCTCGACTATTCGAATCGCGCCCTCATCTCAGTGTGGCTGTCGTGGCCGGGAACGTTAACCCACGCCATCAAACTTAGCAGCAGATACCTTACGTACTATGTGATGAAATATTACGTGCACATTCAGAACCACACACGTACATAGCTTCATTAGCTGCATTTTACGTTTCTCAGTCACCTTTGAAGGGATGTACCGCAGATTTGATGAATTTATTCGCAGTCATCTTCCGAACTATATTTTCTTGATAAGGGTAACAAACAGGCTAGCTCATTTTTCAACCTTTCCTACGTTATTTTTTTTCTACAGCAGAGCTGTTATGGTCGAGATTCGTCATGTGCGCTAGTAGAAAATTATGATCATCATCACCATAAGAGTGCGCGAAGTTCCCCTTCAAGAGGGCATAGGTTCGTCGCCAGTGCCCTCCTTCTCTATCGTGTCAACAATGTATGGGGCTCACTTTGCGCCCTTCTGTCGCCTCACTCTCTATAATGTCAATGAATTGAGCTGGCTTTGCGCTCTCTCTCACCCCCTTGCTGCCCCCACCCCCCGTGCGCATGCCTATGATCATCATCCCTAACCAGCACGTGGTACCGGCACCACCCAAGCATCCTGTACAGACGGCTGACAAGAGAAGCTCGGAAGTTCGTCTCCTGCGGTGTTTGCCGCCCGTGTGTTCCTTGCATCTTTCAATGTACGAGCGTGTTGAGTACTTGAATTTTTCGTATTGCTGTGGCAGAGTGCTATAGTACAGTACAGTATAGCAAGGATTGTGAAACAGACGGCAGAGAGTGCGAGAAGCCAAGCCAACACTGACGAGCTATGCTGTCACCCAGCCTTGCACGACTTAGTGCGAGCTGGGATAATTATTTTTCAATTTCTACTTTGCCTGAAACTGCAGCAAATGTACAGGAGAGCGAGACATGAATACGTCACGTACAAGACGACGAAGAAATCGCGCATTTAAATGAAATAAAGCTGAACTGTAAATGACGCTTCACCTCAAGCCTCGAGGCAGCGTTTCGGAAGTCTTCACCGGCATGCGTTGGGAGGGGAAGTGGGGTAAGCCACCGATTAGTATATTGTAGCGTGTTGTAATCCCACACAGCAACCAGAATCTGTGCAAATGTTCTTCGTTGTAGTAATCACAGATTTACACAGAGAGAGAGGGAGAGAAAAAAAGAAAATCTTCAAGTAGTGGGCGTCAAAATTCACGCGCAGCAGTAGCTCATAGTAGTCAGCCCAACATGCTGCGAAAAACTACGTATTCATTTAGGGCTCTGAAGTTTCTGTACACTGCCCCCCAAGTGCAGCAGACTATCGCGTCATCGCATTTGCAATTCTGATCTGAAATGTGGTGTTCGTTGCCGCGAATCGAACTTGCGTCATTGGGGTACTCAGCAGGACAACGGACTCAGCAGCAGGAGAATCAGTGAGCCACCCCGTCTAAGTCGTTTTAGTGCGAACTGATTGTACACCTACCAATTAAAATTATTTTGAACATCTTAATCAACTACTCATCTATTAGTCGCTTCACACCTATTGGTCCTTCTAGGAACGGCGTTGCCATGTGGCGCAAGTGTGATGTTAAATTAAACGTCCTGAATGAGATGTCAATTCGGCTTCATTATATTGTTACGCAATAGGACGTGAGGCGTGCCTAATTACAAGTGCATCCACACACAGGTGTGCAGCATATACCAAGATGGAGGGCTAAAAGCACGCCAAACAGGCCAGTTCTTTTTGTCTTCCTCAGCTGGATTGTGCTAGCCACCAGGGGTGGCGTCCGGAGTGGGCACGGAGGACAGGAGCCCCTAGCCCTTAAAAAATTTCGCCTGGCTCCTGTTGCCCCCCCCCCTCCCAAGAAGGAACACATTCATAACACAGTTGCTATGTTTCCCGCCTCCCTGACCCCCCTGAAGGGACTCACTTATCTTGGGTACCATCTCCCCCCCCCCCCTTCCCCGGTCAAATATCCCTGGTGCCGCTTCTGCTAGCTGCGCAGCAATATTGTCACCTCGGCATAGAAATACCACTGGAGTTCCCCCACAAACACCATTCTGTACTTTCGGTACTGGTGTGCGCTTCTATAAGTAGACACAGACGATAAGCACACCGCCTAACTATTACACGCGCCAAGAGGCTGTAGCATTGGCTGTCTGTACACGTCCACCTCGTTATGTGAGCTCGCTCACGCGTTCGCTTGCCAAAACTGCTGGAGGCATAGTTTGCGCGACGATCGCCTGGGGGCAGTGGCGGCACTTTCTACATATAGAGCCACTCTGCATGCTATTTTTAGGTAGCAGAGTGAGTATGCTTTTCAAACGCCGTTAGCAACTTTGTATTGCGAATGAGCTGAATGATCTAGCCAACTATTTTTTTTTATGTGGCTGCTGCAGTGAGCTTCACTGAGACTATCCTTTGGTCGTCAAGATGCATCGCTGGTGGGTGACACTACACACATGTCGAATCAGCGACACACTAGGCATATCACCTGCAAGAACGGAGTGCGCCTTCACCGCGTAAATGGGGTTGCTAGTAGGTCATGAAGGCGGACCTAAACGCAGCGTAAAGGGTTACTTATAACTGATACGTAAATGTGCAATAAAGTAACTCTACTTCTACATGCCGCAAAATTGTAAGGCGAGAGCCAAGTACAGTCCAAGTCGGACAATTCATCTGGTACAGAGCAATAGTCTAGACCACCGTGGTCTAGACGAACATGCAAGCAAGCTTTCCCACACTGCATGGTCGCACCATTTAAGATGTTCTACACCCTCCTCGAGGTCAACGCAGGCTCGCTAACGTCGAGAATGAAATAAAGACAAGATGACGCGACCAATAGCGACACCAACCCATGCACTGCTTGTTGACTTGCGGCGTCCAACGCGACATCCTCCATCATATGTAATTCCGCGCAAGTATTCGCAGAAAAGCGAACTTGCAGGACTTGGAGTGTCCTCCATTAATTGTGGTCTGTAAAATATTGTCGAACTCCGCCCGAAGAGGGCGTTTAATATATTATTTTTCTCGGAGACATTTCAAAGTTTCATGTTGACTCGAGTGCAGAGAAGGGAAGGACTACCAAACTCTATTTTGAGCATTCCTAAGTGTGTCTAGGCTGCTAAAGAAATTAAAAACAGTTCACAGTGTCCAACTCTTTGAAAATTCGGAAGCTCTGCTTTCTGTATTTAAGGTAATTTTCCATAGCACACCTGTAAGCCACTTGAAGTATGAACAAGCTAGATTTGCTAGAAAATAGTCTTTTTTCGATCTAAACTACTATTGTTCGTTATGGTTCTAATGAGTCCCCATAAGTCCCCTCATGAGTAACTAGTGCTTGCGTCCATTCGAAATTAAGATCGTACGTTGTCACATCCATGTCACAATGCCAAAGACGTTCCTGCGTAGGAACAATAGTTGGCATGGCTGCTTGAGAAGTTCAATAGGGAAACAGCAGTGGGGCAGTGAATTCACACGCAATTGTTGCAAAACAGTTTGCCTGTGCCCATTAAGCTCTTTATTGACCACGAAGAGATGTGCCCATCTTGAGCATCGTAATTCGATAAGTAAAGGCACCACGAAAGCGATTCGATTTTTTGGAACCTTGCACTCTGGCACCGCGGAGTTACAATGCCTACAGAAAAGAAACAATTAAGTACTCACTGACTACAGACATCAAAAAAAGCTGGAAGATTGACTTGCCCGAGTGTTGGTACACCGGCGGAGTGAAAAGAGAAAGAAAAAAAAGACCTTCCAACTCACTTTCAGTCGAGTCCACTTGCTTCTCAAGCTGGCCATTCTGCGCAGTGACGACGGTGACCGCAGCGCTGACGGCGATGACCATCCAAACCAAACTCCTAAGGCACGACATGGCAATTCCCTAAATGATATATCGTTTTCAAAGGGGGTGAGATGGTCCCTCGAACTCTTCACTTAAAAAAGCCCTTCGAACGCTCGCTCGAATTCAAACAAGTAGGTTCCCTTCTCTCAAAAACAGTGTCACTCCGGACGAGGGGTGGCTGACCACCAACAGAACACCTCCTGTCCCCGAAAACTACCTAAACGTGGAGGGCACTGCGCGTCGCGCTGCGCCAACCGAAAATGACCGGAGGAAAGAACTGTCCTATCCCTCCTCCTAGATGTTTCCTGGAGGTGAGTCCTGGACCGAGGGGCCACTGGCGAAGTCTAGCGGGCGTGACCGCGCAGCGCCGAGAAGACGATGGACGTACTGAGAGTAAGAACGTACTCAGTCGAGCATCGCCAGGCTCGAAAGTTCGCGGGACTTGCGGGCGGGCGGGCGTCCGGCGGAAGGAGTGGAGTGGCCGACGCGTCACACCTTGGCGCGAAAGCGAATCTGAACGGCGGCGTGGCGTTTCGGTCGGGGCGTGCGATGGGGCGACCGGTCCGGTAGCGGAGAAGGACCCCCCTCACTCTCCCAACTAGCGGGCCACCACCACGTCCTGCGAGAGGCTTTCTCCGCAACACTCTCGCCTCTCTCCTTAAAGCCGGCCTCGGTTACAGGTGCTACCGGGGAAAGGAAGAGAGGAGGAGACGCCGAGGCCGGCAGAGGATTAGATGGCGCGATCAGATTGGGAAATTGGCAGGGTGCTCAAAGGGTGCGGCGGTTGGATTTACAGCTATACTAGGTGTAAGAGGGTGTTTAGGTGAGGAGAAGGCCCCTGCAGTCGAAGTTGAGCGAGCTGATGAATCAGATGCTCTTTATCATTTTCGATCACAATATCACAGTCATTTTTCGCTCGTGCTATGCACTTCTATGATTAAGAACGAAGCTGTTATTAGGCGATGCTTTCATGTTAGGGGTCTGGGGTAATGCTAGGCGGAAGTTTTCTGCTGTTACGCGCTACAGAAATCAGTGCGGTCTGTCACCAAACTATCGTCAACGTAAGCGAGGCAAATACCACCGCTCCCAACTTTCACGAAAAAGGAAGAAGGCAATAGTTAGCCCGAAACATGAGACTACCTGAATGTCTGACCACTAGCTCATGTAGCCTTTTCATACATTTTTTTACTATTTGTTTTTCGCTTAATTATACTGAAATTCTATTTAAGAATTTTAAATGCATAACTAACTAACTTGATGATCCTGCCACCTGGTTCTTGGCCGATCGCCCTTTGTGGGCGAGTGCCAGCAAAGCAAGAGGCTCATCATCATCATCATCGTCGTCATCATCATCATCAACATGGCATGCGCGTTACTCTATTAACGCGTGCGGACGTGTCCGGACAAGAGTACGGACGTGTTCTGATTGAATGCGGCGATATCCACCCAGGTATACGTGTGGGTACAAGCCTGCATATGGCTTCGGGTTTCAGGGACAAACATGTAAACCTGAACACGTCGGGGATAGAAGCAAGTAAGCGACGGTTAGAGTATCGGCGGCAGAAACGTAGAGATAAAGGACAGAAATAGCTGGAAAATGAGGTCATTCTGCCTGAAGAGGCAGAAAGGTAGAACACAAATTTATATATTTTTGTTATAGTAGGATCGATGTCATCGAGGTAGACAAGGCATTAGACCAACATAAAACGAAAGATTTCTTCTCATTCTTTGTTTCTTGCGAGCCAGGAGGCGCACATGTCACCACCCCATTGTAAAGGGACACTCATAGGTATTCGTACATCTATCACGTCCTGCAGTCTAGTTATACTTTGTGGTTATAAAAGGTAATGGACGATACTACCGCGTCAACGCTTAACAGAGAAGTGTGGCAGCTTGGGCTAGTTGGTATGGCATGACGACAGCTATAGCGCGGCAACAAAACGAACGACACAGAGACACTTGTTTTTCATGTCCTTGTCTCTGTGTCGTCGTTTTGTTCTTGAGCTATAACTATCGTCTTAACATAGAGTTTTGAATAAAGAGCAGTAGTTACAAGATATCCAAAAGACCAGCAAAACAGAAAACAAATGCACAGCCTGAGGAAGGGAAAGCCACCACTTTGCTTCATCATCATCTGCATCGGCGAAGTGGAGCCGGTTAATTCGTCGTGTCTCTCATGGCTATTCCAAATGAACATCAAACATCTTTTATCGATCCAGTACTGTGCATTCGAACACCTTGGCGGACATGCCCGCTTAACGTTGTAATGCCCCAAAACCCCTTAGAGAACAAGAATACATATTATCGAATGATATGATTGTGTACTGCCGGCATGTCTCGGTGGTCGCTGTGCTCCGTAACTGTCCCGAAGGACGCGGGTGCAATACCGGCCATGGTTGTCAGGTTTCGATGGAGGCGAAATGCATTTGGTGACAGAGGCCCATGTACTCGTCGATGCATATGAATGAACGTTGACCAAGTTCGGGAAAATTATGCGGAGTCCTGTAACAACGGCTTCTTTAATAGGATGAGTCACTTTCGGATGTTAAGGCACGTAAATTGGAGTGATACTGTAAGTAACTGTCATAGTGTAGCGCAAAGGCACATAACATAAACATTTGTGTGTGTGCGTATCTACATATACGTATAAAATGTCAACAGCTTAGGAGAAGGGTAAAAGAGTGTAAAACCTCCAAAATCACCCTCCTAGCTAATCCAGTTTGCCACGACCACCTGTTAGCTAATCGTGGAACACATAGTCTAAGAAGAATTAAACATTACACATCAATTAACTTCAGTCTCCGTTGCAGTGACGATTCCAAATGTGCAGACCTCTCAATTTGATTGGGTCCACTATATGAGCAACTAAATATTGTTCATTTGTTTACGTTCAAACAATCGAGATAAACGCGGTCATTAGTGCATCCCGAGAGAACTGGTGACGCGAATCGTGACTGTGTCTAATAATTTACCACTGGTATAGCTGCTTGAGTGAGTCACCTTGGTAGTTGAAGCAACGAGTGGCTAACTTCGGGAAGGCAGTGCGAAATAATTTGCAGTCATTCCGTTACCATGTATAATTTAAGGAATATCCGGACACATTAACTGCAATGTAATTTGCTGTTGTTTTACTAGCGCACCTTGTTTGCAACTTCTTGAGCTCGTGTAAGGTGAATGGGCTTAAGAACACAGAAAAGTTAGTGCACACATAAAGGGGGGGGGGCATATTGTTCGTTTGTCAAATTGTCCCACCAGTGCTGCATAACGCGCGATCACCAAGTGGTTACTTCTCAGTGATTTTTTTATTCGCAGTTTTCTCAGTTCACCATACGGATGCGGGATGTGCTCTCTCTCTCCCTCTCTCTGAGGCTAATGCGGGTATTTACCGACTAATGGGATCATTACGGGCTCGTAGACCCCTGGTCACCTTCACGCATATGGCGCTCCACAACGATGCCTGTTCGAGGGTTGTCGGGGTGTCGTTCATACGTGACTCACGCGACACGTGACTCGTAGAGAGGAGGTCTTCTCGAGCGGCCACCGTCGAGTTCGGCCAGGGCGGGAAAGCGGCGTCGCTAACGAGCCTGCCACTTTGCAGCTACCACGGCGGGGCTCGCTGCCGGTCACGAAGTCGGCGGTGCACTGCCTCGTCGTCGCGTATTGCTCGCGCCTCAATTACAACCGGCGATGCTTGTACAGCTGTCGGGGAGTGCAGCGTTAAAGCCGGCGACACGAGAGAAACATAACGAGCACGCCTTTACCAGGAGGCCCGCCTCTGGCTTGTCGATGGATGGTACGAAAGTGGAATAACTCAACCACGTTTCATCATAGGTCGACTAACTTATCCCCTCAATTGCCCTTTTCCGGAAGTTGGTTTCTTAACGCGAGGCACACAAAAAGCGCGTGATAACACCTTTGTTCCCAGAATAGAAAATAAATAAATAATCATAATTTTGTGTAGTAGGCCAGCATTCACTATGCTATCTTTCGTTATTCTTTGGAGTGTCGTTGTATTCGCACAAAACTTGTTAAAAATTTTCAGAAATTTTTATGCAGTGGCTGATGACGATGAGGAATTAAGCCTGAAGTGGGTATGCGCCACAGTTAATAGGCCATCAAGAAAAAGCATTCGTAATGGGTTGGAGCATTGGACGACCCACTCGTTACGCTATTCGCATCGTGCGACGCCTGACAGGTCTTTTGATGTTCTAAAACATTTTATTAATCATATTTAACGTGATTCCTATCCTGGTATAGCCGGCCAGTTTAGAAACGAGTTTCCAAGCACATGAGTGACTCAGTGCTAGATATACTGAATTGGCACGTAGTGAACCCACGTTCAAATTCCATTGCGTCATATGTGTTTTTTTATTTACTGATTTTTGTTCCTTTGATACTAGTTGCGGACACCAGCGGCGGCGGCGGCACACAACTACGGCGCCACGCGTCACCCGTGTTCTGATCTCATAACAGCTTTAGCTTTAAAAAAGGCATAAAAAGCTAACAAAGAAATTCAACCAGCTGCGCACAACGGACACTGATGAAATAGCAATGCAGGTGGCTTACCAAGAAGCCTTCACTTCGTTCACTTCATCAATAATTTAAGTAGGTTCAATGAAGTTGGTTGAATGAAGTGGGAATTAAGTGACTAGATATGAGTGACAGACGTGGAAGGAGTGGTGGTAGCAGTAGTGGGCATAGTGGTGAGAGAGAGAGAATAAAATGAGCGAAAGGCAGGGAAGTTAAACAGAAATTAGAGCATCCGGTTTGCTACCCTGAACTAAGGGAAGGGAGAATGGGCAATGAAGATGGGGAAAAAAGCGAAGAGCGAAATAGACGTGCGAAAAATAAAACAAATTGTGAGTTGGGGTGCTGTAGCCTATTCGAAAGGCCACTACCACGCAAAAAGTTCAATAAAGCCTTCACTGATTTTCTGTGCGAAGACAGATTGTGGCGCCTTTCAAGTTCTGACTGCTCTGACAAAAGTCTGTCGTCAAGGCAAGCTAACGCAGCAGCTAGCTGCCGTCTTTGCGCGATGTAACGAGGGCAGTGACAGAGAACGTGTCCTATCGTTTCATCGCTGCCACAATGACCGCAAGCAGTAGGCTCTTCCATGCCGATTCAGAAGGCGAAAACTTTGGTGAAAGAGACACCAAGCCACAGTCGGCAAAGCACCGCTTTTTTCAAGTCTAGAGAGTCCGGAAGGAGGCCGAAGTCGATGAGACGTGTCCAGCCTATGCAGTCGCGTGTGCCGTAAGCACTCAGCGTTGCACAGGGCTTTTCCTTCTTCATTACCGATTTTTTTTATTTTCATTGCAGCATCAGTCCTTAATTATGGAATAGATTTTTCTTCACCATCTTCGTGTGCTTGTGAGTTGTGGTGAGTTGTGCGAGTATTGTGTGCAAGACGAGCTCATATGCATCGTGATCTGTTTACAATCTGCGATGGCACCCATGCATGAAAGAGAATTTCAAGTCCTGACAGAAGTTTGCCTGTTAAAAAAAGCTAAAACACTGAAAAACTGAAAAAAGGTAATAACTATAAAGCTATTACAACTTTTGCACAGAGTGCTTGCAAAACTAGGCCAAAAAGCTAATGAATTCTTGGGTTTTGAGCGCCAACACTACGAGATTACTAGCATGCTACTGTGGAGACTCCGGGAATGAAGACCATTGGGTGTACTTTAATGTGTTCTGACATTGAACAGTATTGCACGACTCTATTGAATTTCGGGTTCTTACGTATAAAACTTGCTTAAGCCCATTAGCTCGTATTCGAAAACAGGATCCCCGCAGAATAGCGCACAGTGATCATCATACTCATTCACCTCCAATTTTTTGTTTCAAATATGATTGTCTTTAACTTAGCCATAATCGCCTGCCGCATGGTACATAATCAGAATCCTTTGAATATTGTAGGTAATAAGATTACAACTTTCTCTAGTAATACACGTTTCTCGTTTCAAAACAATAACTTACAGCCCAAGGTGTACATGAATCACGGACTGACAACAGTGAGCTTCTGTGCAATCAAGGTATGGAATGCTCTGCCTCTGAAGACTAAAACATTACCCTCAATAAATGTCTTTAAGCATTCTGTTCGCCTTTACTGAAATCATTCTTTGAATTTCTCACCCCCGCAGGGGCGCCTGCGCAAGTAGGCGTTTGGTGTGCAGCGACACCACGGACCCGAGCTAACGGGGGAGTTTTGACTCCCTCCCACGCTTAGCCGTGTGTGGCCTTGCCGTGTCCGGGGAAAAGGCGATCCTGGGGGTTGAGCCGACGCTGGGTGATTGGACCTTTAAGGCCCCCCGGCCGAGGCAACACACCCCTTTGGCCCCGGCTTCACGTAGACGGCACCCCTGGGCTGACCCACCCAGGGGAAATCGGCAGTCGCCTTTTCCTATCTCTCTCTCTCTACATCTTCGTCTTTCTTACTTTTTTAACTTTCCTGTCTACTTCTCTCTTCTGCTTACTTCCAATGTTCTCGGCGGCAAGGGTTAACCCTGTGCAAATAGCCTACCTTGGCCTAGGCGCATTAGGTTATATCAGATTTGTACGGCTGACGTCTGCGAGCTTTCAGCATCCGCAAACTTGCAGCGTCCCCTCGTTGGGCTCCGTGGTGGGTAGCCACCAACGCTGCTGAACAACATACAATTAGCATGCAGAAAGCATTCCCTTTACTCAGTGATCGTGCCTCCTCAAAGCGGGTACGCACCGAATATATCAATTTTTTTATCCGGTCAAGACAATTGTTTCCTCATTTCCACGTTATACACTGCGAAAAAACTAACAAGCAAGCCAGAACTGTATCCCCCTTCGTAGTGGCTAGATGCTTAACCGAAACTCTCGGTGCCGGGTACAAGGTTACCAAAATGGCCAGCGGAGATCTACTCCTTGAGATACGTGACAAAGACCAATTCGATAAACTAAACACCCTCACAACGTTTGGAGACACAGCCATCAGTATTACGCCACACAGGTCCATGAACTCATCTCGCGGGGTCGTATCGGACGCAGATTTGCTTGACCTGACCGAAGCTGAACTTCTGGAAGGATGGAAGAGCCAAAACGTGACAAACGTACAGCGTATTAAGATAAGAAGAGATCAAAAAGAAATACCAACCAAACACTTAGTACTGACCTTTGCTTCGAGCGATTTGCCGGAAACCATTCAGGCTGGGTATACAAAGACATCCGTGAGGCCATATATTCCCAACCCTCGCCGTTGCTTCCAATGTCAGAGATATGGCCACGGCTCGCAAAGCTGTCGTGGCCGGAAAACTTGTGCTCTGTTTGGAGTCGTGGGCTATGCGTCCGACAACTGCGAAGCGCCTGCACACTGTGTGAACTGTGGTGGTAATCATGCCGCGTACTCACGTTCCTGTTCTTTCTGGAAAAAAGAAAAAGAGATCATCACTTTAAAGATAAAAGAAAACATTACATTTAAAGAAGCAACAAAAAGAGTCTCGCCATTTTATGGCCCCACATATGCTGATGCGGCACGCCAGGGGGCAGTGTCGCACCAGCCCTCGCCACTCTTTCGGCCTGCGCAGAGTGAGCCATTGGCTGTGGCGCCTGCACCCAAGGCGGCAGTAGTTGAGTCTACTCCGCCTACTATTCAACAGAGACCAGAGACTCCAGGGTCCTCGGGTGTCAAGGCCTCACCTCGCCAGGTGAGGCCCAAGCTTCGCAAAACCAGCTCGCATGAGCGGGCATTCAGTGCCTCCGAGGAGGCAATGGATACGGCGGCACCCCTAATGCCAAAAGAACGGCGCGGCTCTCTGGAGGGCGCCAAGAGAACTAAAAAGCTCATAACAGGGCCTGATAATGGCCCTGTTACTTGAGCTCGACCTTTCAGCTTAAACAAGTCACTCCCTTAACGTATACACAGCACTACTTTACTTCCAATGTGGAAACAAAAATTATACACTGGAACGTCAGAGGACTGCTTAAGAACCCCGACGACGTACTAGAGCTTTTATACAAACACTCACCTCAAGTGCTGTGTGTACAGGAAACACACCTAAAATCCTCCAATACAAATTTTTTACGTGCTTACGTCATATACCGAAAGGACCGAAATGATGCCGTGGAGTTATTCGGTGGCGTAGCCATTATAATTAACCAAGGAGTAGCGTGTACACATTTACCACTCCAGACATCCCTTGAGGCGGTGGCTGTTCGAGCGGTACTTTTAAACAAACTCGTCGCCATCTGCTCTTTGTATGTACCTCCCCCCCCCCCCACCGTCTTGAAAGACGTGAATTTCAGTCTTTAATAGACGAACTGCCAGAACCTTATTTGCTTCTTGGGGACCTAAATGCACATAGTGGACTGTGGGGCGATTCTCGCTGTGATGCACGAGGTCGTCTCATTGAACAATTTCTCTTCTCTTCCGGTGCCTGTTTGTTGAAAAGGAAAGAGCCAACATACTATAACGTTGCAAACAAAACTTACTCGTCTATCGACCTCAGCATCGTATCACCTTCACTCCTACCCCTACTCAAATGGAAAATCATAAATAATCTATATGGTAGTGACCATTTTCCTGTAGTGTTGAGTTCACAAACAACATATGAAGGTCCTCAACATGTTCTCAAATGGCTGATAAACAAAGCAGACTGGGAACAGTTCCATAACACTACACGTTTGAGTTGGACAGACATATGTAGGCTAAACATAGATGAAGCTGTGCAGTATTTCACAGCTTTTCTAACTGACGAAGCAGCCAAGTGCATACCGCAAACATCTGGAATGCCCGGCAAACGACACGTCCCATGGTGGAACACAGAGTGTCGTAATGCGCGAAAGGAACAGAACAGGGCATGAAGGTTGCTGCGGAACTCGCCGACAGCGGAAAACCTTGAGAGCTTTAAGAAAATAAAATCTCGAGGCAGGAGAACCCGTCGGCAGGCCAGAAGATAAAGTTGGCACAAGTTTTTATCAGGGATACAATATTATACACAAGAGGCCAAAGTCTGGAACATGGTTCGTAGGGTAGCAGGAAGAAAAGTACACTCACTCCCCCTCGTAAACACTCAGGGTGATACCTTGAAGATCAGGCAAACTTCCTCGGTGCACACTTTGAACGGGTATCCGGCTCGTCCCACTATACTGACACTTTCCAAAAATACAGAACAAGAATAGAAAAGCAGAAACTCGAACACAAATCCACTAGATACGAAGCATATTGTTACGTGGAAAATAACAGTTGTCGGTCCGCAGCCACAACGCAGCTCACTCACAACGTCCACTTCTTTACTCTCAGTCCGAGGCACCTTACTTGGGTATGCCCCACTATGCCCTCTTTCAGTCAGACGAAATCACGTAACACGACCCCCGGCGGCAAAAGCGCCGACCCGGCGAGTTTACGGGGCCACAGCAGGAGCAGTGTGGTAACGCTTGAGCCTTGATACGTGGACGATGTCCCTTGACAGCAGAGCGGAAGAGGTTGATGGACTATCAGGGACAATTTCATATGTAGTGTCGGTCACTCGTCTAAGCACGCGGTATGGGCCCGTGAAACGAGAGAGAAGTTTTTCTGACAGGCCTGCATGTCGCGTAGGGGACCAAAGAAGAACGAGGGAGCCTGTTGGAAAGTGTTCGTCGCGATGCCGCTCGTCGTAACGATGCTTCTGAAAGACTTGGGACGCCATTAATCTGCTGCGGGCAAGCTGACGAGCATGGTCAGCTCGGGTAATAGCGTCGCGTGCATATTCAGAAGTATACTGCGCAGCGGCTGGCAGGAAGGTATCCAACGGCAATGTTGGTTCGCGTCCAAACAGAAGGTAAAATGGCGAGTACCCGGCAGTGTCATGCCGGGAGGAATTGTATGCGAACGTCACGTAGGGTAGTGCAAGGTCCCAATCACGATGGTCGGCCGAGACGTATTTCGATAGCATGTCTGTCAAGGTGCGGTTTAAACGTTCTGTAAGCCCGTTTGTCTGGGGGTAATACGATGTCGTGAGCTTATGTTGGGTAGAGCAGGAACGCAGGATATCGTCAACCACTTTCGAAAGGAACGTACGGCCTCGGTCTGTCAGCAGTTGACGAGGGGCTCCATACACTAAAATGAGATCGCGTAGTAGAAAATCAGCGACGTCTGTAGCGCAGCTTGTTGGCATGGCTCGCGTAACTGCATAACGGGTCGCGTAATCCGTAGCCACCGCGACCCACTTGTTTCCGGAGGCGGATGTTGGGAAGGGACCGAGAAGGTCCAAACCAACACGGAAGAATGGCTCCGATGGGATGTCGATGGGCTGAAGATATCCGGAAGGGAGTCTCGACGGCTTTTTGCGACGCTGGCAAATTTCACAAGCGTTGACATAGCGACGTACAGAACGTGAAAGGCCAGGCCAGTAGAAGCGGTGGCGTACACGGTCATATGTGCGAGAGACACCAAGGTGACCTGCGGTTGGCGCTTCATGGAGCTCGCGTAGGACTGTAGAACGCAGGTGCTTTGGTATGACCAGAAGTAGGTCGTGACCATGGGGCGATAAATTACGCCGATATAAGGTGTGGTCCTTTAAGGTAAACATGCGAACGGAAGCGTCTTGCGGTGAAGATTCGAGCTGTTGTATTAGGCGGCTGATATCCGGATCGCGACGCTGCTCGTCCCTGAGATGAAGCAGCTGGGAGGTGGAAAGGACGCAGCCCACAGAATCAGTGCTCGTAGGATCGCAGTCGGCCACAGGGTAGCGTGACAGACAATCCACATCTTTGTGCAGTTTTCCCGATTTGTACACTACGGTGTAAGAATACTCCTGGAGGCGGAGTGCCCAGCGGGCGAGACGACCTGTGGGATCTTTGAGGGAGGCGAGCCAGCAGAGAGCGTGGTGGTCGGTAAGAACTATAAATGGTCGGCCGTATAAGTAAGGGCGAAATTTCGCGACTGCCCACACCAGCGCTAGGCATTCGCGCTCTGTGATGGAATAATTACGCTCCGAAGTGGACAGCAGCCTGCTGGCATAAGCTATCACGCGATGCTGCCCACGTTGTCGCTGAGCCAACACAGCGCCTATTCCGTAACCGCTGGCATCGGTGCGAACTTCCGTCGGTGCCGTAGGGTCGAAGTGAGCCAGCACAGGAGAAGAAGTGAGCCAAGTGGTCAGGTCGGAAAATGCTGCTGCTTGCGAGGGACCCCAGGTAAACGTCTCATCCGGTTTGAGTAAATCTGTTAGGGGCCGAGCGATTTCCGCGAAGTTCTTGATGAACCGCCGAAAATAGGAGCAGAGCCCCACAAAGCTGCGGACATCTTTGGCGGTTTTCGGCACAGGAAAGTCCTTCACAGCTCGAACTTTTTCTGGGTCAGGCTGTACACCGTAAGCGTCAACAATATGTCCAAGTATTGTAATGCGACGGCGACCAAACCGGCACTTAGATGAATTCAGCTGAAGGCCGGCGAGACGGAATACATCAAGAATTTTTGACAGTCTCTCAAGGTGCGCTTCAAAAGTGGGAGCAAACACAATCACGTCATCCAGATAACAAAGACACGTAGACCACTTGAATCCACGGAGCAGGGAGTCCATCATTCGTTCAAACGTGGCGGGGGCATTACATAAGCCGAAAGGCATGACTTTGAATTGGTAGAGGCCATCGGGTGTTACAAAAGCCGTCTTCTCTCGGTCCATGGGGTCCACGGCAATCTGCCAATAACCAGAACGAAGATCGATGGAAGAAAAGTATGCGGCACCATGGAGGCAATCAAGGGCGTCATCAATGCGGGGCAGAGGGTATGCGTCTTTCTTGGTGATGTTGTTAAGGTGGCGATAGTCCACACAAAATCGCCACGATCCGTCCTTCTTTTTAACTAATACCACCGGGGATGCCCAGGGACTGGAGGATGGTTCAATAATGTCCTTCGCTAGCATCTTGTTCACCTCCTTCTGAATTATGCTCCGCTCAAAAGCAGACACTCTGTAGGGACCGCGGTGAACAGGGTTGGCATCACCTCTGTGTATGCGATGCTGGACAAAGGACGTCTGCCCAAGAGGTCGGTCACCAAAATAGAAAATATCCTGGTAGGCCTCGAGAAGATGTTGTAGGGCTTCAACTTGCGGAGGCGGAAGATCTGTGGCGATCATGTCTACAATTTGACGGCTGCCCGAATGTGTTGCGAGTGATGTGCGCTGCGGTGAAGCAAGTGTGTCTAAGGCAAGCACTTCAATTTGTGAATCGAGCAACGGACACAGGTGGGCCACAGAAATGCCTTGTGGAAGCACATGATTCATGTAGCCGAAATTGACAAAAGGTAGACAAGTTTTGTTATCTGTGATGCTGAGCACCGTATAGGGAACTGCAACGTTGTGCACAAGGAGTACGTCGGTGAGAGGCGTAGCGTAATAGTCACCATCGGGCACAGCTGGTGAGCACAGAAAATCGACGTACGTCACATTTTTCGAGGGCAGGCGAACAAAATCGCTGCATTGTAATCGGCATGTAGGTTGGTACGGGGCGGCACTGATTTGTGGCAGTTCAAGGCGGAGCACACCAGCGGAGCAATCAATCAGAGCAGGATTGGCGGCAAGAAAATCGAGGCCTAGTATGAGGTCGTGGGGACATGTTTCAAGCACGGTAAAAAGGACGACCACTTGATGACCGGCTACGGTAAGTTGAGCTGTGCACATACCGACGACAGGGACTTTTGCACCATCTGCAACTTGAACGACACTGGTCAAGGGGGGCGTGAGGACCTTCTTCATGCGACGACGAAAACGCGAACTCATAATACAGACGTGAGCGCCCGTATCTATCAAAGCTTCAACAGGTGTACCATCAACATATACTTCTAGGGTGTTCCGGTTCAAACGTAAGGGCAACAGAGGATTTTTGGGTAAGGTCGACAGGGCAGCTTCACCTCCAGAAGCTGCGCAGCCTAGTTTTCCGGGGACGCGCGGCGGTTGAACGATGGCGAGGGAGAGCGGCGACGCGTGTTTGAACGAGAAGGGCGGCTTTGAGGCGGTGGCGACGACGGGGCACGGTGGCCGTAGTCCTCAGGGGCAGTAAATGCTGTAGACTCGGTGCAGGTCGGATAACGGTGGTTTGGTGGACGGAATGAGTTACTGTAAGCGGAGTACGAGCCAGAAGACATAGATGGCCATTGGCTGCGGCAGTAACGAGCGATGTGTCCTGCGCGACCACAGCGGAAGCAAATTGGCTTATCATCAGCTGTTCGCCATTCAGACGGGTTCCTTGTTCGGATAGAGTACGGACGGCGACGTCTCATGTCCACAGAAGCTATCGAGGGGCCAGTATTATCCAGTGTGGATGCAGTGGACAGGATACCAAGGTTAGCAAATTCCTGGCGGACAACAGCCTGGATCAAGGCGACAGCTGGCGTTGAGGCGTCGGGCAACGTCGGTTTGTTGGCAGCCGGGTAAGCGGCCTCGAGTTCACGTCGGACGATGCGCGTCACGTCGTCGGTTGTAGATGGATGACAAGGAGTGGCTTCGCAAGACGACGTTGCCGCGGTGTTGGGTAGGCGCTGAAACTGCTGCAAAATGCGTCGACTCTTCGCCTGCTCGAGACGGCGGCACTCTTTGATCACGGCGTCCATGGTCGTTACGTTGGTGAATACAAGTAGACTGAACGCATCGTCGGCGATTCCTTTTAACACGTGCGAAATCTTGTCGGCCTCAGTCATGTTGGGATCGGCCCTTTGACACAACGCTAAGACGTCTTGAATACAAGTCAAGTAGGGCTCAGTGGACGTCTGTGTACGGACAGCCAATTGCTTTCGGGCATCAAGTTGTTGACCAAACGGGTTGCCAAAAAGGTCGCGGAGCTGTTGTTTAAACATTTCCCAGCTTGTGATTTCGTGCTCGTGGGTCTCAAACCAGGTGCGAGGGGTCTTGTCAAGATAGAAAATGACATTCGCAAGCATAACGGTTGGGTCCCAGCCATATTGCTTGCTGATGCGCTCGTACATGCTAAGCCACTTGTCCACATTCACGTTGTCCTCTCCAGTAAAGGTACCGGGATCACGGGGTTGCGTTAGGGCGACGTACCGGGTTGCTGTCGTTGCTGAGGTAGGTGGCGAAGCCGTATCCTCACCCGGAGCCATGGTAGCAGACTTAAGGAGGCGTCCACTGCGTAGCTCCGTTGTCAGAAGAGCACCCAGCACTTCCACCAAGGATGTTACGTGGAAAATAACAGTTGTCGGTCCGCAGCCACAACGCAGCTCACTCACAACGTCCACTTCTTTACTCTCAGTCCGAGGCACCTTACTTGGGTATGCCCCACTATGCCCTCTTTCAGTCAGACGAAATCACGTAACAATATAACCAAGCTTTCAGTTTAGCTGAGCTCCGAACATCTCTAAACTCCTGCGGCACTTCTGCCCCAGTTTATGATCGTGTGGTGTATGAAATGTTAAAAAACCTACCAGCAGAAACACGAAAAACCTTACTCTGTTTGTACAATGCTATCTGGTTTTCTGGCACTATCCCTACCTTTAGGAAAGAGGCTATTATTATTCCCATTTTGAAAGAGGGCAAGGACCCTTCTTTAGCTTCAAGTTATAGGCCTATTGCACTTACAAGCTGCTTGTGCAAAGTCTTCGAAAAAATGATAAACTGCCGACTTGTACATATCCTTGAAACAAACAATTTGCTCGACCCATTTCAGTGCGGGTTTCGAGAAAGTAGATCCACCACAGACCACCTTGTTCGTATCGAGGCACAGATCAGAGACGCCTTCGTCCATAAACAATATTTTCTCTCTGTGTTCCTCGATATCGAAAAGGCTTATGATACAACATGGCGTTTTAAAATTCTAAGAGACCTGTACCACCTTGGTGTGCGCGGAAGAATGTTTCACATAATCGAAAGTTACCTGTCAAACCGGACATTCCGTGTCCGTGTGGGCAGTGTTCTCTCACAAACATTTGTTCAGGAAACAGGCGTGCCACAAGGTGATGTGCTTAGTTCCACACTTTTTATTATCAAAATGAATTCCTTGCACTTGTCCATCCCCCGCAATATGTTTTATTGTACATATGTCGACGACGTTCAGCTTGGCTTCAAGTCATGCAACTTGGCAATGTGTGAGCGGCAGGTTCAGCTGGGTTTAAACAAGGTCTCCAAATGGGCAGACGAAAACGAATTTCGACTTAACCCACAAAATAGCACGTGTGTCTTGTTCTCTCGAAAGAGAGGCATGCACTCAGAACTCGACATTAAACTGAACCGTCAACGTCTGTCCGTCAAAGCCGAACATAAATTCTTAGGCTTAATCTTAGACAACAAGCTGACCTTCGTTCCGCACATCAAGAATTTAAAAACAAAATGTTTAAAAGCCATGAATGTTATAAAAGTGTTGTCACGTACTACTTGGGGTAGCGATAGGCAATGCCTCATGAATCTGTATCGAAGCCTCATTCGCACCCGCTTATATAATGGGGCTGTTGTTTATCAGTCTGCAACTCAAAGTGCTTTGAAGATGCTGGACCCCGTGCACCATTTGGGCATCCGCCTTTCTACGGGTGCTTTTCGCACCAACCCCATAGAAAGCCTTTATGTTGAGTCAAATGAGTGGTCGCTTCATCTGCAGAGAATTTACATGTCCTTTGTTTATTTCCTTAAGGTGAAAGCGGATAAAAAGCACCCCTCATACTCTACTCTTAATTATTTGTCGAGCTCAATTCTGTTTCAAAACAGGCCTTCGATGAGGCAGCCCTTCTCAGTTCGCCTGAAAAGTCCTGAGCAAACTGGAGTCTCACTTGAACACAGTTTAATGGCTCCTGTAGCATATCCGCCGCCGTGGCAATGGCAGACTACAGACTGCGATGTGTCCTTTCTAGAAGTTACAAAACATGTGCCTATTGCCGATATCCGAACATACTTCCTAGAACTTCAACACAAATACACACGTCCTGAGTTCTTTACAGATGCCTCCAAGTCCAACTCCTCTGTGTCCTACGCTGCTGTCGGCTTTTCGGATGCTGGCCCTCTACATCCAGGCACAAGTATCTTCACAGCAGAAGCTTACGCGATACTTGTGGCAGCTAAACACATCAAACAATTACAAATACAAAAAGCAGTAATTTATACAGACTCCCTCAGTGTAATAACGGCTCTGCACAGTCTTAAAAAACGAAAAAACCCGGTCCTTGTCTCACTTTACTCCACTTTGTGCAAACTCTACACACTCAAACAACATGTTGTAGTGTGCTGGGTGCCAGGGCACCGTGAGATCGAAGGCAATGTAGGGCGGATCAGCTCGCTGCATTCGTCCACAAAAGCACTGCCCCTACACCCATATTAATCCCAGCCCTTGATCTTAAGCCGTCTCTCAAACGAAACCTCGGGGACTACTGGCAGAGCAAATGGGATACACACACACAAACCAAACTACACATTATTAAGCCACACCTTGGTCATTGGCTGCCAGTATCAAAATCGCGTCATACAGAGGTAATACTAACGAGACTCAGGATAGGACACACATACACGACACACTCATATCTTTTGTCCGGTGGCGACCCACCATTGTGTGACAGATGTGGTGAAGCACTAACAGTTCTTCACATTTTAATTCAGTGCAAACAATTGGACACTATAAGAAAACAACACTTTCCATTACCCCACCGACAACATATACCTTTACACCCTGCAATGTTCGTCGGTAGGGAACCGCTTTTTAGTTATAAATCATTGCTAGCGTTTTTAAAAGAAATTCATAGTTTTCATATCATATACCGAACATGAAAAACTTAGGCATTCCATCACAAGTCGTCAATTGGGTCATTTCATACCTAACTGGCCGCAAACAGTATGTTGAAATTGACGGTGCCTGTTCTCGTTTTCTTGATGTTTTTTTCTGGCGTCCCACAGGGTTCGGTCTTGGCACCGGTTCTATTTAACATTTATATTAATGATCTTGGCCAAATTGTGAAGCCCCCTCTACGCCTTAAGCTGTTTGCAGACGATTGCATCATCTTTAGCCACATAGTGTCTGTCACTGACCAGCACGTTCTTAACCGTGCTTTGCATGCAATAACGGAATGGTGCAATAAATGGGATATGATTATAAATCTCGACAAGACAGTTTACATGTGCATCTCCAATAAGAATAAATCTCACTTCATGTATAGTCTTGGCAATTATCAGATTAAACAAGTGGAGGAACATAAGTACCTGGGGTTAACCTTGACGTCCAGACTTAACTGGTCAACACATATAAATAACATATGTTCCTCCGCGAGAAAAAAGTTAGGATTTCTGAAGCATAAATTAGGTGATGCCCCCTCATCGCTTAGACTCATTGCTTACAAATCCATTGTAAGACCCACCCTAGAATACGGAAGCATTGTATGGGATCCCCATACTATCACTAATAAAGAAAAGCTTGAAAAAATTCAGAGATTGGCAGCTCGCTTTATTTATAAACGTTTTAGACGTCGCGACTCCCCTTCAGCTATGTTGGAGCTCGGACACCTAGAGCCATTGGCCAACCGACGTAAAAGTGCCCGCCTAAACTTTCTACACCAGCTATATTTTAATAAATTGGGAATCCAGTCGCAAGATTACATAGCTAATAACCCTAGTCGAGCGTCTCGTCACAAACATAGCCCAAGTATTACACCGTTCTTTGCCCGTACAGACCAATACAAATATTCATTTTTTCCCAGAACTGTTTCCGATTGGAATGTTTTGCCAGAATGTTCACCCTTGCTGTCATCCAATGTATAATGATTGTATACTTACCTGTTGATTATGTACCCTCACATTCATGTGTCGATCTTGCATCCATACGCATGTCTGCTGGATATGTACATCCCTCTCCTGCTTGGACCTTTCAAGGTTCGCAGTATTGTCCAAATAAATAAAAAAATAAATACCCGGGCATTCCGTAGCACGACCTCTCCTGGGAGGTTTTCGCTGCGCTGGCTACACAAGAAAGCACTTGCCTCACGGCCCTTAGACGCAAGGGTATGAACGAGTGAGGCACTTGTGCTAATGCCATACATATCCACCATCGTCTTTTATTATCACCAACTTTGTTCCTCGATTCACACCACACACACCTTTCACGGCATGGTCATGATTTTATTACTTGTATGTTTTTACCCGCCTTACCGCGAGGAATTTTATGGCCCTTATACAGCCGCTAATCACAATCATCGTCCCCATTCCTTGTCCCATGAATTGGCGCTCTTTGGCCATCAAATGGCCCTTACGCCAAAAAACACCATATATCATCAAATTTCTGACTTATGTGTAGTTACGTCGTTGCCTTTTTTGACATGAATGTCATGTTTTGATTATTCATTTTCAATACTTTCTTTTTATTGTGAAATATTCGTTATTGTACGCTCAACGATTGCACCATTGCACTTTTTTAAGATTTTATTTTGTGAATTTATTCTTTGTGTACTTTATTTTAAAATTTTCTAAATGTTATTGCATCCCATAATGACACTCGTAATATTTTGTACGCATATTAACGCTTACTTATCGCGATTCCTCTCCTGTTTTTATTTCCTTTATATATTCCAAAACAAAAGGTCTCATTGCAGTATTCACACTAAGGGACCTCTTTCTGAGTACCTCTTTTTATATGTTCCCCGCCACGATGGTCTAGTGGCAAAGGTGCTCGGCTGCTGACCCACAGGTCGCAGGATCACATTTCGGCTGCAGCAGCTGGATTTTCGATAGAGTCGAAAATGTTGTAGGCACGTGTGTTCAGATTTCGGTGCACGTTAAAGAAGTCCAGGTGGTCGAAATTTCCGGAGCCCTCCACTACGGCCTCTCTCATAATCATATGATGGTTTTGGGACGTTAAACACCCCATATCAATCAACCTGTTGCTAAATGTAACCCTCAACCCAAATACGCTCAATCAACTAAAACTGAAACAGTGTACAAGAGAGCCGGTATTCAATCGCCTTCGTCAAAATGCGACTGCCGAAGCCGGTTCTGAACCGGTGATCATTGAATCGGTAACCGAGCACCGTAGAAACTGTTCCGCCATGACGGACTCGGTTCTTGATGTGTCTCTTCTTTTCTCGTCTCCTCTTTCTCAATTTAGCGCATTTGGCGCTCAACTCTTAGACTTCAATTTAATTGAACATTAAGGAATACTAGGTAGTCGAAATTAAGTCTAAGGCCGCTCCCACGGTGGTGATCACAGTCATATCAGAGTTTTGGCACGTGAGAGTGCAGAGTTCAGTTTTTTTTTTTTTAGCGATGGCATACTCACAGGACTAAACTGTCATCAGGAACACAGCCAGAAACTTTTTATTGGGTGGAACTGGAAGGGGGAAGGAGGGCGGAGGTCAATAAACAATTATGTATATTCGCGCGTGCGTGCACATACACATATGCCAAAAATACATTGCAGGAAGTAAAGCGGGGGGGGGGGAGTGAACTCCTGGCTATAGTCCAGCGTCTATCAGCATTGTGAACTACAGTCATCTGGCTGCAATTCCTTGAAACGGGGCGCTGACGCGGCATTTCCCTTACTGTGTCCGACGTCACAGGAGGTTGATATCTATTGATAATTTCGAGGAACAGCACAACGTTTTGCGAAAAGGCGTGTACGTTGCCGAACGTTGGGTGTACACAGGCGCGTCGTTCGGCACACCACGTCAGCTCGCTGCTCGAGAAGAGATAGCCATCTAATAGGGCCACGCGCCAGATCGGCCTTGCATCGGAAGGAGAGGTGGCGGCGGCCACCCTCCCTTCTGCTGCGGGACGGCCACTGTGCCGTCGCAGCGCACGCAAACACAATCCCGGGCTTTGGGTCGGCACTGCGAAGTGCTTGGCGACCGGAGAGACGGAGGAGAAAGACCAGGATGACGACAAAACAGAGGTCAGCAGCCGCCGCTGGCGTAATTGCCACAATCTCCACACGCCGCCCGACCGTTGTCGCCCAGTCACCCCCCGCTCTCTATATGGTCTATACATATACATATGCACCACAAACTTGTTCGAGAACTGAAAAAACATGACAAAAAATAACCCGAGAACTTCGAAACTAGCGTCAGTGGATAAGAATTCGCGGTAGGTGATCATGATCAACTTAATAGTATCCCCCCCATTCCGTTTCGTAGTGATTCATGAGAAAGAATGAGGAGAAGGCAGAAAGGAGAAGAGGAAAGGCAGAGAGGTTAACCAGATGAGTGCCTCGTTTCCTATCCGGCACTGAAGATAAGGGGAAAGAAGCTGGCGTTAACCGACATGTAAACGTACTTTTCCATTATTTTTTTTTTTTAGTCGCGCTATTCTATCTCTCGTTGTCGATTCTGGAGGGAAGGAAGGCACTGCTTCGTACGCGCGTCGAGCGTGGAGAGCAAGAATGACGGGATGCTAAAATAAACGCAACTATAGATACGTGATCTCTTGAGCAGTAGTCAGCGTGGACACGCTTCATAAATGAGTAACCGAACCCACCGCGCTGGTGTCGTGGATACTTTCACGTGGTCGTGACAGTGAAGAAGGCTGCGAAAAGACTGGGAAATGCAGAAGCTCTTCTTTGGCGGACTTGTGCGCCGAAAACGTGAAGTGAAAAAACACGCTGCGCACTGATAGCGGCGTGGACAGTTGTCAGCCATCGCACAATTTGCCAAGCGGTAAAGTGCACCGGCTTTTTACATTTGCTATCAAAATTACAACAATATCGCTCCGCATAATTTTCTAAATAATTCTATAGACTCTTCTCGTTCAACGCAAGCAGTATGATCTAAGAGAATCACCAAGCTTTTCAAAAACTGCGGTGCAAGCATCGCTAACAGGCTTTGCGGTGACTTCCGAATACATTAAAATAAAGCACGCTTGACAATATGGAAGTAAGGGTCGCGGGATGGAATTCCCGCCTTAAGGGCTGCATTTTGATTGGGACCAAATGGTAGAAGTTCATGTGCTGAGATCTAGACCTGCTTTTGGGAGCGTATTACCCCGACAACGATTATCGTGTTTCGAAACTGCAAGGCCAGGACACAAAATGCTAGATAACTTACGCATTCACGTCAGAAGATATGAGTCCCCCGCCCACTTGCCCTCTAGTCGGTTGCGTAGTTACTCGCACGAAAGACGTTGGAGTCAATCGACCTGGAGCCGTAATTGTTTATACAGATTCCTGTCTTGGGATTATGTTTGTCGTTATCAGTACATCCGCTCGATTGTGAGCCATCGTTTTAATAATAAATGATGGCGTTTTTACGTTTTCAAACAAATAATTTATTATGAGAAAGAGATAATCAACATAACAGGTCAAGTAAAACTTGATGAAGGTAGCTTACCACCTTTATACAAATTGTTTCGGTTTTTGATCCCATGTTTGTTCCTGTGTGTCTCCCTTAAGAAGGGCAGTTTTTCAAGAAGTATCAGGTGTTGTAGGTGGAAAAATTCGAACTAATAAATGTAGCTCCAATATTACGAAAAACAAGCTAATCACGTAAGCAGTCCTACCAATGCAACCACATGAATAGGAGAGAGCGTGGCAACAATGCAATACCCTACACAGGCTTTGAAAGGAACTTTCGATATTTGCTCTGTCATAAGTACTAGGCATCTTACAATCCGAAAACCATAAAATTATGGCTATTCAGGTGGCTGAATTTCAGCTGATCTCCCGTAACATAAAAACCTATTGATGATTTTCAATAGTCCTAGTTTACTGCACAAACTAATACCTCAGAAATGAGCATGCGTATTTACACGAAGAATTATTCTTTTGTTCAAAAGTTTGAAGACTTCGCGTCACAAAAGCTTGAAAAGAAACTTTAGAAAAAAAAACCAAGTGTGAATTTTTCCGAAAAGTCGTTGTTGGTTTGAGAACGGTTATGAAAAAACGTTACCTTTGAACGGACCCAGACGAGAGGTGAAATTTTTCTGTGCCTAAACTTCGAGTGTCTCCATAATGATTAAATCATAAAGAATGAAGCTTCACCCTTCAAAAGGAACGCAAATTTACATATTAGCAACCTACCCTAAACAAACTAAACAAACTTTCAAAGGAACAATTTGTCATCACCCTGTCCTTACATAAAGAAAAACTAATAACAATAATAATTTTAACTGTACAGCGTATCTCCCATGCGCTGATGCTACATTGCAGCTGGAAGGGCGTTATATGCGTTAATAACGTTCAGGAAGGCCACTGCCTCTAATAGAAAAAAACACTTCGAGATGCCGCTTGTATATAAGCACCACGAACGAGAAAAATTGGGAGATACCGCGTACAGTGGGCATTAATTATGTGCGAAGCACGAACGAGTAAGAATGATATGTTACTTTAAATGAACACAATGCTACGAGGCGAACGCAAATTATGCCTTACATGACTTCCATGCCATTATTATCATTGTTTGCGCCTAGCGCTTGTGTTTGTCGTCCATTCACGTCACGTTATACCAAATTTTGTATGTGTGAGGCTAGCAAAGCGACCACGAGCGCATTCTGAGCGTAGCATGTAGCTATTTTTTACATCGTGGTTATCGTGTTTGGACGTGTCATTTACCTTCGTCGTCTATTCACGTCACGTGATACCAAATATGGTATACGTGGAACTAACTAAACAGCCACGAGCGCATTATAAGCGTTGCATGTAGTCATGTTGTTTCATCTGATTATCTTGTGTGCACCAACTTCGGCATCTAATTGACGCCACGTAATACCAAGCTTGGTATTTGTGAAGCTAGCGAAACGACCGCGTGCGTGCCAAGAACATGGCATGTGGTCATGACTTTGATGACATGCATATGATGATTTCCTCGTTAGGGCGTGTCATTTATGTACACCATGCAGTCATGCCATATTTTACCAGTTTTGCAATATGTCATGTGAACGAAACAACCGCACGAGCATCAAGACCATTACATGTAAATCATGACATTCATGACATACCCGCCATGATTTCATGATTTTTATGTTACGACTAGTCACTTATGTTCGTGATACAGTCATGTTATGTCATACCAATTTTGGTATACATCCGACTATCGAAACGGCCAGGAGAGCCAAAAGTCCTAGATAGATAGATAGATAGATAGATAGATAGATAGATAGATAGATAGATAGATAGATAGATAGATAGATAGATAGATAGATAGATAGATAGATAGATAGATAGATAGATAGATAGATAGATAGATAGATAGATAGAAGCCAGTTCCGCACCGTGGAACCCATCTAAAAGCAAAGCGCTCACAATCTGGACGTATTCACGACTGATCTTTCATGACAATCGAAGAACTACAGTTATGTCTGTGCATTTGTCTGTTTGTTCGCGGTAACAATGCACCAAAGAGATCAAACGATACCTCAAACGGCCAACGCTATCCACAGCGCCCACCAATATTCCTCAAGTTTCTGCGTTCATACGTGTGTGATTGGCAATTAAAAAGCAATTATGCGCATATCTGAGGCACCATAACAACACGTTGATGTTTTTAATGTGTGCCTTTATACTAGAAAAGGCACACACAAGTGATTCTAGGGACCGCAGCGTTTATCACGCTGTGCTGACAGTGCAACGCGATGCTCAAAAAGGTAACTGTTTCCAACGCTTTGCTAAGACAACATTGTTGTGGCACCTGCCCATCGCTTTGGGTTCTACTCCTTATCGCTTCCAAGACAGGTGCGCTTCTTTCTCCACAGGCACCCACGCCATCCTTTGTTTTCGAAGATAACTGCCAGATGGCGCTTGTGTCTAACGTTCCTCTGACGTTCTGACGGTTCGGTTCAGACTGTCACGGTGCATGGACGTGTTTTTTAAGCGCTCCCGATCGACTGCGCAGATAAGTGCTTTTGCATGTTTTGAGCTTGTCTTTATAATTATAAGGCAACAGTTGAAATCTTCGTAGCACTTATTTTATGATACGGCTTTTTCGGGGCCCAGTCACCAGGTATTTATTAGTTAGTGAGTGTGTGTGTGTTTGAAAATTTTTTGTTGTTTTTCTTTTCTGTTGCCACCCCGTGCGGGAGGTGCGCGTACATTGAACACGCAAAGTTTTGTAGTAGAGCTTAGACTTTTTTTTTTCGTAGTGCAGGGCTCGAGTTTACTAATTATTGAGTATAGGGACAATTGGTGTCAGAAAGACATGGTTTAAAAGACTGCAAAGTGTTCAGGATGTGGAGTGGGTTTGAAAGTGGACCCATGTGTAGAAGCGGATAGAGAAGAGGCTGACGCGAAGTGTAGGCAATCTGAAGTCGAGGAAAAAATGGAGAAAATTATGGTTGCCCAGAGTGAACTGCTGATGAGAATCACCGAGTTCGAGACTGCGTTGGCGACAGAGCAAGAGCAAACGAGGGCAATGAGAGAAAAGCTGAAGTCCACCAAGGAAGCACTAGTGAAGCTGAACAAAGGAGCGGCCTACGGAGAGAATAGTAGGGAACGGAAAACTAGAATGGCGTAGAAGAAAGAGCAAGCAAGTTTGGAAAAAACAGGTTCAGCCGGTTCAATTGTCGCAAAGCCCAGCTTCAGCGAGGTAGTGGTGGGGCTGCGAGGGAAAAAGCAGCCGGCGCCACAGGTGCAAGTAGCCCCCAGGTGCAGGACGCTCCAGCTGAAAAGTCACAGCATGTGATAATCGCCGGGGACTCGAATTTAAATCGATGCACAGCCATCAGAGTGTAAGAGGTGACAAGAGGGTTGCAGTAGGGGCGTTCCCAGGACGCAAGTTGGAAGCAGTCATGAGGCAAGCGAGCGCAAAACTCAAAACTACAGCTGATAGACGAAACCTCGTGATAATTTCAGGTGGTTTAAACGATGTCCTAAATGAAGATACAGCAGGGCTAGCAACCACATTGGCGAAAGGCGTTGATGACATGCGCGCCACTCCTCCACTGGTACAGGTAGTCATATGCACGATACCGGAGGTACCGGTGCGTGATAGCAACCTGCAAAGAGTGGTTGTCAACGCAAACCAAGAGATATGGCGGATGAGTCGAGAGAAAGGCTTTGAGGTAATGGTAATAAACAGAGAGGTGCATAAGGTGGGGTGGTTTTCAACGAGACAGAATTCACTTCGATGGGCGGCTAGGTCATGAGGTGGGTTGGCGACTTGCAGGACGCGCAGTAGCTTTTTTGGTGGGCAAGCGGGCCCTTCGGGGTACAGGATAGCTAGTAACGAGGAAAACAACCAGGGAGACTCTTTGACAGCTAGTATGAACATAGAAAATTCCAAAGTGGCACCAGTATCTAAGATAGGTAGAGTCGGGGGCATAAATAGATGTAGTCACGCGCGCAGAGCCAATTCAGACATAGGGTATATTAACATGCAGAGTGGAAGGAAGAGGCTGAAGTGGGAAGAGATAGAAGAACAGCTAAGGGAAGAGAGACTGATGGTATAATGTTTTGTAGAAACACATTTCAGAAACAAGGAACAACCTCCGAACAATCCGCACTACGCGTGGAAATATTTTTTTTTATTTACACTCGTTCCCACAGCGCCATTTAGACACTACAGTGGGGGATTTTATTAGAACACAAAGCAGTAGAAAGGGGGGTGGTATTGGGGCATTCATTCATAAAAGTACAGACTTTCAAATTGTCAAGCAGGAGTGCAAGGAACATTTATGGCTAAAAGAGAAAGTGGCAGGTGAAATGACACTTCTTGGTTTAGTGTACTTGTAGACGGGAGCAAAGGCCAGAGAGGAAAACCAGGCAATGGTCGAGTGTATATCAAAGGACATTCAGGAGTTAGGAAGAGAGTGCGAGATAATTATATCAGGAGATATGAATGCGCACATAGAATATATAGATGGGTATTCTGACCCGACAGGGAAAATGATCATGGATATGTGTGAAAGGCTTGATTTGATCATTTGTAACAGTACCGAGAAGTGTGAAGGGCAAATAACTTGGGAGGTAGGAAGGCTGCAGTCAACGGTAGATTATGCACTGATGTCGCATGTGATGTATCATAAGCTCAGGGGAATGCACGTAGATGAAGGTGGCTCCAGAAGTCTGGGTAGTGATCACAAACGTATCAAGCTATGTTTTGGAAGAGCAGTAAAAGTGGGAAGGAGAAAAGATGAGCAACTACTGGAAAATTTTTATTCAGAAAGGCTAAGTGAAATAGCAGCTAAACAAATTGAGAAAGTAATCACAGAGGATAATAAAACAGTGTGGACACACACAAATCTAATTAGACTATTTCAGCTAGAGCTTGCTAAGACGCGTGACAAGTCACCCTGGAAAAGAAGACACAAACCCAAAAGTTGGTGGGATGAGGAAGTTAAGAGAGCCATAGCAAAACGTCAGGAAGCCTTTAGAGAACACCGACATGCTAACCAGTGGGGTGAACCGCCAAACGATGTTGAAAGAAAATGGGAAAACTCTCTAAGCTGTAGAAGGGATACATTCCTTCTGATAAATGAAAACATTAGAAGAAAGGGAGCTCAGTGGCTGGCAGGAGTACATAAAAAATATAGAAAGGCAGTTGCGAAATTTCGGAACCATCTAAACTCCCTAAGAAACGAGACGAGCCTGGAGCAGAGGTTTATGACTACAGCCCAAGCTGCTAGGGTAGAAGGGGACGAAGCTATTGAATATATAAGAACAAGGGTGACAGAAAAATTTCAACAAAGAAGTGCTTTATGCACAACAATAGACAAGGATGAATCAAGTGACGCAATGGCTCCATTTTCACGAGAGTGGGAAAGGGCTGAGAAAATGGTTCCTTGTAGTAGATTAACAGGCCCAGATGGCATTCCAATTAAGCTGATAAAGACATTAGGTCCGAAGTCGAAGCAGGCTTTGAGAGAGGCAGTGAGCAAACTAATAATCGATGGTGAAGTTCCCGATAGATGGAAACTTAGCAGGATGAGCATGATGTAAAAAGGAAAAGGAGCCAAAGCTGACATAAACTACGACTGTTCTATAACAGTAACATCAGTGGTCTACAGGCTGGCGATTCAGATTATAAAGGAAAGAGTGCAGGCATGGATAGTGTATGGGGGGGTACTGGGGGAACAGCAGAATTAGTGTCGGAAACAAAGACCATTACATGTAAATCATCACATTCATGACATACACGCCATGATTTCATGATTTTTATGTTACGACTAGTCACTTATGTTAGTAATACAATCATGTTATGTCATACCAATTTTGGTATACATCTGACTATCGAAATGGCCAGGAGAGCCAAAAGTCCTAGATAGATAGATAGATAGATAGATAGATAGATAGATAGATAGATAGATAGATAGATAGATAGATAGATAGATAGATAGATAGATAGATAGATAGATAGATAGATAGATAGATAGATAGATAGATAGAAGCCAGTTCCGCACCGTGGAACCCATCTAAAAGCAAAGCGCTCACAATATGGACGTAATCACGACTGATCTTTCATGACAATCAAAGAACTACAGTTATGTCAGTGCATTTGTCTGTTTGTTCACGGTAACGATGCACCAAAGAGATCAAACGATACCTCAAACGGCCAACGCTATCCACAGCGCCCACCAATATTCCTCAAGTTTCTGCGTTCATTTGTGTGTGATTGGCAACTAAACAGCAATTATTGCGCATATCTGAGGCACCATAACAACACGTTGATGTCTTTAATGTGAGCCTTTATACGAGAAAAGGCACACACAAGTGATTCTAGGGACCGCAGCGTTTATCACGCTGTACTGACAGTGCACCGCGATGCTCAAAAAGGTAACTGTTTCCAACGCTTTGCTAAGACAACATTGTTGTGGCACCTGCGCATCGCTTTGGGTTCTACTCCTTATCGCTTCCAAGACAGGTGCGCTTCTTTCTCCACAGGCACCCACGCCATCCTTTGTTTTCGAAGATAACTGCCAGATGGCGCTTGTGTCTAACGTTCCTCTGACGTTCTGACGGTTCGGTTCAGACTGTCACGGTGTATGGACGTGTTTTTTGAGCGCTCCCGATCGACTGCGCAGATAAGTGTTTTTGCATGTTTTGAGCTTGTCTTTATAATTCGAAGGCAACAGTTGAAATCTTCATAGCACTTATTTTACGGTACGGCTTTTTCGAGGCCCAGTCACCAGGTATTTATTAGTTAGTGCGTGTGTGTGTGTTTGAAAGTGTTTTGTTGTTTTTTTTTTCTTTTGTCACCCCGTGCGGGAGTTGCGCGTACATTAAACACGCAAATTTTTATAGTAGAGCTTAGACTTTTTTTTCGTAGTGCAGGGCTCGAGTTTAGTAATTATCGAGTATAGGGACAATTGGTGTCACAAAGACATGGTTTAAAAGACTGCAAAGTGTTCAGGATGTGGAGTGGGTTTGAAAGTGGACCCACGTGTAGAAGCGGATAGAGAAGAGGCTGACGCGAAGTGTAGGCAATGTGAGGTCTAGGAAAAAATGGAGAAAATTATGGTTGCCCAGAGTGAACTGCTGATGAGAATCACCGAGCTCGAGACTGCGTTGGCGACAGAGCAAGAACAAACGAGGGCAATGGGAGAAAAGCTGAAGTCCGCCGAGGAAGCACTAGTGAAGCTGAACAAAGGAGCGGCCTATGGAGAGAATAGAAGGGAACCAGAAACTAGAATGGCGTAGAAGAAAGAGCAAGCAAGTTTGGAAAAAACAGGTTAAGCTGGTTCAATTGTCGCAAAGCCCAGCTTCAGCGAGGTAGTGGTGGGGCTGCGAGGGCACAAAGCAGCCGGCGTCACAGCTGCAAGTAGCCCCCAGGTGCAGGACGCTCCAGCTGAAAAGTCACAGCGTGTGATAATCGCTGGATCTCGAATTTAAATCGATGCACAGAAGCCATCAAAGAGAGTATAAAAGGTGACAAGAGGGTAGCAGTAGGGGCGTTCCCAGGACGCAAGCTGGAAGCAGTCATGAGGCAAGCGAGCGCAAAACTCAAAACTACAGCTGATAGACGAAACCTCGGGATAACTTCAGGTGGTTTAAACGATGTCCTAAATGAAGATACAGCAGGACTAGCAACCACACTGGCGAAAGACATTGATGACATGCGCGCCACTCCTCCTCTGGTACAGGTAGTGATATGCACGATACTGGAGGTACCGGTGCGTGATAGCAACCTGCAAAGAGTGGTTGTCGACGCAAACCAAGAGATATGGCGCATGAGTCGAGAGAAAGGCTTTGAGGTGGTGGTAATAAACGGAGAGGTGCATAGGTGGGGTGGTTTTCAACGAGACAGAATTTACTAAGATGGGCGGCTAGGTCATGAAGTGGAATAAAGTGAGACGAGGACTGGGTTTTTTTCTTTTTTAGGACTGTGCAGAGCCGTTACAACACTGAGGGAGTCTGTATAAATTACTTCTTTTTGTATTTGTAATTTTTTTATGTGTTTAGCTGCCACAAGTATCGCGTAAGCTTCCGCTGTGAAGATACTTGTGCCTGGATGTAGAGGGCCAGCATCCGAAAAGGATGGGCCGACAGCAGCGTAGGACACAGAGGAGTTGGACTTGGAGGCATCTGTAAAGAACTCAGGACGTGCGTATTTGTGTTGAAGTTCCAGCAAGTATGTTCGGATATGGGCAATAGGCGCATGTTTTGTAACTTCTAGAAAGGACACATCGCAGTCTATAGTCTGCCATTGCCACGGTGGCGGATATGCTACAGGAGCCATTAAACTGTGTTCAAGTGAGACTCCAGTTTCCTCAGCTAGACTTTTCAGGTGAACTGAGAAGGGCTGCCTCATTGAAGGCCTGTTTTGAAAAACAATGGAGCTCGACAAATCATTAATAGTAGAGTATGAGGGGTGCTTCTTCTCTGCTTTCACCTTGAGGAAATAAACAAAGGACATGTAAGTTCTCTGCAGATGAAGCGACCACTCATTTGACTCAACATAAAGGCTTTCTACGGGGCTGGTGCGAAAAGCACCCGTAGAAAGGCGGATGCCCAAATGGTGCACGGGGTCCAGCATCTTCAAAGCACTTTGAGTTCAAACTGGTAAACCAACAGCCCCATTATATAAGCGGGTGCGAATGAGGCTTCGATACAGATTCATGAGGCATTGCCTATCGCTACCCCAAGTAGTACGTGACAACACTTTTATAACATTCATGGCTTTTAAACATTTTGTTTTTAAATATTTGATGTGCGGTACGAAGGTCAACTTCTTGTCCAAGATTAAGCCTAAGAACTTATGCTCGGCTTTGACAGACAGACGTTGCCCATTCAAACGAATGTCAGGTTCGGAGTGCATGCCTCTTTTTCGAGAGAACAAAACACGCGTGCTTTTTTGTGGGTTAAGTCGAAATCCGTTTTCTTCTGCCCATTTGGAGACCTTGTTTAAACCCAGCTGAACCTGCCGCTCACACATTGAAAGTTGCATGACTTGAAGCCGAGCTGAACGTCGTCGACATATGTGCAATAGAACATATTGCGGGGGATGGACAAGTGCAAGGAATTCATTTTGATAATGAAAAGTGTGCAACTAAGTACACCCCTTGTGGCACGCCTGTTTCCTGGACCAAATGTTGTGAGAGAACACTGCCCACACGGACACGGAAATGTCCGGCTTGACAGGTAACTTTCGATTATGTGAAACATTTTCCGCGCACACCAAGGTGGGACAGGTCTCCTTAGAATTCCCAAAACGCCATGTTGTATCATAGGCCTTTTCGATTATCGAGGAACACAGAGAGAAAATATTGTTTATAGACGAAGGCGTCTCTGATCTGTGCCTCGATACGAACAAGGGTGTCTGTGGGGATCTAGTTTCTCGAACCCGCACTGAAATGGGTCGAGCAAATTGTTTAGTTTCAAGGATATGTACAAGTCGGCAGTTTATCATTTTTTCGAAGACTTTGCACAAGCAGCTTGAAAGTGCAATAGGCCTATAACTTGAAGCTAAAGAAGGGTCCTTGCCCTCTTTCAAAATGGGAATAATAATAGCCTCTTTCCAGGAGGTAGGGATAGTGCCAGAAAACCAGATAGCATTGTACAAACAAAGTAAGGTTTTTCATGTTTCTGCTGGTAGATTTTTAACATTTCATACACCACACGGTCAGAACATGGGGCAGAAGTACTGCAGGAGTTTAGAGATGTTCGGAGCTCAGCTAGACTGAAAGCTTGGTTATATGCCTCGTATCTAGTGGATTTGTGATTGAGTTTCTGCTTTTCTAATCTTGTTCTACATTTTTGGAAAGTGTCAGTATAGTGAGACGAGCTGGATACCCCTTCAAAGTGTGCACCGAGGAAGTTTGCCTGATCTTCCAAGGTATCACCCTGAGTGTTTACGAGTGGAAGTGTGTGTACTTGTTTTCCTGCTATCCTACCGACCATGTTCCAGACTTTGGCCTCTTGTGTATATGAATTTATCCCTGGTAAAAACTTGTGCCAACTTTCTCTTCTGGCCTGCCGACGCGTTCTCCTGCCTCGAGGTTTTATTTTCTTAAAGCTCTCAAGGTTTCCCGCTGTCGGCGAGTTCCGCAGCAACCTCCATGCCCTGTTCTGTTCCTTTCCCGCATTCCGACACTCAGGGTTCCACCACGGGACATGTCGTTTGCCGGGCAGTCCAGATGTTTGCGGAATGCACTTGACTGCTGCGTCAGTAAGAAAAGCCGTGAAGTACGGCACAGCTTCATCTATGCCTAATCCGCATATGTCAGTCCAATTTAAGTGAGTAAGCTTTTGAAGTTGTTCCCAGTCGGCTTTGTTTACCAGCCATTTGGGAATATGTGGAGGACATTCATATATTATTGGTGTACTCAAAACTAAAGGAAAATGGTCACTTCCGTATGGATTATTTATGACTTTCCACTGAAGTAATTGTACAAGTGAAGGAGATGCGATACTGAGGTTTATGGAAGAGTAAGTTTTGTTGGCAATGTTATAGTATGTTGCCTCTTTCCTATTCAACAGACAAGCACCTGATGAAATGAGGAATTGTTCAATGAGACGACCTCGTGCATCACAGCGAGAGTCACCCCACAGGCCATTATGTGCGTTCAGGTCCCCAAGGACCAGATAAGGTTCAGGTAGTTCGTCTATTAAAGACTGGAATTGAAGTTTTTCAAAACGGTGGTGCGGAGGTATGTACAAAGAGCAGACAGTGACAAGTTTGTTTAGAATAACTGCTCGTACAGCCACCGCCTCGAGGGAAGTTTTAAGGGGTAATTGGGTGCATGCTATACCTTGACTAACTATAACCGCTACACCACCGGATGGTGGCATGGCATCATCTCTATCCTTTCGGAAGATTACATAGTTACGTAAAAAGTTTGTGTTTGTTCGTTTTAGGTGTGTCTCTTGTACACACAGCACTCTTGGATTGTATTCATGGAGGAGTTCTTGTAAGTCATCGAGGTTTCGAAGAACGCCTCAGATGTTCCACTGTAATATTTCTGTCTGCATATTTAAACAAAAGGGATGCTGCTGTGTGTACAAAGAGTATCCTGTGTTGGAGTGAGCTCGTTAATTCAGGTGGCAGGACGGTCGTCCGGCCCTGTTATTGGTTTTTTTGTTTTTCTTGGCGCGCTCCAAGGAGGCGCGCCGCTCTTTCGGTACCAAGGGTACCGTTGTATCTATTGCCTCCTCAGAGGCACTGGATGCCCGCACATGCGAGCTGGTGGTTTGGATTTTAGGCCTCGCCTGGTGAGGGGAGGCCTTGAGACCAGAAGACCCTGGAGTCTCCAGCCTCGATTCGCTAGGAGGCGGAGTAGACTGAACTACTGCCGCCTTGGGGGCAGGCGCCACCGCCGACGGCTCACTCTGCGCTGGCCGAAAAAGGGGCGAGGGCTGGTGCGGCGTCGCCCCCTGACGCGCCGCATCAGCATATGTTGTGCCGTAAAATGGTGACACTCTTCGTCTTGCTTCTTTGAGTGTGATATTTTCTTTGACTTTAAGAGTGATTATTTCTTTTTCTTTTTTCAAAAATGAGCAAGACCGTGAGTATGGGACATGATTTCCGCCACAGTTCACACAGTGTGATGGCTCTTCGCAATTGTCAGAATCGTGGCCTGACACGCCACATTGTGCACAAGTTTGGTGACCACGACAGCTTTGTGAGCCATGTCCATACTTCTGGCATTTAAAACAACGACGTGGGTTAGGTATGTATGGTCTGATCGACGTCTTCGTGTACCCTGTTTGAATATTTTTGGCAGATTACTGGAAGCGAATGTGAGTATTAGGTGTTTCGTTGGTGTTACCTTGTTGTCTCTTCTAATGATGATCCTTTGTACATTGGTCACATTCTGACTTTTCCACCCCTCCAGAAGTTCCTCTTCAGTCAAGCCGAGTAAATCAGCATCAGATACTACTCCACGGGTTGTGTTCATAGATCTATGTGGCGTTACAGTGATGGGAGTGTCACCAAAAGTTGAAAGGTTCTGTAGCTTTTCAAACTGTTCTTTTTCTCGAACTTCAAGGAGGAGATCTCCGCTGGCCGTTTTGGTAACTTTGTACCCGGCTCCAAGAGTTTCTGTGAGACATCTGGCTACTACAAAGGGGGATACAGTTCTGGCTTGCTTGCTGGTTATCTCACTATGTATAACATGAAAATGGGGGAAGTTTTCACTTGATCTGTTAAAAAGCCTAAGTCTTCGGTGCGTACGCGCTTTAAGGCGGTACGATCACTTAATAAAAGAAATGCTCTACGCATGCCAGTTTAATTTTCTTCAGAAGCGTTGGCGGCCACCCCCCACGGAGCCAAACGAGGGGACGCTACAAGTTTGCGGATGCTAAAACCTGCAGACGCCAGCCGTACAACGCTACTATAACACAATGCGCCTAGACCAAGGTAGGCTATTCACACAGGGTTAACCCTAGCCGCCAGGAAGTTTGGAAGTAAACAGAAGAGAGTAGAAGACAGGACCGATAAACAGTAAGAGATAAAGACGAAGATGTAGGCAGAGAGAGATAGGAAAAGGCGACTGCCGATTTCCCCTGGGTGGGTCAGCCCAGGGGTGCCGTCTACGTGAAGCCGGGGCCAAAGGGGTGTGTTGCCTCTGCCGGGGGGCCTTAAAGGTCCAATCACCCAGCGTCGGCTCAACCCCCAGGATCCCCGTTTCCCCGGACACGGCAAAGCCACGCACGGCTAGACGTGGGAGGGAGAAGAAACTCCCCCGTTAGCTCGGGTCCGTGATGTCGCTACACACCAAACGCCTACTTGCGCAGGTGCCCCTGCGGGGGACATGTAAATCATGACATTCATGACAACCACGCCATGATTTTATGATTTTTATGTTACGACTAGTCACTTATGCTCGTAATACAGTCATGTTATGTCATACCAATTTTGGTATACATCCTATTATCGAAACGGCCAGCAGAGCCAGAAGTCCTAGATAGATAGATAGATAGATAGATAGATAGATAGATAGATAGATAGATAGATAGATAGATAGATAGATAGATAGATAGATAGATAGATAGATAGATAGATAGATAGATAGAAGCCAGTTCCGCACCGTGGAACCCATCTAAAAGCAAAGCGCTCACAATATGAGCGTAATCACGACTGATTTTTCATGACAATCGAAGAACTACAGTTCTGTCTGTAGATTTCTCTGTTCGCGGTAACGATGCTTTTTACGGCACCAAAAAAACCAAACGATACCTCAAACGGCCAACCCTATCCACAGCGCCCACCAAGATTCCTCAAGTTTTTGCGTTCATAGGTGTGTGATTGGCAATTAAAAAGCAATTATTGCGCATATCTGAGGCACCATAACAACACGTTGATGTTTTTATGCGTGCCTTTATACCACAAAAGGCACACACAAGTGATTCTAAGGACCAGAGCGTTTATCACGCTGCGCTGATAGTGCAACGCGATGCTCAAAAAGGTAAGTGTTTCCAACGCTTTGCTAAGACGACACGGTTGTGGCACCTGCCCATCGCTTTGCATTCTACTCTTTATCGCTTCCGAGACAGGTACGCATCTTTCTCCACAGGCACCCACACCTTCCTTTGTTTTCGAAGATAACTGCCAGATGGCGCTTGAGTCTAACGTTCTTCGATCCTGTGATATGTGTCGTGCGCGAAGCTTCAAAGTGCGCGCCATTCAAAGTGCGCGCCATACAAAGTGCGCGCTTGAAGCAGACAACGACGAAGGTAGCACGAGCGCTGAGTAGCGTGGCGGCGAAGGTACGAGAAGGAACGAGGAAGACGGGGCTCTCGACTCGGCCGTTGGGTTCCGGACCCGAGCCTAGTAACAGTCGAGCCCGGCCTACCTGCCACGTTCTACCTGCCACGGCCGTGCGTCGCTGACGTGCTGCGGCTTCAAGGCATCCTGTGCTTGAGGACACGCGGAGCTGTCGGGCTACGGGCACGAGTTCCAGCAGAGGTGTCCGGCCGGGACGCGGCCGGTGGTAGTGCCTGGTCTACCGCGCCAACTGGTCCACCTGGTCTACCGTGCGAGCAACGCGGAGCTGTCGGGCTACGGGCACGAGTTCCAGCGGAGGTGTCCGGCCTGTACGTGGTCGGTGGTGGTGCGTATACCCTTCAAGTTGCCGCCTCGTCTACCGTGCGAGCAACGCGGAGCTGTCGGGCTACGGGCTCGAGCTCCAGCAGATGTGTCCAGCCGCGACGTGGCTGCGGGGGCGGAGCCTACCCATCAACTAGTCGCCTGGTTGACCGTGCGGACAACGCGAGCCAGCTCAAGACGTAGCAACGAACCTCGGTGAGACCGACCTCATGTCTTGCGTCCATGCTAAAAAGGAGGGACGGTTAGTTTAGGACTTTGATAGTTCACAGAGACAGTGAAGGATTCTTTAAGTAGCCTGTCCATGTTATGTGTGTTCGTTTTTCGTGTGTATAAAGTGTGGCGTACAAACGGCCTCGTCTTTTTGTGGGAGTCTGGGGCGACGGCTCGGACACCCATTAACTAAGAACCTGCACGTTGCTATAACACCCCCTGCAATGTAACACTGGCGTCCGCGACAGGACGAGGCCATTTGTATCGCTTGAGTCAGGCTGACGATTAGTGAGGAAAAGATGAGCTCGACAGATTTAATGGCGTTGGCCATGCGCATGGGTTTGGAAGGTGCGGAATTGAAACTTTGGATTGATGAGCGAGAAGCTCGAGCTCGTGAGGAAAGGGCGGCAGAAAGAGAGGCGAAGAAGGAACAAATGCAGTTGCAATTACAAGTCGAGGAGCAGGCCCAAAGGACGATCCAATTGCGCCTTCAACTGACTCAGACTGAAACCGCCAGAGAGCCTGTCGGGGCAGACATAGGTCGATCATCAAGGGTGTCTTCCAACGTCAATCCTCATAATTTTATACCAGGATTTGATGAAAACCGGGATGACCTAGATGCGTACTTAAAAAGGTTCGAGAATGTGGCGACAGGGCAAGAGTGGCCTAGAGACAAGTGGGCCACGGCTCTGAGTTTGTGCCTAAGCGGAGAAGCGCTAAAAGTGTTTGGTCGCCTATCCCCTGAAGATGCACTTGATTACGAGAAAGTGAAACTGGCTCTATTTCAGCGATTTCGCTTCACAGCGGAAGGGTACCGTGAGAAGTTCCGGCACAGTAAGCCTCAAGAGGGAGAAACCGGCCGGCAGTACGCTGCACGATTAATGAGTTTTTTCGACCGATGGGTGGAAATGTCGAAAGTAGACAAAGAATACGCGTCAGTTCGTGACCTGATTGTAGCTGAACAGTTCATCAGTAAGTGTCATGATCGAGTGGCGCTCTTTTTGCGTGAAAAGAATTGCCGTAAACTTGAAGAAATGGCTGAAGCGGCAGATCAGTTTTTAGAGGCACAGCGACAGTCTAACCTGCTTGTTTTCCGAGAAAAGGCTGAAAACGGCATGGCTGTGAAAAGTGGGAGCACGACCTCAAAAACTTCAGTGCAATGTTTTGTTTGCAACAAAATCGGCCATAAAGCCTCAGATTGTCGCGCTCGGACGAAGCAACCTTACTGTGGGCATTGTCGTAGGGCAGGACACGATACCCAAGTTTGCACCAAGAAACCCGCCACGTATAAAAAGGCTTCATGTATATTGTCCGAAGAGAACTCTAAAGACAATGATAACGCATCCGGCGGCGGGCCCGAGAATAATGTGTCGGGGGCAGTAAACACGCAACAAATGGCAACGAAATATCAGATGCCAGTTCTCCAGGGTCTCCTATTTGGTAAGCCTGTCTCTGTTCTTCGGGATACAGGAAGTAACACGACGGTTGTGCGACGTTCCCTCGTGCCCGACGAAGTGCTGACAGGAGCTATGACGACAGTATTTTTAGCCGATGGGAGCAGAATAAAAGTTCCCGAAGCAAAAGTGGAGATATTTTCGCCCTATTTTTCTGGCACGGTGATCGTTAAATGCATGACTTCCCCATTGTATGACGTCATCGTGGGAAACGTGCCAGGATCCCGTGATCCCAATGATCCAGATAGCAGGTGGAGCGAGGGACTGTCGAAAAGGAAGACGAAGTCTAAAAGCGTCAAGGAGAGATTAGGGGTGATGAAAGCAGATCGCTACGAGAGACCAATGATCAGCGTAGTCAAGAATTCAAGTACTTCGTTGGATTCGGTGAAAGCAACCGCTTTGAATATCAACCAACGAATCTTCAAGATTGAGCAGGCGGAGGACAAGAGCCTAGATCTCTGTAGGAACAAAGTTGGGCAGGTGTTTTTTGGGAGAGGATCGACAGAATATTCGTTTGTTATGCAAAAGGGAGTTTTATATCGCCATTATCGGTTATCCTCCGGCAAGATAGTACAGCAGGTAGTTGTTCCTCGCAAACTGCGGAGCCAAGTACTGCAGCTAGCTCATGAAAGTCTGATGGCGGGCCATCAAGGCATCAAGAGGACAATTGACCGAGTACTAGGATCATTCTATTGGCCAGGAGTTCAGGAAGAAGTAAAGAGATACGTGCGATCCTGTGACATTTGCCAAAGAGCATATCCAAAAGGTAAAGTGGGCAAGGCGCCTCTGGGCGTAATGCCGTTGATCGACACCCCTTTCGAGCGAGTGGCAATCGATATTATCGGTCCTTTAAAACCTGTGTCGAGAAACGGAAACCGCTACATATTGACCATGGTGGACTTCGCCACGCGCTACCCGGACGCGGTGGCCCTGCCAGCAATCGATTCGGCGACAGTAACAGAGGGCCTGGTGGAGATGTTCTCACGCGTAGGATTCCCGCGTGAAATTCTATGTGATCAAGCATCTTGTTTTACTTCCGAACTGATGAAAGAAGTCAACGAGTTACTGGCCATTAAGCACCTCAGTTCTACACCTTACCATCCTATGTGTAACGGGTTGGTGGAACGATTTAACGGTACGTTAAAACAGATGTTGCGGAAGCTCTGCCAGGAGGAACCAAGATCCTGGGATCGGTTGCTTGCCCCACTCCTTTTTGCCTATCGTGAAGTGCCTCAGACCAGCACGGGATTTTCTCCCTTCGAACTTATTTACGGGCGTGACGTCAGAGGACCACTTAGTTTGTTAAAAGAATTATGGATTGGAGAACACATCGGCGACGAGGCGAAGACAACTTACGGATATGTATTGGATCTGCGAGATCGTCTTGAAAAAAACACTGCAGTTGGCTCATGAGAACTTGACACGAGCAAGAAAATCACAGAAGCAATACTATGATCAGCGAAGCACGAAACGTCAGCTTGAAGTAGGCGACCGGGCCCTTATTCTACTCCCTACTACGGAAAATAAATTACTCATGCAATGGAAAGGACCTTTTAAGGTCACAGGGAAAAAGGGCAGTCATGACTACTGGTTGGACTTGGGACGTGACACCAAGTTGTTCCACATCAACATGTTAAAGCGTTACGAGGATCGCGAACCGGAGAGGTTTACACAAACAGCGTCATTCGTAGTGATGGAAGAAGAGGAGGCAGATTCACCTATACCAGTTTACACTATTGACCAAGGGTCCTGAGGTGGAGCCTGGCATTGCAAGAATACTCATTTAGCATTCAGCATATAAAAGGGTCGGAGAATACCGGTGCGGACTTCATGAGTAGATTGTGAGCCAAGAGTTCGGACTTCATGCACTGTGATATTGGGTGTTGGACACTCAAAGTATGTCAGTGTATTTAACGGTGTTCTTGTGTATTTAGTAAATATTGGACCTCGACATGTGAACTATACAGAGGACATATACAGTGAAGGGGTTTACAGACCGCGCACGTGTCAGCAGTTTTTTTTTTTTTTTTTTCTTTTTTTAAAAAAAGAAAGAAAAAAACTCATTTAAGGGGGGGCTTTTGTGATATGTGTCGTGCGCGAAGCTTCAAAGTGCGCGCCATTCAAAGTGCGCGCCATACAAAGTGCGCGCTTGAAGCAGACAACGACGAAGGTAGCACGAGCGCTGAGTAGCGTGGCGGCGAAGGTACGAGAAGGAACGAGGAAGACGGGGCTCTCGACTCGGCCGTTGGGTTCCGGACCCGAGCCTAGTAACAGTCGAGCCCGGCCTACCTGCCACGTTCTACCTGCCACGGCCGTGCGTCGCTGACGTGCTGCGGCTTCAAGGCATCCTGTGCTTGAGGACACGCGGAGCTGTCGGGCTACGGGCACGAGTTCCAGCAGAGGTGTCCGGCCGGGACGCGGCCGGTGGTAGTGCCTGGTCTACCGCGCCAACTGGTCCACCTGGTCTACCGTGCGAGCAACGCGGAGCTGTCGGGCTACGGGCACGAGTTCCAGCGGAGGTGTCCGGCCTGTACGTGGTCGGTGGTGGTGCGTATACCCTTCAAGTTGCCGCCTCGTCTACCGTGCGAGCAACGCGGAGCTGTCGGGCTACGGGCTCGAGCTCCAGCAGATGTGTCCAGCCGCGACGTGGCTGCGGGGGCGGAGCCTACCCATCAACTAGTCGCCTGGTTGACCGTGCGGACAACGCGAGCCAGCTCAAGACGTAGCAACGAACCTCGGTGAGACCGACCTCATGTCTTGCGTCCATGCTAAAAAGGAGGGACGGTTAGTTTAGGACTTTGATAGTTCACAGAGACAGTGAAGGATTCTTTAAGTAGCCTGTCCATGTTATGTGTGTTCGTTTTTCGTGTGTATAAAGTGTGGCGTACAAACGGCCTCGTCTTTTTGTGGGAGTCTGGGGCGACGGCTCGGACACCCATTAACTAAGAACCTGCACGTTGCTATAACACCCCCTGCAATGTAACACGATGTAGCTTGACAAATTGGCGTCCGCGACAGGACGAGACCATTTTTACCACTTACCTCTCCAGACTAGAACACGACCATGAGTAGGGCAGACCTAGAGGAGTTAGCAAGACGCATGGGTCTAAAAGGCGATGAAATGGAGGCTTGGTGTGAAGAACGCGAGAGGCGCATTCGCAAAGAGAGGGAGGCGGAGATTGAGTTTGAAAGGAACAGTTGGAACGGGAGACGCAGGCCAAGAAGGAGCAGCTTGGGTTCGAGACGCGCGAGAAAGAAAAACAGCTCGAATTGGAGACACGCACGAAGTAAGACAAGTGACATAGCAAGAAGCGTATGCCTTGTAGACAACTCTGAGGCGGTAGCCGTATAGTCATCCTGCGTAACACTTCCAGATGTAAGCAGTGGCACAGGCAAGATTGAGGAACATAGTTATCTCGCCTCAGCATGGCGCAATGATTACGTCATGTCAAAGTAAATATTGTAGCGTTCCGTTCAAAGAGCAGGAAACGACGACGAAATCATTGAGTTTGCAAAACTAAAAGAAGTTATATGAAGGAGCATGTGACTTGTTTGCAAGCCAAATAAAAAAAAACTCGGAGGGGTCTGTAGCAGCGTCTGTCTGCATGGCGCCAGCTGTAGTGACAGATGCCGCTGGCAGGGCTGATGTCCATGTGGATAAAATTCTGAGGCCGAAGTACAGGCAGATCTCTGATCGGAAATGTGCAAGGTTTTCGTTTTGCATTCATATGAAAGAAACAATCATTCTATTCGTCTGGTGTGGGATGCTATAATCTGAGAGTCGAGTTTAATAACCGGTCGCTACCTCTAGATTTAGACCATATGGACAAGGACACGCATAGTTTGTATATATTCTGGATTTAAAATACTAACTTCACAAGAGTTGTGATCTTCTTAGTTTTGGGCAGGATGTTGTAGCTTGGCTGTGAATTATCTAGTGGGCTTTAGTAGATTTGTGTGACTGCGCAAAATGAGTGGATTGATTGTAAGATTGTAGTGAACATTGGGCACGATGTGTGTTGTGTGTGGTGAAACGCGCACTTATCTGCAGTTTTTTCATTACGGAAAAAACTTTTCGAAAGGGGGGCTTTGTGATGTGATTGCGCGCGTTTAAAAAGTGCGCCACTCCATCAGCCAGAAGAAGATGAAGATAACGCTTGGCTGCGGCACGTGTGGGCGTGAACATTTTTCTTCAATGAGGTCCTTCCACGGAGATTTCAATGCCCAATGGCTGGGTACCACGAAAGTACGGAATCTCCAATCGGGACGAGACAAGTGGGCCAGAGCGGCAGCAGAAGCCTGAGCAGAGGAGATGAAAGGGGAGTTCGAAGAAGACGGGGCAAGCGGAAGGTCGTCACCGGACCGGGCGCTGAAGATGGGCCGTCGGGCGTAGGACCCGAGCCTGCAGGTCTTCAACCGGCCGGGGCCTCCTGCCGTCGTGTTCCCGCTCCAAAGGACCGTGGCCATCCGGTCCTGAACTCCTTTCCAGGGCCTGCGGACTTTGGTTCCGGCAGGCGAGCTACAGCCGTCGGGCTCCGGGCCCGAGCTGTGCGCCCAGCTGCTTGGCCAGGTGGACCCTGGTTCGCTGACGCGTCGCCACCAGCCTGCGTTCTCTCGTCACCGACGGTTCCACAGTCCTAAAGTCAGGCAGACGTGGCCGAGTCAGGACGAAGTGAAGAAGGTGGCCAGGGCGTGGGAGTGGCGGCAGCAGAGCTCCTGCATCAAGGTCTCAGCAGGCTCCCACCTGGACACAGAGCTTCTTCTCGTCACCTGACGTGGGCCAGGCTTGTTCTGGTCTTCTGGCGTTGGCCAAAGAAAACGCCTCCGACTTCGTGTGTGAGCTGCGGCTGCCGAACGCCGGAAGGTCACTGACTTCAACCAGCCCGACGCTTCCTTCCGTGCAAGTCAACCTCGTGAGCGTCTCAAGCTAATCGCCAGTCTTTCCCCTGTTGCACGAGTGCGTGTTCACCATTACTCAGTCGCATCGGTTGCAAGCCCCGCATCACCACTGTCATCGTTTACGTGAGTGCGTCCATGCCTTCCTTGGTAGCACAGCCTTCGCTGCAAGCACCGCGTCCCGCTATGTTGTGACAAGGCTTATTTTACACCGAACATTTATGTCCATGCACTGCTCACGTCTTTAGCCGTTTGTTCTTCTCACTAACCTCTTTCTAGTTATGTATGCTGTGTTCTTTGTCTGCTATTTGTTGTTAGGGGTTTCTAAATATATTGAGTGTTGGGAATTAGGGTGGAAGCAAATGGTCTCGTCAGCTCTTTTCCCGATGATGGTTATGTCATCGGTGGTTTTTGCTTTACACGAACCTACACGAGAGCTTGCCCATTAAACAGCCTCGTGACAGATCCGTTCGTTAGCCTTCGCTGCACGGATCGAGACTCTCTAACTCAGCGCTTCCGGAATACAATTCACCGATTTCTCGCGCAGAACATCAAATAAACGTTTTTAAATGCGAAACATTTTTCAGCGAACTTTGGCGACTTTAAGCGTATCTATCTATCTATCTATCTATTTATATATCTATCTATCTATCTATCTATCTATCTATCCGCTTGCGTTTGGGTGCTCTCGTGGTCAGCCCCTTAACTTGGCGTGAACCAAAATTAGCATGGGATTGATTGATTCATTGATTGATGGATTGATTGATTGATATTTTGAGTTTAACGACCACAACCCACCATACAATTATGAGAGACGCCGTAGTGGAGGGCTCCGGAAATGTTGACCACCTGGGATTATTTAACGTGCGCCCAAATCTGAGCACATGGTCCTACATCATTTCCGCCTCCATCGAAAATGCAGCCGCCGAAGCTGGGATTCGATCCCACGACCGGCGGGCCAGTAGCCGAGTACCTTAGCCACTAGACCACCGCGGCGGGGCAAAATTAGCATAGGAGGGTAAAGTGGTTGACGAATATGACGCGCTGGTCAAGACATAAATAATGTCACAATAACGTCGCGTACGTCGTCAAAAACTTCCCGCAAGACAGTAGTAGCACATACCCACGGGCAGTTATGTGCCGCTCGTATGTGGGTATGTGCCACAGGTGATCGAAACTTAATCTACCCAGGAACGACGAGAACACACATGAGTAATTTTAACGTGCGAGCGTTAAAAAATACCTGACACCGGTAGCGTCAACCCAACGAATTCAAACCCAGCTGGAATTGAACCCAAGCGTTCTGCGTGGCAATAAAGCATTTTACAACAAAGCTACGCCAGGTCCGTCAATAGTGGTTGCAGTGCTGCCTACCCAATTTTATAAGCCCTATATATGTACTCATTTGATACAGCCGTCACGTCGGGTTAACGTCAATTTTGGTTAGTTACCATGAGGTGAAATTGATTTATGTAGAAGTGTCCAGGGCCAGCATCATCGCTAACATCAGTGCTTTATATCAGCTTCTAGTGCTGCTAATACGCATGTTCCAGTTGGCGTCATTGCGCAAGTGCCAACAACTAATTATATAAACATCTGCAACTCTTCATATGTCTGTGCGTGCGACATTTGTATATCTATTTAGTTTCTTTCATCACTTGTCGCTCAATAAAAAATTGGCCCTGTATCTGCATGTTAATCTGCAAATGTCGTCGAAAGACGGTAGTCTTGCGTGTGGAGAGAGGGAACAAAAGATTTATTTGATGTTCTGCGCAAGAAAGTCGGTGAATGGCATTCTGGAGGCAATGCGTTAGAGTGCCTCGAGCGTGCAGTGGATGCGAACGAGCGCTTCAAGTCACGTCACTTGGAGACATAAGCGCCATTAGGCAGTTTTCTTAGAAAACTATAGGGTGTGCGTCTAATACGGGTGTGCGTGCCAGTCTCAAAGGTGATAGTGTGTAGAACGCAAGGCGACGGGTAGGTGCCACCACCGTCTCGTCTTAGCAAAACGTAGGAAACACTCGCCTTTTCGTGCAAGCGTTGCATGGTCAGCGAAGTGTGATAAGCGCTACGGTCCTTAAAATTACTTATGTATGCCTTTTATAGTAAAAGACGCACATGCAGAATGCATAGGTGTTGTTATGTTGCCCCAGACATGCGCAATAATTTCTTTTTAATTGAAAATTGCACAAGTATGAACGCTAAACCTTGAGCAACATTGGTGGGCGCTGCGGATGGAGTCGGCCGTTTCGAGTACTCAGTGCTGTTAAAAGTGGACAAACAAACAACATACATACATACATACATACATACATACATACTACATACATACATACATACATACATACATACATACATACATACATACATACATACATACATACATACATACATACATACATACATACATACAGACAAACAGACAGACAGACTGAAAGTTTGCGTTAAAGGTCCCCAAGAAAGACTATCGTCTTTAAAAATGCAACACGGTCACCTTCCCTTCGCACGCTTCGCAAAACGTCGATTCCCAGCTACGTGGGATTTTCTGAATGTTTTTGCCATGTGCAGTCGACCTGTCCTGGCATGGATGTGCTGAAAAACCACATAGTTGAGACAACTGCTGCTTTTTTTACTCTCTCCACACGCAAGACTATCGTCTTTGGGCGACATTCGCAGTGAAACTTGCAGATACAGGGTAATTTTTTTTTACTGTAGACACTAGTGTAACGGACGAGTCATTATTATTTTTTTAACTGCTTGGCGCTATAGCTTCGGTAAACGAAACATCATCTTCTGGAGCTAACTTAATCTCCTGGGCTGAGCTGTCACATCTGGGTGTGTACGACCGGTCTGTGAGCGGCCAGTTGTACTTGGTTTGTACAACGTGGGCCGTAGGGCAGACTAAAACGGATTCAGCGTAAACCCCCCCCAAAAGTTGATGCGTCCTCTTTTCTAGAAACGAAGGTTTCCACCGTGATCCTGGCTTTGATTTACATGGTCAGAGGCTCCCTGTAAAAACGGAACACATAATCCTTGGTTAAATATTAGACGGAAAACTGATGTTCGTGTCTAACATTAAATATCTGAAGAAAAAGTGCATGAAAACTATCAATTTTTTAAAGGCGTTGTCCAGCACTACATGGGATAGTGAAAAAGGTGGTTTTATCAATTTGTACAATAGCCTACAGACACACGCCTATCATGAAGCCATAATTTATATCAACCAGCAACACCCACCACTTTCAAGGTGCTTGACTCTGTCTATCATCCAGGCATCCACCTTTTAATGGAAGCTTTCAGGATGAGTCCCATAAAAAGCCTTTACCTGGAATATAATGTATGGTTGCTCCATTTGCAGAGAGTCTACATATTCTTCGTATATTTTTTTTCAAAGACAATGTCAACAGAGAACATCCCACAGGCAGAAGTATGAATGATCTGACTAGTTCTCAATTGTTTGAAAGCCGTCCATCCCTGAGGGTGCCCTACTCAATTCGCGTGCAAAGCTTTGCCGAGTAAATGAGGATCCCACTCTTAGAGCACCATGCGATGGCTCCCGCTTTGCAGCGGCCGCCGTGGCAGTGGCAGCTCATAGACGACCATGTGTCATGTTTTTTTTACATATGCTTCAAAGCGGCACGATGATGTGTTGTACGCCACAATAGGTCCATTCTTTTTGGGTGCCGGTGTGCTCCACCCTAACACGAGCATTTTCACCACGGAGGCTTATGCAATGATGGCCGCTGTGCAACACAATTGAAAATTGAAACTGCACCTTTCAGTTATATACACGGACTCTTCAAGCATGAACAACAAATTCCACACCAACAACACCGACAACAAAATACCACTCCATCCATTGATGTTCAGGATCGGGAACCGCTTTTTGAACATCAAGTACTGTTTTCATTTTTAAAATATGTGCATTGCTTTCACATTATTTACCCAGTTTTACCGTAGCACGGCCTCCTAACAGAGGCTGCTGCTGCGGTAGTTGAATTTAAAGACAACACCTGCTTCGCAGTCTTTGGTCTGAAGAACGTCGAAAAAGCATCCATACTCATGCCACATGTCTCCATAGAATTACATTTGACTGCCATTTATAGTATATATACACACATTTCGCGTCGCTCTGTTTATTTTATTATGTACGCGGAACGAGGGGCCATCTTTTTTGACACGGCTTTCTACGCCAATAGGAAAGCTTTTGTGACGGTGGTGATCGATGAGGTTGGCCGTGTTGTCAACCCAGCGACGGGCGACACGAAAAACCCATCACATTGGAGTCATCTAGATTGATTCCAGCGCAGCAATATGGGCCTTCGCAAATGGTATGGTGTCAGAAGAACGCTCAGAGTACTGCATGACAAGGACTTTACGCATCATCTTCTGAGTTGATTCTCAGCTCCCCTTGAAAAAATCAATGACTTCCCTCCCACTCTACAATGAAGCAGCACACGAGGACGCGCGAGACCTCCCCAACCTAATTTTTCCGGGCATGCGTTATACCAGTGAAGTGGGAAATTTTCACAACATATAACGAGCTCACTAATCATTTTTGCCCGTCCAGAAGGAATTTCCCTTCACCTCATTATAATATAACTCGGCCCCGAGCACTTATAGTAAAGGTATTGCAAACACAGACGTACCTCACTTCGAAAATGTTACACATTATATTTCCTGACTGCCATTCATTGTGTATAAACACACACATTTCGCGTTGCTCTTATAATTGTAATATGTCGTGGAACGAGGGGCCACCTTTGTTGACACAGCTTCCTACGCCAATAGGAAAGCTTTTGTGACTATGGTGATCGATGGGGCTGGCCGTGTCGTCAACACAGCGACGGTCGAGACGAAAAACCCATCACATTGAAGTCATCTAGAGTGATTCCAGCGCAGTACTACGAGCCTTCGCAAAGTTACGGTCTCAGAAAAACGCTGAGAATAATACATGACAATGACTTCAAGCATCATTGTCTGTACCCAAGTAATCTTTGCCCACGCTGTGCGGAAATATGTTACTTAGAACGTATGTTCTGACTGTGCACCGAATTGGTTCATTTACCAAGCATTACCCAGCCAGATGAGAAGCGGCACTCCACCGCTCGCCCTTGGCAGATTAACTCTGGGCAGTCCACCAAGCCCGCGACGGGGCTGAGGAGCTCGGCATCCCTGTGCCCACAAGGGAGTGGCCCGTGACACAGTGATCTGTGCTTTGGAGGTACCAATCAAGGTTTATCCAATCTAATCGAATCTTTCTTAAGCGTGAGGAATTTAACACAGCCATTGTCCATATACAATATAATGTCGTGACACTCTTTGGCCAATAAATAGCCCTTGTGCCATTAAACCACATATCGTTGTGTGTGACAAGCCGAAGATGCACTTTCCTGCTATCTTCAATGACAGCTGGAAGAAGGGCCGCCCAAGCCATGTTTGAAAGGGGCTTGAATCACAACTATGCTGTTGCTGCGTTCTTCACCGCAAGGGTACATTTGACAACGTGACACACGAGGTGACATTGCAGACTAAAGTCTGCAGTGCATCTACAGTCTGTATGAACAGCTGAATTTAGCTCTACCTCAATGACTGGTGGGTGTACTACGAAAGATGTTGACATCACTTTTCGTGCAGTGTCCCGTTCGGAGTCTCAGGGCGGTGTATAATCCCAACTATTAATATTTCGCTCCTCGGCCTGGAAAAGTGTGTCCCTGTATCAGCTGGGGTGTCCTGCTATTAAGATGATATCTGCACTATGTGCAGTGGTCACTACCGTTGTCTACTTCGCAAAGTTACTGCAGACTCTCATTACTCTATTGAGATTTTTTTTACTGACACGTGGAGTATTCATATCACCACACAAACATGGCATTATTTCCTTCACCAAATCGAATATGTCGCAATACTAGTTTAATTGTCTGTGCAACATTTGTTCAACATAGTCAGAAAATGCTTCCAATCGGTAGCCAAGGCTTGCGAAAACATGCGAGTCGTTGTAGCGCACCACATGGCCTCTAGTTTCAACATATTTCTCGAAGTAAGCTAGATAACATTCTATCTTCTTTCGACAAATGATGCTGCACACCCAATCGACCATGTTATATAGGCGTGTTCACGGCCATTGCCTGATTTGAGAATTGTGAGTGGCACAGTTACCGCGGCTGCCACGGGAGGCCACCACGTGCCCACTCGGGGACTCGCGATCACACTAAAGTTAGTGGGGTGTTATAAGAAAAACGCTACAAAGTGCTCAATGTAATAACACGCGTGTGACGCTGCTTCTTTCCCCCGTACCATCTCTACCTGCTTAGCTTCCGTTGATCTCGTTGGCACAGGTGAAAGTGCAAGCGCAGACACTCGCGGTGACAACTCTCGTATAAACTCAGCTTGTAACTTTTAGTACTCTAAGAAGTTTCCGGTGGTTCCGGGATTAATGAGGCAGTCAACACATTTAATGAATACATTCGATGCTTACCAGTAAAAGTGTTGGCAGGACCCTTTTTAGTGGGCGGACTCTAACTTCCAAGTGCGTACACAATCGCAACCTCTTGGCAGTGACATCTGATAGACTGCTGACGTGGTCACTGATCATTCGGTGCCCACGTAGGGGACCAACGACGTGCACCATCTTCATGGACGTCAGTTCACTAATATGTCATAAGGAGTCAGAACTCTCGACCACCACTTGTCCTTTGCAAATCAAAGCCCCTATGTTTCTGTGAGGTAGAGAAGTCTAAACATGCTATGAACGCAGGTGTTTCCTTTAATTGTGGACGCGTCTGTACATATTGTAACGGTAGGATGAGAACGACGGAAGAAGACAAAGAGGAGGACGATGTTGTCAGATCTGTGAGCCAACTGGGCGCCATCTTGTCCACCACCGAGTTTATTCCTCGTTTTATAAAGTAAAGTTATTCTCCCGTAACATCATTGGTGGGAGGTGCGGGGTACTCACTTCACGCAAAACGGAGCTTCGTAGCGGGCGCCTAGTGGTCTCCCCCATGGCGACTGCAGTCAACAATGCCGACCCTTCCCCGTCTACCGTGCCTTCTCCAACTACGTCCGTGCTTTCTCCAATTGGACCGTCAACCCTCATCTTGGAGCCCCCGAGAGATCCAGGTACCTTTCTGGCACTGATGGCATTGACGTAGAAGCCTGGCTGAAGTCATACGAACGAGTGGGTGTACGTATGCGATGGGATCCAACGCTCATGCTGGCCAACGTGGTTTTTTATCTCAGAGGTACCGCAAAGGTCTGGTACGAGGACGCACGAGGAAGAACTGACTAGCTGGGAGTTATGCAAGCAAAAGCTCCGGGAGCTATTTGGCAGGCCTGTGGGAAGTCAACGCGCCGCCCAAAACGAGCTCGCACGTCGAGTTCAGACGTGCACCGAATCATACCTCACGTACATTCAGGACGTGCTCGCTTTGTGCCGCAAGGTAGACTCGCAGATGTCCGAAGCCGATAAGGTTGGCCATATTATTAAGGGCATAGCAGATGACGCCTTTCACCTTCTTGTGTTCAAGAATTCATCTACGGTCCACGACATTATTTCTGAATGCCGGCGCTTTGAAGAAGCGAAGAGCCGCCGTGTTCTCCACCAGTTTGCCCGGCTTCCAACACGGCTGCAACGTCCACATGCGAAGACCCTCGCCTGCCTTCTACGGAAAGTCCCGGTGACGTTGTCCGTATTGTCCGTCGGGAAATAGAAGCCGCAGCTCCACTCGTGTCAGCCTCCCCCAACTCCGAAAGCTATCACGCCACCGTCTCTCTCATACAGACCGTCGTGAGGCAAGAACTGGCCAACGCCGGCTTAAACGTCTGCTCCATTCATCGTCCAGACTACGCCACACCAAATCCACCCGTGACTGTCCCGCCCAACCGACGTTTTTCTGCCAGCCCACATTATCGCGACCCGGCGGTATGGCGCACCCCAGACGACCGGCCGATATGCTTCAATTGCGGTCGTATAGGCCACATTTCGCGTCACTGCCGTGCTTGGTCCAGCTCTGCTCCGTGGTCTCACCCTCCGCCCATCGCCCACCTGTCTGGAATTCACGCTCATCACCGAAAACAGAGCCGCTAACGCCTGAGAATTCCTCGCGCCCCCGATCCAGCCGCTCCCCTTCGCCACAACGCCGTTTCTCCCGCTCGCCCCCATCTCGCCGATCGCCCGTCCCCAAGCTCGTTCCGGCGTTCACCTCCGGAAAACTGACGGGAGCAGCTCTTGGAGGTGATGCTGCAATACCGACCCGATCCCAAAATCCTCTACTGACCTTGCCCGCACATCAGAACCTTATCAATGTTGACGTCGACGGTGTACCTACTACAGCCCTCATTGACACTGGCGCACACGTGTCTATCATGAACGCTGACCTTAGAGCACGGCTGAAGAAAGTCCTTACTCCTGGCCCAACTCCTGTGGTCCGAACGGCCGATGGTGGAAAAGTCGCCGTAATTGGTGTGTGCTCAGCTCGCGTCAGCGTCGCCGGACACCACACATCAGTTCTGTTTTATGTTTTAGAACACTGCCCTAATGACATAATTTTGGGCCAAGACTTTTTGTCTGAACATTCGGCCTTGATAGACTGCTCTGCCGGTATAGTGCAACTCGCTCTACCTAATGTTGTTGATCCTCCAAGTTGCCCTCCAAGTCGGCTTTGTTCTACAGAACACCTGCGTCTCCCTCAACGAACAGTAGCTTACATAGGCGTCTCCCCTGTTCCACCTGTCCCAGACGGTGTTATATTGTGTCCCCCAATGTTGACGTCCTGCTTTCGCACAACGTTGCGTTTCCTCACACCGTCATCACTATTACGGCCAATGCATCCTGCCTACCCTTAGTGAATTTTTCACTATGTACACAAGTCCTCCCTCGTGGTATATCTCTAGCCGAGATCGTGCCGGCGGCAGAGTGCCATATTTGCACTCTAAGTTATGACAGCATCCCGAGTGCCGAAAAAACTTCGTCTACTCCTCCATCAGACCAAAGTGTGTTAACCAAGATGATTGCCCCCGACTTGCCGAAAGAACAAGCTACGACCTGCGTTCCCTGCTTGCATCTTTTTGGGACATCTTCGACCTTGGCGACCGCCCACTCGGCCAGACGTCCGTTGTTAAGCACCGGATTGATACAGGCGATACGAGTCCAATCCATCGGAGACCCTACCGTGTTTCCCATGCAGAGCGGCGCATCATCCAACAGGAGGTCGACAAATGCTTTCTCGGAATATCATCGAGCCTTCATGCAGTCCCTGGGCGTCCCCTGTTGTACTTGTAAAGAAGAAGGACAACAGCTGGAGATTTTGCGTCGATTATCGCCATTTAAACAAAATAACGAAGAAGGACGTCTACCCTTTACCACGCATAGACGATGCCCTGGATTGCCTTCACGGCGCAAAATATTTTTCCTCCATTGACCTCCGCTCTGGGTACTGGCAGATTGCCGTTGATGACATGGACCGTGAGAAGACGGCGTTTATCACTCCCGACGGCCTTTACGAGTTTAAAGTGATGCCATTCGGTTTATGTAATGCGCCCGCCACATTCGAACGTATGATGGACGCTCTGTTGCACGGCTTCAAGTGGTCCATCTGCCTGTGCTACCTGGACGACGTTATCGTTTTTTCGCCTTCTTTTGCGACGCACCTTGAAAGGCTATCGAAAATCTTATCTGTCCTTCGTAAGGCGGGCCTGCAACTCAATTCGGCAAAGTGCCACTTCGGCCGTCGTGAAATTTCTGTCCTCGGACACCTCGTTGATTCCGTGGGGGTTCGCCCTGATCAAGATAAAATACGCGCAGTAAGAGATTTCCCTGTACCAACCTGTACCAAAGACGTTCGCAGTTTCGTTGGCCTCTGTTCTTACTTCCGCCGCTTTGTTAAAAACTTCGCCGACGTAGCACGCCCTCTCACTCAACTTCTCAAAAAGACGCTGGCTTCATCTGGGGCCCTGAGCAAGCAGATGCGTTTCAAAATCTAGTGTGTCTGCTTACGTCTCCGCCTATCCTCGCCCACTTTGATATTTCATCTCCAACAGAAGTTCGTACAGACGCAAGTGGCTATGGCATCGGTGCAGTCCTCGCCCAGAAACAACAAGGACGAGACCGTGTTGTTGCTTATGCCAGCCGCCTTCTTTCGCCTGCTGAAAGAAAATATTCAATAACCGAACGGGAATGTTTGGCACTTGTTTGGGCAGTCGGTAAATTTCGTCCCTATTTGTACGGCCGGCCATTCACAGTAATCACAGATCACCACGCCTTGTGCTGGCTTTCGTCCCTTAAAGACCCTTCAGGCCGTCTTGGCCGTTGGGCGCTGCGCCTTCAAGAATTTGATTACTCAGTCCTGTATAAAACCGGCCGCCTGCATCAAGATGCGGACTGCTTGTCCCGGTATCCTGTCGACCCTCCAGACGGCGACTCCTCTAAAACCACCCTTCCTATCGACGTTTTCTCTCTATCCGCGTTTCATGACATTGGAATCGAGCAGCGACGAGATACTTTCTTGGACGGTATTATCCGAAGGCTCACATCGGTAAGGCCCGACCCTTCCCTTCGAATGTTTGAAATACATGATGGTGTATTGTACCGTTGCAATATGCGTCCTGACGGCCCCGAAAGACTACTCGTCGTTCCCATTCAATTGCGTCACACTGTTCTCGCCCAGCTTCATGATGCACCTACAGCGGGTCACCTCGGCGTGTCACGGACCTACGACAGAGTTCGCCGGCGCTTCTTCTGGCCTGGCATGTACCGCGACGTCTGCCGTTATATTGCAGCCTGCGACCCTTGTCAACGACGGAAAAAAACCAAATGCCCCTCCGGCCGGACCGTCTTCAGCCACTGCACATCCCACAAGACCCATTCTACCGTGTTGGCGTGGACCTGCTTGGCCCTTTTCCTACGTCAGCTGCGGGTAATCGGTGGATTGCAGTAGCAACCGATTATGCTACCCGATACGCGATCACACGGGCCCTTCCAACCAGCTGTGCAACTGACGTGGCCGATTTCCTTCTGGAGGACGTCATCTTACATCATGGCGCCCCTCGACAACTCCTTACCGACCGAGGCAGCTACTTCCTTTCCAAAGTGGTGATGACCTCCTCCGCTCCTGCGCCACTAAACACAAGCTCTCGACTGCTTACCATCCACAAACAAATGGTCTAACGGAGCGCCTCAATCGCACTCTCACGGACATGCTCTCCATGTATGTCTCCGCGATCACCGCGACTGGGACACTACGTTACCGTTTGTAACATTCGCGTACAATCTTCCAGACACGACACCGCTGGGTTCTCTCCTTTTTTTCTGTTGTTCGGCCGTGACCCTGCGCTACCTTTCGACACCCTCCTGCCGGCCGGACTAAATGACAAGTCTCAGTACGCTCGTGATGCAATAATGAAGGCCCAAGCGGCACGCCAAGTTGCTCGACGACGCTTACTGACTCCCAGGACAATCAGAAGAGCGTATACGACGCCGCCATCGTGACGTCCACTTCACACCCGGACGATCTCGTTCTGTTATGGGTCCCCTCGCGCCGCGTTGGACTTTCGGAGAAGTTACTCCCACGCTATCAGGTCCCTACCGTATCTTACGCCAAGTAACTGACGTCACATACGAAATCACCCCTACGGACCCCGCCATCCTTCACCCCTCACACTGACGTAGTGCATGTTACGCGACTCACACCGTATTACTCCAGTGCCTCCTGATTAGCACCGGGTTCGGTGCTCAGGCCGCCGGGGAAATCATGTAACGGTCTAGGATGAGAACGACGAAGAAGACAAAGAGGAGGACGATGTTGTCAGATCTGTGAGCCAACTGGGCGCCATCTTGTCCACCACCGAGTTTATTCCTCGTTTTATAAAGTAAAGTTATTCTCCCGTAACAATATCAACCATTGGAGATTCGACTTTGGGGTGACATTCTCTGTGTGCACGCCTTGAAATCACTACGTACGCAAAATCCACTAGTCCTGGACATCAGGGACCTTGGTGATACTCTTGTACACCACAATATTGCACTGCAGTGGCTACCAGCTCTTTCTGGCAGAAAATAAAATATACCTGCTGACTCTACTGCTGGAGCCATAGATGACACTCCACTTCAGAAAAGTGGCATCACTTTTGCAAGAAAAGACGCATCCTGTTCGCATGGAATCAGCTGCCAACAATTTATTTATTTATTTACTAGAAAAACAGTCTGGAGGGACACCTGGACAAAAAGCTGTCGCAGCAGCTTCCCGAAGGCCCAGGGTACTTTACATGGCAATACCACATATATTCACCAAGTGTTTTATCACATAGCATTTGCATCGAAATCATTGTACATACATATCATACAGGTGTGTACGCCCTGTTCACTTTACTCTAAAAACAGTGACAGTCGATCTTTATTGCTGTTCCCCTGCTCGTGGGTTTTCTCTCACACTGTTCGCCAATGTACCTGTACTGCAATGTTGCTAATACGGTCGGGCGATGTTGAACGCAATCCGGAGCCTCCGAAACGTTCACCAGCAGCATGGGATATTGAATCCCTCCCTGGTGATCCAGCTGATCAAATGCAATCATGTTTCAGTTGCTTTGCTCAAGGACGTGCATTCTCGCACACTACACAGTTGAAAAAATCGTACAGAATTAACTGCCGACAATAACACTATCAATATTGGGCTAGAAACCATTCAAACTAAAATATGTCACATACACAAGAGACTGTAAATGAACTCTAAAACATGTTCACCGCTATGGACCAGTTTAGTGAACACTTAGTAAATGCGAGAGAAATGTTAGAAAAAAACAGACTGCTCGGAATGACTTGATACAATCTTGTCTGGATGAAATGGAAGACAGGTCTCGGCGCAGCAACCTCATATTTCATCGTATCAGTAATGAAAAGGAGACTTGGCGAGAAACAGAATCGAAACTGTTATCAACCATATTAGAAGTGGCGACCTCATTCTAAGGTAATTCCAGTGAACGCGTGCATCGTGTAGGTGCGTTTTCAGTAAACGAATGCCAACCAATTGTGGCAAGTTCAACAGCTTCAATTTTAGAGAACAAGTTTTTTCCCGGCACGGTCAGCTGAGGTCCATGAATATTACTATTGGCGAATACTTTTCACCTAGTACTCGTATTTCTCGAAAGAATTTGTCTGATTTAAGAAACAGTCAACCCGGAAACCCGAACTTTAAGCTTCGATACAACAAGCTAGCATTCAAAATAAAATTTTCATGTATGAAACTTCTACTAAAGACGTCTGTGATGTATCACGGAGGAGCATCGGTATTCATGGCAATGACACCTCACTCTGTGCCTCACCTTAGGGGCACGCGAGAGGTGGTGGCCATTCAAAATTACGGCATGTGTCAGTGCTGCACCCTTAATGTCAGAATAAGGTGTCCTGAATAAACAGGCTTCTCGGTCTTCTGCCATAGATACCTGCTCTGCACACATCATTGCTTTCACAGAAACGTGGCTCTCGGCACATGTTCACGATTATGAGATCTTTCACGACGCGCACCATTACTCTATCGATGTGACTGCACAGCCAAACGCAGTGGTGCCGTCTTACTTGCAATCCAAAATGACATCCCATCTTCCTGTATTCCTATTCACAGCAACCTATAAATAACCTTTGCACGCCTTACACTTGGTCATCATTAATTAATCCTAGGAGTTTGCTATCGCTCCCCGAATCACCCGTCTTCGTTCATTGACCAACTACACGATGCTATTAACTTCATTAACACTCGCTTCCCATCTCTGCCTATCTTCTTGACGGGGGACTTTCACTTTCGGAATAATTCGTAGCATTCGCAAGCACCTTGTGTATCACCGCCCTCTGGCCAAGCTGATGAATTTACTAACCTATGTTCTTTACTTTCACTCACCCAACTAATACCGATGCAACCAGAGTGTCTACGAAAGTTTCAAACACCCTATTTAATGTTTAAAACTAATACAGATTTTGTGTTTGATATTGCTCACTTGTATGGGATCAGTGATCACGTTTTAACTATTTTCACTTGAAAGTGTTGCACTCGAAAGTTAAAAAGGTAATGAAAACGATATCAGATTACAAAAAAGCTAACTTTTTGGCTATTGACAGTGAACTCACCGCGTTTCTTGACCACTTCTTACAGGATTTTGATTACCGGTCAGTTGAAGTGAGCTGCAATTCTTTCAAAAACAAAGTGCATGAACTCACAGATAAATATATTCCAAAGCGTAGCATCCCAACTAACTCAATTGCACCTTGGTATACTCCTAATCTTAACCGTTTATCTACCCGAAAGAAGCCTACTTATCGTTTAGCTAAAGCGTCGCAAACCAACTTGAGATACACGCCTATTAGTCTGCCTCGGAGATTTATTCGCAAGCGCTGAAATCCGCTAAAACTAACTTTATGTCATCTACTCTTCCATCTCTGCTACAGGACAATGTGAAAAAGTTTTGGCGCCTTATAAATCCAGTAACTGACTCTTTTATTGCGCTTGGGGACCATTGCGGTGATCGAATACCTAACAACCTATGTGCTTCCACATTGAATAACGCTTTTGTTAAATCTTTTGGGGCTACATCAAATCTGCCCTCACCTCATTTCTGCCATGTTGATTTCCCGCTTATGCATCCGATCTTTATTGACGTATCGGCCATCGCTAGACTAATTGATTCATTACACAAGTTTTCATCTCCTGGTTACAATTCTGTTTGCTATAAATTTTTGAAGAGCACTTCTGCCTGCAGTTCCATGATACTAACTAATATCTTTCAGCAATCTCGTGACACATCTAGCTTTCCAACTGATTGGAAGACTGGGAAGGTGATTCCGATTCATAAACCTGGCAGCAAAACTTCACCTCTTAATTACAGACTCAATTTACTAGCTAGTACATGCAGTAAATTGCTTGAGCACGCAATATTTAAAGCATTAGTTAGTCATTCAGAAGATAACTCATTCTTCACATTTGCACAACATGGTTTTCGCAAAACATACTCATGGGAAACTCGGCTTCTCCCATTCACTCATCATCATCATCATCATCAACAGCCTGACTACGTCCACTGCAGGACAAAGGCCTCTCCCATGTTCCGCCAGTTAACCCGGTCCTGTGCTTGCTGCTGCCAATTTATACCCGCAAACTTCTTAATATCATCTGCCCACCAAACCTTCTGTCTCCCCCTAACCCGCTTCCCTTCTCTGGGAATCCAGTTAGTTACCCTTAATGACCAGCGGTTATCCTGTCTACGGTCTACGCGCTACATGCCCGGCCCATGTCCATTTCCTCTTCTTTATTTCAACTATGATATCTTTAACCCCCGTTTGTCCCCTAATCCACTCTGCTCTCTTCTTGTCTCTTAAGGTTACACCTACCATTTTTCTTTCCATTGCTCGCTGCGTCGTCCTCAATTTAAGCTGAACCCTCTTTTGTAAGTCTCCAGGTTTCTGCTCCGTAGCTAAGTACCGGCAAGATACAGCTGTTATATACCTTCCTCTTGAGGGATAGTGGCAATCTACTTGTCATAATTTGAGAGTGCTTGCTGAATGTGCTCCACCCCATTCTTATTCTTCAAGTTACTTCAATCTCGTGGTGCGGCTCCGCGGTTATTACCTGCCCTAAGTAGACATAGTCTTTTACAACTTGAAGTGCACTATTACCTATATCGAAGCACTTCGCTCTTCCGAGGTTGTTGTACATTACTTTCGTTTTCTGCAGATTAATTTTAAGACCCATCTTTCTGCTCTCCTTGTCTAACTCCGTAATCATGAGTTGCCATTCGTCCCCTGAGTTACTCAGCAATGCAATGTCATCGGTGAAGCGCAGGTTACTAAGGTACTCTCCATTAACTCTTATCCCTAACTGTTCCCATTCTAGGGTTCTGAAAACCTCCTGTAAGCATGCGGTAAATAGCATTGAGGAGATTGTGTCCCTCTGCCTTACACCTTTCTTGACTGGTATCCTATTGCTTTTTTTTTATGAAGCACTGTGGTAGCAGTTGATCCCCTGTAGATTTCTTCCAGAATGTTTATATATACTTTATCTACGCCCTGATTCCGCAGTGTCTGCATGACGGCTGATATTTCTACCAAATCAAACGCCTTCTGGTAATCATGAAGGCTATGTATAGTGGTTGGTTCTACTCTGAGCATTTCTCTATTACCTGATTGATCGTATGAATGTGGTCAATTGTTGAGTAGCCTGTTCTAAATCCTGCTTGTTCCTTTGGTTGATTGAATTCTAATGTTTTCTTTACTCTGTTAGCAATTACCTTCGTAAATAGCTTGTATACTACAGAGAGCAAGCTGATGGGCCTGTAATTCTTCAAGTCCTTGTGATCTCCTTTCTTATGTATTAAGATGATGTTAGCGTTCTTCCAAGACTCTGGTACCCTTCCCGTCAGGAGACACCTCGTAAACAGGGTTGCTAGTTTTTCTAACACAATCTGTCCTCCATCTTTCAGCAGGTCTGACGTTACCTGCTCCTCACCGGCAGCTTTGCCTCTTTGCATCCTCTCCAAAGCTTTTCTGACTTCTTTTATCATTACTGGTGGGGTGTCATCTGGGTTACTGCTAGCTCTTATAGTATTAAGGTTGTGGTTGTCTCGGCTACTGTACAGATCTTTGTAAAACTCCTCCGCTATTTTAACTATCCCATCCATATTGGTAGTTATTTTGCCTTCTTTGTCCCTTAGTGCATACATCCGACTTTTGCCTATCCCAAGTTTCGTCTTCACGGCTTTGACGCTTCCTCTGTTTTTCAGAGCGTGTTCAATTCTCTCCATGTTATACCTTCTTACATCGCATACCTTACGCCTATTAATCAACTTCGAAAGCTCTGCCAGTTCTATTTTGTCTGTTGTACTTGAGACTTTCATAATTTGACGCTTCTTAATTAGGTTCTTCGTTTCCTGAGAAAGCTTGCCAGTGTCCTGTCTAACTACTCTGACTCCAACTTCCACTGCACACTCCGTACTGATACTCGTCAGATTATCATTCAATGTATCTACGCTAAGGTTGGTTTCCTCACTAAGAGCCGAGTACCTGTTCTGCAGAGACACTCTGAATTCCTGTACTTTCCCTATCAGTACTAGCTCATTGATTGGCTTCTTGCGTATCAGTTTTTGTCGTTCCTTTTTCAAGTCTAGGTGAATTCGAGACCGTACCATTCTATGGTCACTGCATCGTACCTTGCCAACCACTTCCACATCCTTCACGATTCCTGGGTGTGCAGTCATTATAAAGTCTATTTCGTTCTTATTTTCGCCATTAGGTCTCCTCCATGTCCACTTGCGGTTTTCTCGTTTTCGGTAGAAGGTATTCAAAATGCGCAAATTATTGAGTTCGGCGAATGCCACTAGTAGCTCTCCTCTGGCGTTTCTAGTGCCGATGCCATAATCTCCTACTGTCTGGTCTCCAGCCTGCTTCTTCCCTACCTTTGCATTAAAGTCGCCCATCACTATAGTATACTGTGTTTTTACCTTACTCATTGCCGATTCCACGTCTTCATAGAAGCTTTCAACTGAAGCGTCATCATGGCTGGATGTAGGCGCGCTAGCCTGTACTACCTTCATCTTGTATTTTTTATTAGTTTAATTACAATACCTAGCACCCTTTAATTATTGCTATAGTATTCCTCTATGTTGCCAGCTATGTTTTTGTGAATTAGGAACCCAACTCCCAGTTCTCTTCTGTCTGCCAAGCCCCGATAGCAAAGGACGTGCCCATTCTGTAGCACAGTTCAGGCCTCATCTGTCCTCCTAACCTCACTGAGCCCTATTATATCCCATTTAACACCCTCTAGCTCCTCGAATAGTACAGCTAGACTTCCGTCACTAGATAAGGTTCTAGCGTTAAATGTTGCCAAGTTCAGGTTCCAATGGCGGCCTGTCCGGATCCAGAGATTCTTAGCACTCTCTGCTGCGTTGCAGATCTGACCACCGCCGTGGTCAGTTGCTTCGAGCTGCTGGGGACTGAGGACCGTGAGTTATTTGACGTATGCATGTGGGAGGCAGTGGCCAGATACTGCACCAGGGTGGCAAATCCTTCTCTGGTAAAGGAGTGCGTTCCCGGCGGTGGTTACCGGTGAGGCCGCACCCCAGGCCTCTTCCCATTCACTCATAAAGTGCCCCAAATTCTTCACGAATTATCAGCGCGCACTGCATATTCTTGCACTTTTCTAAAGTATTTGACAAAATTTGTCATTAACTGCTACTTCACAAACTCAGATTTCTTAACCTCGATCCTAATCATTTCAGATGGATTAGGTGTTTTCTGCTCAACCGCTAACAGTTTGTTAGTGCTAATGGCCATATTTCACCCTTTACTAACGTACATTCCGGTGTGCCACGGGGCTCCGTATGCGGACCTCTGTTATTTTTATTATACATTAATTATCTTCCCGCTGAAGTTTCTTTGCACATTTTTCTTTTCGCTGACGACTGCGTGATTTGCCGCGAAATTAAAACCGCTATTGACACTACCGCTTTCCAATTTAATCTATCTGCTATATCTAGCTGGTGCAATACATGGCGAATAGAAAATTCAAAATTTTGCTGATCACCCGACACCCTGACATTCCTCCTCCCTCTTATTTTTTCAACAGTGTTCCATCAGAATCTGTCTCTTCATAGAAATACTTGGGTGCCCACATCTCATCTTATCTAAATGGAACTGGGCACACAGAGTAGATCATCAAGAATGCTAACCGATTGCTAGGCTATCAACGCCGCAACTTTTCCATTGTTCCTTCTTCTGTTGAACTAACACTTTACAAAAACCTTAATTCGGTGAAAGTTAGAATACATTGCCTCTGTGTGGGACCCAATGCAAACAAAATTAACCACTGCCTTAGAACTCATTCAGAATAACTCCGCTCGTTTCATTCTGTCTAACTACAATCGCATTGCTAACATATCAGCCATAAAATCCATCTTTTTTCTTCCACCTTTAAGCACACGCCGAAAAATTGCTGGCCTGAACTTGTTGCATAATATATATTGTCACCCGATTCTTCATAGAGCACTCCTTCTTCCACCACAGTATATGTCCCACCGCATAGATCGTCGCCATAAAACCAGTGTTTCATTTTCAAAAACTAAAACATTCTCCCAATCATTTTCACCATGCACCGCGATCGAGTGCAACCATCTTTCATCTGAAATCACATCAATCACCGACAATAAACGTTTTCGAGAAGCACTAACCAATGTTATTGAAATATATAAGCCCATTTTACTTTAATGTTATTATTACTCACTGTGTTTTTTTAGGGCTGTATAGATGTATGTAATTTTTTCTACCCTCCTCGTTAATGCCTTTGGCCTTTAGGTGCAAAATAAACAAATAAATAAGTTAGCATACATCGCACGTACACTTAAAATGTAACAATGACACTTCGTACAAGAATGCAGGGTAACGTATCAATATAGAGATAAAAAGTCGTTACCCAGCATTCTTACTAGCAACGCTCCCAATATGGCACGATGCAAGTAACCAGTGCATACAGAAACCCGACGCGTCGCTTTCATATTCCACAAGGACTAGCCAGGCAAGTTGAAACATGCATTCACTGGCTGAGACTTCGTGTTCCCTGCACGAATAATTCCATAAGCCAGGGCAGTGGCGAATATGCCTGATGTCACACATTCGACAAACTTATTTCTGTGTTTTACTTCCAAGATGGCAACAAACTTCTCTGGTTCTGGCTGTCTGCTAAGACTGATCAGCCTATTAGGCGCTGAGAAAACAACATCCCTTCACAATGTCATGCAATCTTTTTTTAGGTTGAGCGACAACCGGTGGATATAAGAAATCACTGCCGTTCGTTTTTTCTCTCGTTCACAAGTTTCTTGCCTGCTTTAAGGGTTCCTATATTTTCGCACTTCATTCAATATTCCTTGTGCGACTGACCCCAAAACCTGTCTGGGATAACCCGCATCCTGAAGATGCACAACATGCTGGCTGAACGCCTCGCTGGTTCAGTGAACACATGATTTCCGAATGCGTTCGTGAAGCCCATGTTGACAATTTCTCTCTTAAATAATTTTGAATGGGCTTAGTGATACAATAACAATGGTTTATTTGCGCTGGGGCTGTAGCACCAGCATGACAGGTCATCGCTGAAGGTAAAATTAACATCTAAAAACCTAATACTTCCCTGCACGAGAACCTCGAATGTAACTTCTAGTGAACAAAGGCACTCGCGTATGAGAGTAAAACAAAGGCACACTCTGCGTCAAAGTGATCTGATAAACAAATAACAAATGCTAAAAAATCATCAACGAGTGCAAAGATTTCAACAACATTTGTCTCACTGAGGCGAGCACACAGGTCTCTGTCTAGCTTGGCTAAATATAACTGGCTCAAAACTAAGGCTAAGCAGGATCCTTTAATGCACGGAAGTGGGCACTACCTCTGACTGTTTTTTAGAACTTTTAAGAATGCACCTAAAATCGGCCTTTGTTAAAGAAATGATATTCGGTACTTACAGAAACAAGGGGTCTGTATAGGATCCTGCTTAGCGCCAGTTTTGAGCAACTTATATTTAGCCAAGCTAAACAGAGATTTGTGTGATCGCCTCAGTGAGACAGAAGTTGTTAAAATCTTTATATTCCTTGATGATTTTTTAGTATTTGTTAATTGTTTATAACTTGACTCACGCAGAGTGTTCCAATGTATGACTCTCATACGCGAATGCCTTTGTTCACTGGAAGTTCCATTCGAGGTTCCCGTGCAGGGAAGTATTAGGTTTTTTTATGTTAATTTTACCTTCAGCAACGACCTGTCATGCTGGTGCTTTAGCCCCAGGGAAAATTAACCATTGTTATTGTATCACTCAGCCCATTCAAAATTAGTTAAGAAAGAAATTGTCAACTTGGGCTTCACGAACGCACTTGAAAATTGTGCGTTCACTGTACCAACGAAGCGTTCAGCCAGCAGGCCGTGCGTCTTCAGGATGCCGGTTATCCCAGACAGGTTTTGGGGTCAGTCGCACAAGGAATATTGAATGAGTTGCGAAAAGATAGTAACCCTTAAAGCAGGCAAGAAACTTGTGAGCGAGAGAAAAGATGAACGGCAGTGATTCCTTATATCCACCGGATGTCCAACAACCTAAAGAAAATTGCATGGCATTGTGAAAGTGATGTAGTTTTCTTAGCACCTAATAAGCTGATCAGTCTTTGCAGACAGTCAGAACCAGGGAAGTTTGTTGCCAACTTCCAAGTAAAACACGGAAATAAGTTTGTCGAATGTGTGACATCAGGCATATACGGCGCTGCCCTGGCTTGTGGAAAATGGAACATAGGGTAATCTGGGGGATGCATCAACGATAGGTTGCGTGAGCACAAAAAATGAAGTTGGAAAAAGTGCTAGGGATGGCTTTCTCGCGCAACATTGTAAACAGCATCAATGTTCCCCTAACTTCAAAAACACCAGAATAATAGCTGGAAGAAAATGTGAAATGACTCGTCTTATAATTGAAGCTGGGCAGATTGCGGCACTTGCCGATATGTGTGTCAGCCAGCCGTCGATAGCACTGTCAGAAAAAGAGTTCACATATCTGCGCTAGACATGATTTATCAATGTATATATGTACCATTGTTGTACGATTTTTTATGTTGTTCTTTCATTCACTTGTTCAGATGACCGTGACTCAACATACAAGTGAAGTTCGCTGGTTTCTGATAATAAACTATGTTGGATTTGAGTGCGCTGTCTGTCTGCATGGGCTCTCATTTCTTCCTGTTCTTTACGTGCGCTACAAGGAAACTTACCGCTGCTCCAGGTTTTGCTTGATGATGATGTTTGATGTTTTATGGCGCAAGGGCCGATTCACGGCCAAAGAGCGCCAGTTCATCTTACTAAAAATATGGACAATGATTGTGATAAGTGGCTGTATAAGGGCCATAAAATTCCTCGCAGTAAGGCGGGTAAAAACATACAAATAATAAAATCATGACCATGCCGTGGAAGGTGTGTGTGGTGTGAACAGATGACAAAAGTTGGTGATAATAAAAGACGATGGTGGATATGTATGGCATTAGCACAAGTGCCTCACTCGTTCAAACCCTTGCGTCCAAGGGCCGTGAGGCATGTGCTTTCTTGTGTAGCCACCGCAGCAAAAACCTCTCTGGAGAGGTCATGCTACGGGATGCCCGGGTATATGATGTGAAAGCTGTGAATTTCTTTTAAAAACGCTAACAATAATTTATGACTAAAAAGTGGTTCCCTACCGACGAACATTGCAGGGTGCAAAGGTATATGTTGTCGGTAGGGTAATGGAAAGTGTTGTTTTCTTACAGTGTCCAATTGTTTGCACTCAATTAAAATGTGAAGGACAGTCAATACTTCACCACATCTGTCACACAATGGTGGATCCCCACCGGACAAAAGGTGTGTGTGTGTCGTGTATGTGTGTCCTATCCTGAGTCTCGTTAGTATTACCTCTGTATGACGCGATTTCGATACTGGCAGCCAATGACCAAGGTGTGGCTTAATAACGTGTAGTTTGTTTTGTGTGTGTGTATCCCACTTGCTCTGCCAGTATACTCTGAGGTTTCGTTTGAGAGACGGCTTAAGATCGAGGGCCGGGATTGATCTGGGTGTAGATGCAGTGTTTTTGTGGGCGGATGCAGCGAGCTGATCCGCCCTCACGTTGCCTTGAATCTCACGGTGCCCTGGCACCCAGCACACTACAACATGTTGTTTGAGTGTGTATAGTGTGCATAAAATGGAGTAAAGTGAGACAAGGACTGGGTTTTTGTGTTTTTTAAGAGTGTGCAGAGCCGTTACTACACTGAGGGAGTCTGTATAAATTACTGCTTTTTGTATTTGTAATTGCTTGATGTGTTTAGCCGCCACAAGTATCGCGTAGGCTTCCGCTGTGAAGATACTTGTGTCTGGATGTAGAGGGCCAGCATCCGAAAAGGATGGGCCGACAGCAGCGTAGGACACAGAGGAGTTAGACTTGGAGGCATCTGTAAAGAACTCAGGACGTGTGTATTTGTGTTGAAGTTCCAGGAAGTATGTTCGGATATGGGCAATAGGCGCATGTTTTGTAACTTCAAGAAAGGACACATCACAGTCTATAGTCTGCCATTGCCACGGTGGCAGATATGCTACAGGAGCCATTAAACTATGTTCAAGTGAGACTCCAGTTTCCTCAGCTAGGCTTTTCAGGCGAACTGAGAAGGGCTGCCTCATCGAAGGCCTGTTTTGAAACAGAATGGAGCTCGACAAATCAATAATAGTGGAGTATGAGGGGTGCTTCTTATCTGCTTTCACCTTAAGGAAATAAACAAAGGACATGTAAGTTCTCTGCAGATGAAGCGACCACTCATTCGACTCAACATAAAGGCTTTCTACGGGGCTGGTGCGAAAAGCACCCGTAGAAAGGCGGATGCCCAAATGGTGCACGAGGTCAAGCATCTTCAAGGCACTTGGAGTAGCAGACTGATAAACAACGGCCCCATAATCTAAGCGGGTGCGAATGAGGCTTCTATAGAGGTTCATGAGGCATTGCCTATCACTGCCCCAAGTAGTACGTGACAACACTTTTAAAACATTCATGGCTTTTAAACATTTTGTTTTTAGATACTTGATGTACGGCACGAAGGTCAACTTGTTGTCCAAGATTAGGCCTAAGAATTTATGCTCGGCTTTGACGGACAGACGTTGACGGTTCAGTTTAATGTCGAGTTCTGAGTGCATGCCTCTCTTTCGAGAGAACAAGACACACGTGCTTTTTTGTGGGTTCAGTCGGAATCCATTTTCCTCTGCCCATTTGGAGAGCTTGTTTAAACCTAACTGAACCTGCCGCTCACACAATGCCAGATTGCAAGACCTAAAGCCAAGCTGGACGTCATCGACATATGTGCAATAAAACATATTGCGAGGGATGGTCAAGCGCAAGGAATTCATTTTTATGAGAAAAAGTGTGCAGCTAAGTACACCACCTTGTGAAACGCCTGTTTCCTGAACAAATGTTTGGGATAGAACCGTGCCCACTCGGACACGGAAAGTCCGGTTTGACAGGTAACTTTTGATTATGTGAAACATTCTTCCGCGCACGCCAAGGTGGGAAAGGTCTCTTAGGATTCCGAAACGCCATGTTGTATCATAAGCCTTTTCGATATCGAGGAACACAGAGAGAAAATATTGTTTATGGACGAAGGCGTCTCTGATCTGTGCCTCGATACGAACAAGGTGGTCTGTGGTGGATCTACCTTCTCGAAACCCGCACTGAAATGGGTCGAGCAAATTATTTGTTTCAAGGTAATGTACAAGTCGGCAGTTTATCATTTTTTCGAAGACTTTGCACAAGCAGCTTGTAAGTGCTATAGGCCTATAACTCGAGGGTAAAGAAGGGTCTTTGCCCTCTTTCAAAATGGGAATAATAATAGCCTCTTTCCAGGAGGTAGGGATAGCGCCAGAAAACCAGATAGCATTGTACAAACAAAGTAAGGTTTTTCGTGTTTCGATTGGTAGGTTTTTTAACATTTCATACACCACACGGTCAGAACCTGGGGCAGAAGTACTGCAGGAGTTAAGAGACATTTGCAGCTCAGCTAGACTGAAAGCTTGGTTATATGCCTCGGATCTAGTGCATTTGTGTTCAAGTTTCTGCTTTTCTATTCTTGTTCTGTATTTTTGGAAAGTGTCAGTATAGCGGGATGAGCTGGACACCTGTTCGAAGTGTGCACCGAGGAAGTTTGCCTGATCTTCCAAGGTATCACCCTGAGTGTCCACGAGTGGAAGTGTGTGTACTTGTTTTCCTGCTATCCTACCGACCATGTTCCAGACTTTAGCCTCCTGTGTGTATGAATTGATCCCTGACAAAAACTTCTGCCAGCTTTCTCTTCTGGCCTGCCGACGCGTTCTCCTGCCTTGAGACTTCATTTTCTTGAAGGTGTCAAGATTTTCGGCTGTCGGTGAGTTCCGAAGCAGCCTCCAAGCTCTGTTTTGCTGTTTGCGCGCGTTTCGGCATTCAGAGTTCCACCATGGCACACGCCGTTTTCCTGGGTGCCCATTTGTTTGTGGGATGCATTTTGTTGCAGCATCAATCAAAAAAGCTGTGAAGTAGTCGACAGCAACATCAATGCTTAAAGTACTTATGTCACTCCAATCTATACGAGCGATGTATGAAACCGTTCCCAGTCGGCTCTGTTTATGAGCCATTTGGGAACACGGGGTGTACACTCAGTTGCTGTAGTTGTGCTCAAAACTACGGGAAAGTGGTCGCTTCCGTACAGATTACTGACGACTTTCCACTGAAGCAGAGGCACAAGAGATGGAGAGACTATGCTTAGGTCTATGGAGGAGTAAGTGTTATGTGCGATATTATAATAGGTTGGTTCTTTTCTATTTAGGAGACATGCGTTTGACGAGAGAAGGAATTGTTCAATCAGTCGACCTCGCGCGTCGCAACGAGAGTCTCCCCATAGCCTGCTATGCGCATTGAAGTCTCCAAGGAGAACATAAGGCTCCGGAAGTTCATCAATTAAAGAGTGTAAATCACGTTTTTGCAGCTGATAGCTAGGAGGGATGTAAATAGTGCAGATTGTGATTAGTTTATCAAAAAGAACCGCTCGAACAGCCACTGCTTCAAGGGATGTTTGGAGTTGTAAGTGTGTGCATGCAATTCCTTGATTCACTATGATGGCAACACCTCCGGATGATGTCATGGCATCATCACGGTCCTTTCGAAAAATAACGTATTTGCGAAGAAAATTTGTGTGTTTTGAATTAAGGTGTGTTTCTTGTACACACAGCACTTTTGGTGAGTGTTCGTGTAGGAGTTCTTGGATGTCGTCAAGGTTTCTGAGAAGGCCCCTGACGTTCCATTGTATGATTTGAGTGTTCATTGTGAATGTAAAATAATGCTGTGTGTACGAAAAGCGAGTGGCTGTTTAGACGGGGAGTTTGAGTTCACTTAACAGGGCCGTCACCAGGCCCTGTTATTTGCTTTTTTGTTTTCTTGGCGCGCTCCAAGGAGCCACGCCGCTCTTTCGGCACCACGGGTGCCGACGTATCCATTGCCTCCTCGGAGGCACTGGATGCCCGCACGTGCGGGCTGTTAGTTTGGATTTTGGGCCTCGCCTGGTGAGGGGAGGCCTTGAGACCCGAAGACTCTGGAGTCTCCGGTCTCTGTTTGGGAGTAGGCGGTGTAGCCTGGGCTACAGCCGCCTTGGGGGCAGGTGCCACAGCCGACGGCTCGCTCTGCGCAGGCCGAAGGGGTGGCGAGGGCTGGTGCGACGTTGCCCCCTGACGCGCCGCATCAGCATATGTTGCGCCATAAAATGGCGACACTCTTCGTCTTGCTTCTTTGAATGTGATGTTTTCTTTGACTTTAAGAGTGATGATTTCTTTTTCTTTCTTCCAGTTAGGACACGAACGCGAATACGCGGCGTGTTCCCCGTCACAATTCACGCAGTGGGGCGTGGTAACACAGTTATCAGATGGGTGGCCGCGGCCACCACATCTTGCACAAGTTTCCTGACCCCGGCAGTTCTGCGAGCCATGACCAAATCGTTGACATTTGAAACACCGTCTTGGATTGGGAATGTAGGGACGGACAGATAGTTTGATGTAGCCTGTGTCTACAGATGAAGGCAGTGTGCTAGATGCGAAGGTGAGTATTAAATGTTTGGTAGGTATTTCTTTGTTTTCTCGTCTGATGACGATTCGTTTCACATCTGTGACATTTTGCTCTTTCCACCCTTCAAGCAGTTCCTGTTCAGACATTTCAAGGAGGTCTGCTTCTGAAACAACTCCGCGTGAGGTGTTCATTGATCTATGAGGTGAAACAGATACTGGGATGTTACCAAATGCTACGAGACTGCCAATTTTTTCATAGTGGTGTTTTTCCGGCAGCTCAAGGAGAAGGTCTCCGCTAGCCATTTTTGTAACCTTGTATCCTGGGCCAAGGACCTCAGTCAGAGATTTAGCAACAAGAAATGGAGATATGACTCTGGCTTGTTTTGTTGGGTTTTCGCTGTGCACAACATGGAATTTGGGGAAACATTGTCTGGGTTGGCTGAAAATTGAGATGTCATCGGTGCGTCCCCTCTTAGGCGGAGGACGATCTAGTAGACGGGGAAATGCAGGTGTTCCCATAGTAGTGTAGTTTTTTTTTCGGCAGCAATGGCGACCACCCACCATGGAGTCCAACCAGGGGACGCTGAAACACTTAATAGCATAAGGCTGCAGACGCCAGCCGTACATTGCCACTATAACCAAATATAACTACTCAAGGTTGAGTAATTACACAAGGTTAACCCTTGCCGCCAGGAAAAATTGGAAGTAAATGGAAGAGAGAAGAAGACAGGACAGATTTAAAGACGAGAAAAGACTAAGATGTAGGAAGAGAGAGATAGGAAAAGGCGACTGCCGATTTCCCCTGGGTGGGTCAGCCCAGAGGTGCCGTCTACGTGAAGCCGGGGCCAAAGGGGTGTGTTGCCTCTGCCGGGGGGCCTTAAAGGTCCAATCACCCAGCATTGGCTCAACCCCCAGGATCCCCTTTTCCCCGGACACGGCAAAGCCACGCACGGCTAGGCGTGGGAGGGAGTAGAAACTCCCCCGTTAGCTCGGGTCCGTGGTGTCGCTACACACCAAACGCCTGCTTTACCAGGCGCCCCTGCGGGCTCCAGGTTTTGCTTAATGGCAGCCCTAGTCGCTTCGGTTTCCCAGTCTCTCACCTCAAGGTCTTGGCGGTGAGCCTGAGCTTGCGCTGCGTTCTGAGCCCACCGCGCTGCTTCCTTGGCTTCTGGTGTGTTCATGCCGCGAAGCGGTAACGAAGAGTGTTCAAAAGAGCGAGCTCCCAGTGGAGAGAAAGGAAGTGCGCCAAACGCGAATGCTGTTAGGGTGCCTCGATGTGCGCCCTCCTCCACCTCTTCGAGGGCGGAGACACCTTTCGAAAGATCTCCCGCGGCCTGGTGGCCATATTCGGTCGAAAGTGTCGGGCAGCGCAAAGAGGCTAGCGCTGAGACGGTGCTGTAACTCGTTCTTCTTGTCGTATTGAGAACCGTTCTTTGGCCGATATGGAAGGCTGCTGTGTGCCACTGTTAACTTTTTTACACGCGAAAGGCCAGTGGATGTTTCGCTTCCCTCGTATTAGTGAGGGAAGAAAAAAATGGGAAGCACAAGTGAAACGCGACCGCTGGAATCTGACCAACAGCACCAAGATATCCGAGGTTAGTTTTTGATTTGTCCAGCATGTGGCCATGTAATATTCAATTGTTAGCAGTGAGCCTGCTGTTAAAGAAGTAGTTGCTTGTCTCGCTATAGCTGCATTGCAAATCACCGCGTGAAGCTGCATTTACAAAGACGACGTACGTTAACCTTTCTAATGAGCCGGGTGGAGTGAATAGATGCTTTGGCTACCTTGCCCATTTGAGCTCAGGCAAGCTCAGTGAAGACAAGTTAATCACAACTTATGCTAAATTAGCAGTCTAAAAAATCAATAGTAAATGATTCATATCAAAACTGATTGATACTCACAGATATCAATTCAGCAGCAAGAATGAACCAGGCTATGCTTAGAAAAAGCCTACCTAGGTCAATAGATCACAGCCTCACTGAGTTTGGACAATCCAATTTAACGCTAGTCGATACCAATACATACTTATAGACACCTATCAAGTAAGATTAGGTAAGGATGCGGGAGATTATAGTGGATCACGCAAATCCGGTTCAAGATGAGATCACATAGCCATGTGGTAGACTAGACCCAACTGGGGTATGTTCCTTCTGATTAAGTATGACTAAATAGATCCGGGTTAAGCTAATACTGAAGATACTGTTGAATTCCTGAGTCCAGCCAGGTTAAGCAAGCCCGGATGAAAGTGGAATAATCTAGTCCTCACCAAACATATTTAAGTAAGCTGATATTACCTAGCCAGTTGGAGGACAAAGTATGGCCACGATAATTGTGGGTTAGGCCGGGTTAAAGCAATTCACGTTAAGAATATCATAAGCAAGTGAATTTAGAGCGAATTGAGATTGTTTAACTTGTTAGATGTCATGGCGTGGTCCCGTTAAGCCCATCCGAATCAAGCCAGATTAAGCTACTTCAAAATAAGTTAAGCTAACCCAATTTGTGCGTCATTACTGGTCACTTATGTTAGTCATGATTTTTTACCGTACCATGTCAAAATCGGAAGTCAAGAATATAAAATCTGCAACTGCAGTGCCATGATTTTCCCATGTGTCATGGCACACATGACATTCATGTAGTAATCTTTATGTTAGGATCAGCCAGTTATGGTCGTTATGTCCTCTTACCATGACGTGTCAGTTTTGGTAGAATTCCAGATTAATAAAGTGGTTGTAAGAGCTCCATGAACGGTGCAGCATGCCATTGCCTACATGATGATGATATATGGTGGTTTTGGCGCAAAGGCCATTTGATGGCCAAAGAGCGCCAGTTCATGCGACAAGGAATGTGGACAATGATCGTGATTAGCGGCTGTATAGGGGCCATAAAATTTCTCGTGGTAAGGCGGTTAAAAACATACAAGTAATAAAATCATGACCATGCCGTGAAAGGTGTGTGTGGTATGAACAGATAACAGAAGTTGGTGATAATAAAAAACGATGGTGTATATGTATGGCATTAGCACAAGTGCCTCACCGGTTCATACCCTTGCGTGCAAGGGCCGTGAGGCAAGTGCTTTCCTGTGTAGCCACCGCAGCAAAAACCTCCCTGGAGAGGTCGTGCTACGGGATGCCCGGGTATATGATATAAAAATTGCAAATTTCTTTTAAAAGGCTAACAATGATTTATGACTAAAAAGCGGTTCGCTACCAACGAACATTGCAGGGTGTAAAGGTATATGTTGTCGGTAGGGTAATGGAAAATGCTGTTTTCTTATAGTTTCTAAGTGTTTACACGGGATTAACACATGAAGGACGGTTAATGGTTCACCACATCTGTCACACAATGGTGGATCGCCACCAGACAAAAGATATGTGTGTGTCGTGTATATGTGTCCTATCCTGAGTCTCGTTAGTATAACCTCTGTATGACGCGATTTTGATACCGGCAGCCAGTGACCAAGGTGTGGCTTAATAATGTGTAGTTTGTTTTGTGTGTGTGTATCCCACTTGCTCTGCCAGTAGTTCCTGATGTTTCGTTTGAGAGACGGCTTAAGATCAAGGGCCGGGATTAATATGGGTGTAGGGCCAGTGCTTTTGTGGACGGATGCAGCAAGCTGATCCGCCCTCACATTGCCTTGGATCTCACGGTGCCCTGGCACCCAGCACACTACAACATGTTGTTTTAGTGTGTAGAGTGTGCACAAAATGGAGTAAAGTGAGACAAGGACCGGGTTTTTTGTTTTTTAGGACTGTGCAGAGCCGTTACCACACTGAGGGAGTCTGTATAAATTACTGCTTTTTGTATTTGTAGTTGTTTGATGTGTTTAGCTGCCACAAGTATCGCGTAAGCTTCTGCTGTGAAGATACTTGTGCTTGGATGTAGAGGGCCAGCATCCGAAAAGGATGGGCCGACAGCAGCGTAGGACACAAAGGAGTTGGACTTGGAAGCATCTGTAAAGAACTCAGGACGTGTGTATTTGTGTTGAAGTTCCAGGAAGTATGTTCGGATATGGGCAATAGGTGCATGTTTTGTAACTTCTAGAAAGGACACATCGCAGTCTATAGTCTGCCATTGCCACGGTGGCGGATATGCTACAGGAGCCATTAAACTGTGTTTTAGTGAGACTCCAGTTTCCTCGGCTAGACTTTTCAGGCGAACTGAGAAGGGCTGCCTCATCGAAGGCCTGTTTTGAAACAAAAATGAGCTCGACAAATCATTAATAGTAGAGTATGAGGGGTGCTTTTATCTGCTTTCACCTTAAGGAAATAAACAAAAGACATAAAAGTTCTCTGCAGATGAAGCGACCATTCATTTGACTCAACATAAAGGCTTTCTGCGGGGCTGGTGCGAAAAGCACCCGTAGAAAGGCGGATGCCCAAATGGTGCACGGGGTCCAGCATCTTTAAAGCACTTTGAGTTGCAGACTGATAAACAACGGCCCGATAATCTAAGCGGGTGCGAATGAGGCTTCGATACAGATTTATGAGGCATTGCCTATCACTACCCCAAGTAGTACGTGACAGCACTTTTATAACATTCACGGATTTAAACATTTTATTTTTAAATTCTTGATGTGCGGAACGAAGGTCAGCTTGTTGTCCAAGATTAAGCCTAAGAATTTATGTTCGGCTTTGACGGACAGACGTTGGCCGTTCAGTCGAATGTCAGGTTCAGAGTGCATGCCTCTCTTTCGAGAGAACAAGACACACGCGCTTTTTTGTGGGTTAAGTCGAAATCCGTTTTCATCTGCCCATTTGGAGACCTTGTTTAAGCCCAGCTGAACCTGCCGCTCACACATGGCCAAGTTGCATGACTTGAAGCCAAGCTGAACGTCGTCGACATATGTACAATAGAACATATTGCGGGGAATGGACAAGTGCAAAGAATTAATTTTAATAATAAAAAGTGTGCAACTAAGCACACCACCTTGTGGCACGCCTGTTTCCTGGACAAATGTTTGGGAGAGCACACTGCCCAGACGGACACGGAATGTCCGGTTTGACAGGTAACTTTCGATTATATGAAACATTCTTCCGCGCACACCAAGGTGGGACAGGTCTCTTAGAATTCCGTAACGCCATGTAGTATCATAAGCCTTTTCGATATCGAGGAACACAGAGAGGAAATATTGTTTATGGACGAACGCGTCTCTGATCTTTGCCTCGATACGAATAAGGTGGTCTGTAGTGTATCTACTTTCTCGAAACCCGCACTGAAATGGGTCGAGCAAATTATTTGTTTCAAGAAAATGTACAAGTCGGCAGTTTATCATGTTTTCGAAGACTTTGCACAAGCAGCTTGTAAGTGCTATAGGACCTATAACTCGAGGGTAAAGAACGGTCCTTGCCGTCTTTCAATATGGGAATAACAATGGCCTCTTTCCAGGAGGTAGGAATAGTGCCAGAAGACCAAATAGCATTGTACAAACAAAGTAAGGTTTTTCGGGTTTCGTTTGGTAGGTTTTTTAACATTTTATACATCACACGGTCAGAACCTGGGGCAGAAGTACTGCAGGAGTTTAGAGATGTTTGGAGCTCAGCTAGATTGAAAGCTTGGTTATATGCCTCGTATCTAGTGGATTTGTGTTCGAGTTTCTGCTTTTCTATTCTTGTTCTGTATTTTTGGAAAGTGTCAGTATAGTGGGACGAGCTGGATACCTGTTCGAAGTGTGCACCGAGGAAGTTTGCTTGATCTTCCAAGGTATCACCCTCAGTTTTTACGAGTGGAAGTGTGTATACTCTTTTTCCTACTATCCTACCGACCATGTTCCAGACTTTAGCCTCCTGTGTGTATGAATTAACCCCTGATAAAAACTTCTGCCAGCTTTCTCTTCTGGCCTGCCGGCGCGTTCTCCTGCCTTGAGACTTTATTTTCTTGAAGGTTTCAAGATTTTCGGCTGTCGGTGAGTTCTGAAGCAGCCTCCAAGCTCTGTTTTGCTGTTTGCGCGCGTTTCGGCATTCATAATTCCACCATGGCACACATCGTTTTCCAAGGTGTCCATTTGTTTGTGGATGCATTTTGTTGCAGCATCAATCAAAAACGTTGTGAAGTAGTTCACAGCAACATCAATGTTCAAAGTACAGATGTCATTCCAACCTAGACAAGCGATAGTATGAAACTGTTCCCAGTCGGCTCTGTTTATGAGCCACTTGGGAACACGTGGTGGACACTCAGTTACTGTCGTTGTGCTCAAAACTACGGGGAAGTGATCACTTCCGTACAGATTACTGACGACTTTCCACTGAAGTAGAGGCACAAGAGATGGACATACTATGCTCAGGTCTATGGAGGAGTAGGTGTTATTAGCGTGGTTATAATAGGTTGGTTCTTTTCGATTTAGGAGACACGCGCTCGACGAGATAAGAAACTGTTCGATCAGTCAACCTCGCGCGTCATACCGAGAGTCATCCCATAACCTGCTATGCGCATTAAAGTCTCCAAGGAGAACATAAGGCTCCGGAGGTTCATCAATTCGAGAGTGTAAATCGCGTTTTTTGGAGCTGATAGCTAGGAGGAATGTAAATACTGCAGATTGTGATCAGTTTATCAAAAAGAAACGCTCGAACAGCCACTTCCTCAAGGGGTGTTTGGAGTTGTAAGTGTGTGCATGCTATTTCTTGATTCACTATGATGGCAACACCTCCGGATGATGTCATAGCATCAACACGGTCTTTTCGGAAAATAACAAATTTACGAAGAAAATTTGTGTGTTTTAAATTAAGGTGTGTTTCTTGTACACACAGCACTTTTGGCGAGTGTTCATGTAAGAGTTCTTGGATGTCGTCAAGGTTTCTGAGAAGGCCCCTGACGTTCCATTGTATAATTTGAGTGTTCATGGTGAATGTGAAATAGTGCTGTGTGTACGAAAAGCGAGTGGCTGTTTAGACGGGGAGTTTGAGTTCACTTAACAGGGCCATCACCAGGCCCTGTTATTTGCTTTTTTGTTTTCTTGGCGCGCTCCAAGGAGCCACGCCGCTCTTTCGGCACCAAGGGTGCCGACGTATCCATTGCTTCCTCGGAGGCACTGGATGCCCGCACGTGCGGGCTGTTAGTTCGAATTTTGGTCCTCGCCTGGTGAGGGGAGGCCTTGAGACCCGAAGACTCTGGAGTCTCCGGTCTCTGTTTGGGAGTAGGTGGTGTAGCCTGGACTACAGCCGCCTTGGGGGCAGGTGCCACAACCGCCGGCTCGGTATGCGCGGGCCGGAGGGGTGGCGAGGGCTGGTGCGGTGGTGCCCCCTGACACGCCGCATCAGCGTATGTAGGTCCATAGAATGGAGCGACTCTTCGCCGTGCTTCCTTAAATGTGATATTCTCTTTCACCTTCAACGTAATTATTTCTTTTTCTTTTTTCCAGTATGTGCAGGAGCGTGAATATGCGGCATGGTTTCCTTCGCAGTTTACACAGTGTGGCGGTTGTTTGCAGTTCTCAGACACGTGGCCTAGGACTCCACATTGCCCACAAGTCTGGCGTTCACGACAGGTTTTAGAGCCATGGCCATACCTCTGGCATTAGAAGCAACGACGAGGGTTTGGTATGTAAGGCCTGATAGGTGTCTTTGTGTACCCTGTTTGAATTGATTCCGGTAGTTTACTAGATGCAAATGTAAGTATTAAGTGTTTTGTCGGTGTTTCCTTATTGTCTCTTCTGATGATGATTCTCTGTACATTAGTGACATTTTGGCTCTTCCACCCCTCCAAAAGTTCAGTCTCAGTCAAGTCAAGTAAGTCCATGTCGGATACCACTCCGCGAGTTATGTTCATTGATCTATGTGGTGTTACGGTTATTGGTATGCCACCGAAATCTGAGAGACGGTCTAGCTTTTTAAATTGTTCTTTGTCACGGATTTCGAGGAGAAGGTCTCCACTAGCCATTTTGGTTACCTTGTATCCTGTGCCAAGAGTTTCGGTAAGACATCTAGAGACTAGGAAAGGAGAGACGGTCCTGGCTTGCTTTTCAGTTTTTTCACAGTGAATGACGTGGAAATGGGGAAAATTTTCTGTTGGCTGGTTGAAGAGATTTATGTCGTCGGTGCGTACCCGCTTTAAGCCGGTACGATCAGATAGTAGAGGGAATGCGCCATGCATGCCGGTCTTATTCTTGTTCAGCAGTGCTTGCAGCCACCCACCACGGAGCCCAACAAGGGGACGCTGCAAGTTTACAGGTGCTGAAAGCTTGCAGACGTCAGCCGTACAACACTGCCATAACCCAATGCGCCTAGACCAAGGTAGGCTATTTGCACAGGGTTAACCCTTGCCGCCAGGAAAATTGGAAGTAAACAGAAGAGATTAGAAGACAGGACAGATAGATAGTGAGAGATAAAGACGAAGATGTAGGCAGAGAGAGATAGGAAAAGGCGACTGTCGATTTCCCCTGGGTGGGTCAGCCCAGGGGTGCCGTCTACGTGAAGCCGGGGCCAAAGGGGTGTGTTGCCTCTGCCAGGGGGCCTTAAAGGTCCAATCACCCAGCGTCGGCTCAACCCCCAGGATCCTCTTTTCCCCGGACACGGCAAAGCCACGCACGGCTAGGCGTGGGAGGGAGTAGAAACTCCCCCGTTAGCTCGGGTCCGTGGCGTCGCTACACACCAAACGCCTACTTGCGCAGGCGCCCCTGCGGGGGCCATTGGCTATATGACATGCGTAACAAGGTTTTTGTGTTATGATCAACTATTTATGTACTTTATTATCTCTTATCATGCAATGTGTATTTTTGTACTCAACAACTCAATACACCTCCGTGACCGGATCATATGTGTCATGGCGTACATTACATGCAGGACATTTGTTTGCTGTTATGACTAGTAATTTTTTTCCATCTTACGCTGTTATCATACCCTGTAAATTTTGCTATACATAGAGTTAATAAAACGGCCATTCCGACATTATGACTGTGTCATGTGTGTCATGGCACACATGGCATGCATGACATTATTTTCGTGTTATGGCCAATCATTCATGTTGTCCAAACGCTCCTATTATGCCGTGTAAGTTTTCGTAGACCCTTTCAGTCACGAATTATTTATTCGCTGCAGAAAAATTACGAACTTGCAGGCTATGCAGTTTCAAGTATTCAGAGGTGAAAAAAAATTCATCTCTCTATGATGGTTATTATGCAAATATCGTCGCGTCCTCATATGGAGACACCGTGACGCAATGCTGCTTTTCTTGATAGAAAAATAATCAATACGGTGAGCTGGTTTACAGCAAGCAGTTAGAAAGAATATTTCTTTCAGGTGGCGTAGTTGGTACACGGACTTCTTCACTGGTTGTGATAAAAAAAGAAGCAGTTTTTCTCGGCGGCGATGCTCAGGAAAACATCGCACTTTCCGCAGCAGACCCTGGTTTTTGCTGGACATCTCTGAGATTTTGAGCACTGTGGCAATGGCAACTGGAGCTCCTGAGGCCAGTGGTCCTTCACATCATACCTCACTGCATTCGGCGGTGCTGGCAAAGAATGGTGCGTTCGATTTGCAGGCACCTCAGCTGAGTCGGCGCTCGGCCTGCCTTTCTTCATCGGTGCGCTTTTGTTCACCTGAACTAGGCTGATAGCCACATTAAATTGGAGGGCGAGCATGCCAAGGGCTTTTCTTCGTGTAATTCCCTCGTCGCTAGCGTCTCTTGCGTACTCCAGCCAAGAGTTGGCCTAAGCTAGTGACACAAACTGGCAAATTGCTCTAACGGGCCATTTTCTAGCTTTTCCTTTCATGGGGTTGAAAAAAAGCCTGTTGGGGTCACAAAATTGAGCCTGTCGACTCCGCTCATTAACTTGTTGTATTCGAGGGTGGCTTCCTGGTACGGTATTGCAATCCTTTCCTTGGATGGATCACTTCTCTGCTGGCAACGCCAACCATATCACATTTTACTTGCGTAGAAGCCATGTTTACAACACCGTTGTCCAGCCACCTAACTTAAACAACACATCTTTCTGAGTAGATTTTGTGTCCATCGCCCCCTTTCATTCCTTTCTTAGCTCCTTTTCGTTGTTCTAGTTGGAAACCACCAGTCTGTTTCCCCTGATTATACCTGTTATTTGTATGCCGGCCATTTGGAGTTCGCCAAGCAGGTTTACAGATGTAAAATCTTTGTCAAAGAAAAAAAATACTTGAAATTTTTTCTTTTTAACAGTTCTTCACAAAGTCTCAACCCGACAGAACCACTTAGACGAGGTGTGCATAATTGGAGTCATTTCCAGTTCCCTTGCCTTGATATATCCCGAAGTCATGGGTGATTCCATCACGACTGCATCGAACGAAAACTTTAACACCTTCGGGGTTTGGGTTCGACTTGATGACTTGCTCTACAGGAACTTTCTCAATGAACGGATTCATCAGTTCATCAATGCTTTATTGTTTCATTAGATGAAGTTGCAAGCATCGCTCCCTAACATCTACGAGAGGTCGCATCATACAGAATTTATCCGGCTTGTTAGGGCTCGAACCACTCGCATCGGTGATGTGAACAGCAATACGAAGCTTAAGGAAATCTGATTCATAGCATCTGCAATTACGACAAAGCGGCTCACGCTGCTTCCAGTACATCAATTCTTGGAAATTTCAGCACAGTCATGTACAACAAGATGCCGAAAAAAATCCCTAATTTCTTGAGGTGTAGTGCTCAGCTCTGAGCCAGCCGTTCTTAGGTAATCAAAGTTTGAGCACTCTGAAAGTCTTTCAAATCTACTATCAGGGATCTATTTCATGAAATACTGAAGAGTTCCAGCCGGCACCTCGTTCTCTTTTTTTTTTTTGGGGGGGGGGGTGCGATTCATGATATGTCACCCGGATTGAAGCTCTTCTTCACCCAGTTAGCGGCTTTCTTGCGCTTCATTTCAACGGCATCGCACCCTTCATCTGAATCGCTGCTGTCCTCGTCTGCTGGCGTGAAATCTTTGCTTGGGCCTCCAAGATCAGTATCCTATGGTGAAATTGAAATGTAATCATTAATGGCGCCGTCCTGCTGAAAAATATGAAATACTTTTGCTAAATATACTCGACACATTTACAACGTCATCTGAGTATTCAGAATCATGATCGGATAGATTGGAATCTGACTGCGTTTGGTGCGTAGCGTCACCCCGGACCCGAGCTAACGGAGGGGTTTCGACTCCCTCCCACGCCTAGCCGTGCGTGGCTGAGCTGTGTCCGGGGAAAAGGGGATCCTGGGAGTTGAGCTGACGCTGGGTGCTTGGACCTTTAAGGCCCCCCGGCAGAGGCAACACACCCCTTTGGCCCCGGCTTCACATAAACGGCACACCTGAGCTTACCCACCCAGGGGAAATCGGCAGTCACCTTTTCCTATGTCTCTCTACCTACATCTTTGTCTTTATCTCTCACTTTTTATCTGTCCTGTCATCTTCTCTTTTCCGTTTACTTCCAAATTTTCTAGCGGCGAGGGTTAATCCTGTATAGTTACGCAACCTTGGGTAGTTATGGTCGGTTACAGCGGCGATGCATGACTGGCGTCTCCAAGTGTTCACTATTCAACCTAGTAGAGTCCCCTTGTTGGGCTCGGTGGTGGGTGGCCACCATCGCCACCGAATTGTAAATGCTTCTTATGGAAAACCCTTTTCCCGCACTCCATGATCGCCGCCTGAAAATGTGGCACACCGATAACAGCTTCTTTTCTGCACAGCCTAAACAGACCTTCCCCAAGTACCATGTAATCTACAGCCAAAATTAAAAAAAAACAGTTCGATCTATTTCACCATTCATTGTCTCGAAAACGCTCACAGATGCATTTGGCCCTGACTATAAAGTAACTAAGATGGGGAATGGCGAACTCCTTCTAGAAGTTCGCGAAAAGACTCAGTACGACGAGCTCACAAAACTTGTATCATATGGTAACATCTCAGTTTCACTGGGCCCAAGGTCGATGAACACAGTGCATGGTTTCATATCTGATGATGACCTCCTCGAGCTGTCTGAAAGTGCTCGAAGGCTGACAGGAGCAAAATGTAGTGAAAGTACAAAGAATAAAATCAGGCGAGATAATAAACAGACCCCTACAAAGCACATCATAGTTACCTTCGGTACAAGCAACCTTCCTGACTCCATTGAAACTGGTTACTGCAAGCTTCGTGTCAGACCTTATATACCGAATCCTCGCCGATGTTTCAAGTGTCAGCGCTTCGGACACGGATCCCAAACGTGCAGAGGGCGCGCTAGGTGCGCGAAGTGCGCATCTTGTGAACATGTATTCGAAAAGTTCACTTTAGAAGCCTGTTGGGCTAACTGTGAAAGAGATCATGCTGCATACTCCCGATCATGCCGTGCATGAAAAAAAGAGAAACCAATATTAGAACTTAATGTCAAGTTCAACCTGTCATTTCAAGAGGCACATCAACGTTTTTTCTACACACAATTATTCTGAACCTTCCTTCGCCAACGTGGTGCGTCGAGGCACCGTGCCACGTCTTTCGGGACCCGCGAGATTCACAATACGTGTGACTGTGGTTGCGCTAAATGTGCCTCCGGCTGGAGCAGCCTGTACTGCTCCGCCTCCTGTTCAAAAGGGCAAGCAGACTTCAGAGTCTGCTGGACCACGGATGACTGCAAGTGCAGTCAGGTCCAAAACTGACATAAACGTGCGTGCCAAGCGGGCACCATCCGCCACCTCAGAAGAGGTGATGGACACAAGCCATACTCCTCCGGTGCCCCAGACTCCGAAGGAAAGGCGCGGCTCTTTGGAACTAAACAAAAAAGACAAACCCCATATTACAGGGCCCCCAACAGGCCCTGTAACCTAAGGCAGCTTTTCTGTACACACAGCACTTAACTGCATTAAAAATGGAGACACAAATTTTACAGTGGGATGTCAGAGGACTCCAGAAAAACCTTTACGATGTTCAAGAACTTTTACATAAACAGTCACTAAAAGTGCTGTGTGTAGAAGAAACACACCTAAAACCCAAGATCACTAATTTTCTGTGCCAATATATCATTTTTCAAAAGGACAGGAATAAACTCTTCACGTCATCTGGTGGTGTGGCTATTAGAGTCAATCAAGGGATTGCATGTACTCATCTACCACTCGAAACATCTCTTGAAGTAGTGGCTATTCCTGTAGTTCTCCTGAACAAACTCGTCACTATCTGCTTTGTCTACGTACCTCCACACTACCATCTTGAAAAACGTGAATTCCAATCACTAATAGATAAACTTCCATAAACTTATATCCTCCTTGGAGATTTCAATGCACATAGCAATCTATGGAGGAACTTTCGCTGCGATGCTCGAGGTCACCTGATTGAACAGTTTCTTTTTACTTCTGGCGCGTGCCTTCTAAATCGAAAAGAGCTCACATACTACTGCCTCGTCAGTAATACCTACTCGCAAATAGACCTCAGTGTTGTCTCACCATCCCTCCTTCCTTTAATGACATGGAATGTCATCAATAATCCTTAAGGAAGTGACCACTTTCCCGTAACGCTAAGCACACCCATATCAATGAAAATCGCCCACAGGTCCCCAGATGGATCCCTGGCAAAGCTGATTGAGAACAGTTCTCACAGATTACCAACTTAAGTAGGACTGACCTATCTGGTTTAAACATAGATGCAGCTGTACAACACTATACAGCTTTTCTGACCGACGCTGCGATGAAAATCATCCCGCAGACTTCTGGACTGCCTGGCAAGCGACGTGTCCCATCGTGGAACACTGAATGTCCCAATGCACGCAAACAACAAAACAAAGCGTGGAGGTTGCTACGAGACCCGGCGACAGCAGAGAATCTTGAAAGCTTTAAGAAAATTAAGTCTCAAGGCAGGATAACGCGCCGGCAGGCTAGGAGAGAAAGCTGGCATAAGCTTTTATCAGGCATCACTTCATATACACAAGAAACTAAAGTCTGGAACATGGTTCGCAAGGTAGCAGGACGGCACGCATCTTCATTACCTCTCGTAGACACACAAGGGGACACCTTGGAAAACCAGGAGAACTTCCTCGGTGCCCACTTCGAAGAGGTTCCAGCCCGTCACATTATACTGCAGCTTTTCAACGACGCAAAAGAAAAATCGAAAAAGAGAAACTACAGCGAAAATCCTCTAAACATGATCGTACAACAACCTTTTAAGTTTGGCTGAGTTACAAGCATCGCCACATGTTTGCAATAAATAAGCTCCAGGTTCGGACCGTATAGTATACGAAATATTAAAACAACTGCCTTCTGAAACACAAAGAACCCTGCTTTCCCTGTATAACTCTATCTGGTTTTCCGGTGAAACCTCCTCTGTCTAGAAAGAAGCCATTATTATTCCCATTTTAAAGCAAAGCAACGATCCATCTTCCGTTAGTAGTTACAGGCCAATCGCACTTACAAGTTGCATGTGTGAACTTTTTGAAAAATGATAAATCGCCGACTTGTACATTACCTTGAAACAAACGATCGGCTCGACCCATTCTAATGCGGGTTTCGAGAGGGTAGATCCACCACGGACCACCTGGTACGTATCAAGGCACAGATCCGAGGCGCCTTCGTTAACAAACAATGCTTTCTTTCTGTGTTCCTCGACATCGAAAAAGCTTACGATACGACATGGAGATTCGGAATATTAAGAGACCTGTCCAATCTTGGTGTGCGTGGCAGGATGTTTACTATTATCGAAAGCTACTTGTCCAATAGTACATTTCGGTGTCAGAGTCGACAGTGTTCTTTCCCGAACAATTGTCCAAGAAACAGGAGTGCGGCAAGGTGGTGTCCTTAGTTGTACTCTTTTTATTGTTAAAATGAATTCTTTGCGTCATTCCATCCCATAAAATATGTTTTACTGTACATATGTCGATGACGTCCAGCTTCGATTTAAGTCTTGTAACCTAGCAGTTTGTGAGCGGCAGGTTCAGCTTGGCTTCAACAAGGTCTCCAAAGGGCGGAGGAAAACGTATTGCGATTAAACCCCAAAAAAGCTCGTGTGTCTTGTTTTCTAGGAAGAAAGGCACTCACCCCGACTCTCACATTCAATTGCATGGTCAACGGCTGTCTGTTAATGCCGAATACAAATTCTTAGGCTTAATTCTGGACACCAAGTTAACCTTCGTACCATACATCAAGTATCTAAAAAACAAGTGTATCAGAACCATAAATGTTCTAAAAGTGCTGTCACACTACGTAAGGGAGTGACAAGAAGTGTCTCATGAATTTGTACAGGAGCGTCGCACGCATTCGTTTGGATTATGGAGCAATAACCTATCAGTCAGCGACACCTACCACCCTAAAAATGCTTGATTCTATTCCCCACCTAGGCATCCGCGTCTCTACGGGTGCCTTTCGCACTAGCCCCGATGAAAGCCTGTACGTGGAATCAAACGAATGGTCACTCCATCTACAGAGATTTTACATGTCTTTTCTATATTATCTCAAAGTAAAGGCAGACAAGGACAACTCTTCACGCTTCACTATTGATGACATGTCTACTTGTGTTTTGTTTGAAAACCGGCCATCTTTGAGACAGCCATGTTCTCTTCGTGTGAGGGGCCTTTCTGAGGAAACCAGTGTGTCACTCGAAAATTGCTTGATGGCTTCCGCAGCATGTCTGCCACCATGGCGGTGGCAATTGATAGATTGTGATGTGTCCTTCTTAGAGAATACAAAGCACGCACCCATTGTACATATCCGCACATACTTCCTAGAACTACAACAAAAGTACACAGGCCCTGAGTTCTTTACAGATGCCTCAAAGTCCAACACTTCTGTTTTATACGCAGCCAATGGCCTATCCTTCTCAGATACTAGCGTCCTGCATCCTGACGCAAGCATTTTCACAGGAGAAGCCTACCCAATACTTGAAGCTGTTAAACTTATTGCACATACAAAACTACAAAAAGCGGTAATTTACACGGATTCTCTGAGTGGGGTGAAAGCCTTGAAAATACCTACAAAACGCAAAAACCCAGTTCTTGAGTCCCTTTATTCACTCTTATGCACAGTCTACTCATTCAAACAGCATGTTGTAGTCTGCTGGGTGCCGGGGCACCGTGAGATAAAGGGAAACGTTTTGACAGGTCAGCTGGATGCATCCGCCAGCAACGATGTCGCTAATGCATCAATACCAATACCTGCACTTGACATGAAACCTTCCCTGAAACGAAAACTCAGAGCTAATGGGCAAAACTTGTGGGAAAGACATACAAGTAATAAATTACATGTTATGAAGCCACAACTTCGTCATTGGCCGCCACTATCAAAATCGCGACATAGAGAAGGGACCCTCACAAGGCTAAGAACAGGGCATACATACTCTATACATTCATATATTCTGTCTGCCAGTGATCCGCCATTCTATGCGAGATGTGGAGAACCACTTAAGGTTCTCCACATCCACGTCCATTGTAATGAGTTGGACGCTCTAAGAAAAAAGTACTTTTTACTGCCCTACCGACAGCAGCTCCCACTACACCCTGTGATGCTTATCGGTAGGGATCCGATTTTTAAAATTTACTTATTGTTTACGTTTTTAAATGATGTACACCGTTTTCACTGCACATTTCAAGGTGATCTGTAGCAGGACCTGTGGTGTCTACATCTCCACCACAGTCTTATTATCATGACCTTTCGACATTCCCTCCCACTGCACATACTTCACGCCACTGTCATGATTTTAATACTTACGTTTTTACACACTTTAGCGCGAGGAATTTCAAGGCCCCTTTACAGCCAGTCATCATTTACAATAATATTGTTCATATCTCTAGTCTATAGAAATGACGCTCTTTTGCCATCAATTGGCCCTTGCGCCATAAAGCGCCACATATCATCATGGAATCAGAAACGTTTTCATCAGCAACCGCCAAAAAATTTTTTTTTTTTCCACAGCTGAAATGCTGGCCCTGCGGCGAGTCTTTCCATGCCTCTCGATAACTGTGAACTGTTCATTACGACCAAGAATTAGAACAAGATGACTAACACAGCTAACTAACTGCCCGCGGCAACACAAAAAAGTACTGGTTAAGTCACGATGTGCCTATTTGTACACGCGGATCTGAACGCAGTGTGAAGTAAAAGCCCTCGGAATGAAACGTTCACTTGTTTTCAATCATCTGACCCTTTCAGGTGTTTTTAGCCTTCATGAATTATCTACGCCGCAGTAAAAGAGACCATAGACGGCAACTCACCAAAATAGAGTCCGGAGCACCCATAATTACTATTTTACTTTTTAGTCTCGAAGGATTTGAACGTTAGCCGTTAGCGCTTTATAGCATAAACTGGTTTCGTTTTCATTGCAAAAACGACGAGGAAAGTTGCGTCCTCAAATAGAGACGCGGTGACTGAAAAGGCTAAAGCGGCCGTCAGAGCTCCATGACCGGGTCATGTATATCATGGCTTATAGGACATGCATTACAAGGTTTTCATGCTATGACCAGTCATGTATATTTTCCTCATACTCTTACGCAGCATTACAATATGGTATACAAGTAGTTCGCCAAACGGCCGTCATAGCTTTTTGACCTTGTTACGTAGGTCATGGCATACATTGAAGGCATATAATTATTTTTGTGTAACGAGCATTGATTTATGTTTTTACGTACTCTTGTGATGCTGTGTCAGTTGTAGTATACTCGTCCAATCAATCAATGGGCTTCGAGAGCACGAGCACCTACGCAGCCAGTGAGATAGACAGAGTAATAGGTTTGTCTATCTCACTGACAATAGCTCTAGATGTCTTTATTTCGCGATTCAATAATTCGTGTGTTATATTTGGTATATCAACTATTTGTCAGCGACATTATATGTGCAAGCCAAACCGTAAGGAGGGATAAACTGAGCCAAATTACCGCACATTTTGCTCAAAACGATCCCTCTCTGCATGACTGGCAATGTCACCGAACGCGAACGTTTTAACTTATAGGACGTCCACAAAAGCAGTGTCTCTACCCTGCTCCGGAAAAGCGCATCGAGTCATCCTAAGTGTTGTATACAGGCGTGGCTCTCTAGCGGCCACCTATATAACTAGTGCACGTGGCACCGAGTGTGCGGGCGCCACCTGAGCAGCAGCACGCCATTTGCGTGACTGCGAGAGTGTAGTCCCTTGGAACATGTGGTGGTGGTGAGTATGGTTAGAAGAATAAGAAGGCGCTTAATTTTCGCAGCCCGGTAGGAAGCACGGCGCAGCGCTATATGTTAGCGCAATTCGTGCCATTGTCAGATAGGGAGGAGGCTCGGCGCGAAGCGCTTTGTCCCAGAGTTTGACGTAACTCATAACACATCATCGTCCGTACGTCTGTCCTGGCCTTCCTCCCCTCCCTGGGTCATGTGAGGAGAAAGTTTTGTTTCGGGCACATGGCCATACCCTGGCAAGGGGCCACCGCTCGGCGCCAGGCGCCAAACAGACGCGGTATGCCTCCCGGCGTACAAGCCAGGAAGACTCAACAAAGGGACTACCCTTCGGCGAAGCAACTTCGGTCGCGACGCACAAAGCGAACGTACCCTGGCAAGATGGGCATCGTAGCGCGTGGGGTGCGCTGCGGTCATGGCCCGCCTCCTGGCCGCTAGGGCCCAGCGAGACTCAACAGAGGGGATTCCCTTCGGCATGGCGACTTTCAGCACCGTATGCGAAGCGGACGTACCTAAACATGTGACAACGGGACTGCCCTTCGGCGCGGTAACTTCAGTCACCGCACCCAAAGTGCACGCGCCCTCACACGGTCGCACGGCTGAGAGCCTGCGACGTCCCCTCGGGACAGATGGGCTATCGCTCGGCGCAAGGCGCTATGCGGTCACGGCCCGTCTCCTTACCACTGGGGTGCAGTGAGACACAATCCGGCCCTTGGGGACTACGGGACTACTATTTGGTGCAAACGCCAATGTCGCTGCACGCAAACGAAACGTACCCTGGGAAACCAGCATGGCGGAAAGCCGGCTTAGTCTTTAGCGAAGAAGAGAAACACGCTCCACCTCGGCGAATAGAGTCACCGGGCACGGAAGAGGGGCCAACACAGGCCTTGCGGGTAAAGCCCGACAAGGCGACAAGATCACCGTAGCGCATGCAAAGCTAGGGCGAGCAACCACACAAACTTAACTCGGGGGCGACCGGCTCACTAGGCCTAGTTGTGGAACCTTAGAGAGAGCAATCATTAAGAATTGATGGTTATCTGCCCTCCTGACTGACTAAAAATAACTGCCGGATGATGACACAATTAATAAAACTTCTTGGCACCTAGGCGCTGCCACTCCCGGTGGAAAATAAACCAGGCCTCCTTCCGTACTTTTGCAAGTACTTCGTGAAGCCCGGTTCATTTCCCACTAAAGACGGCACAACACCATGCCACCCACACTTGGTAGGAGCACTCAACAAGCAGGAGCACGTACTGCTTAACCGCTTGTCCTGACAGGGGTTGCAAAAACCGAACGGTTTCGAAAGTAACAGTGGGGTGGCAAAACAAGCTAGCTATCCTTCGATGGAGGGCGGCTGGTAGTGCACACTGTGACATATCGGCAAAATATGAAGGGGTAGACGGTATGCAGTGCATGTGAAGAAGAGGAGGAAACTGCTGAACACTTGATAATGTTCTGTAAAGGGCTTCACCCTATAGTCCAGGATGATGGCGCAGAGTTTTTCAAAGCACTGGGGTTTAGAGACAGGAAGAGCAAAATAGACTTTAAGCGCGTAAAATTAACTAGAAGGAGGCTATCCGATTGGTGACTAAACTCGAGGCACGAGTGAAAATCAAACCCTTCACTGCAATGTACCAATCCTCAACTTCACTTTGTAAAGAAAGAAAAGATAAACCTAGTTGTTGGTTCACTAAATATTGCGGCTAGGTGGTGTTAGCCGCTACCATATCGAAAGGGTACAACCACATCAATCCATCCATCCAATGATCCTTGAGAGAACATGTGAACCAGGTTCCTCATACTGTCACAAAAGGGGCACGTTTCTTGTTGAGGAATTCTCGTGAAGGGCCTGAATTTTATGGGCAGGCACCCTCTGGCCAGGCGATACATGAATGTATCGTCCTGGCATCCAGGAAACTGGCAGTAATGAACCGCCAGCTAGGACTATGCACAACGCTGGCATTGCGGGCTCCTCCTCTCCTTCGTACTTGGTAGCCTTCGTAATGCAAGCGCCATCTTGTTCATCATCAGTCACATGTTCTTTTTTTTTTTTGCTTCCGCGACGACGCCGGCTTACCTTCCCCTGCTCACTGGGAGAGGGAATGCCTGTGCATATCTGGTCTAGAGGCGCGCGCTCGCTCCCTCCTCTTCCTGTGTAGTTTTCTGCTGGATGCTGCAGGAGTGCTGGCGCGGTTGCTGAGAAAGAAGGTCGAGGTGAAGGGGTGAGGTTGGCGCTACTTTAACTTTAAAGACGATAGTCTTTCTTGGGGACCTTGAACGCAAAAACTTTGAGCTGTCCATCTATTTGTCTGTTTATCCACCTTTAACGATACCGGGTACTTTAAACGGCACGAGCAAATACCCCAAACGGCTGACCCCATCCGCAGCACCCACCAATGTTGCTCAAGATTCAGCATTTATACTGGTGCGATTGTCAATTATGCTCATACCTGAGGCACCATAACAACGCTTATATTTCTGTACGTGCATCTTTTACTAGAAAAGGCATACATAGGTAATTCTTGGGGCCATAGCGTTTCTCATGCTGCACTGACCATGCAACGCTTTCACGAAAAGGCAAGTGTTTCAAACGCTTTGCTAAGACGACACGGCGGTGGCACCTACCTGTTGCCTTGTGTTCTACACCTTATCACCTCGGGGGCACTACGAGCGCTCGATGGTGACGGACGCACTCCACATCGCCTCCGTAGATTTTATGCTATTTCTGCGGACATCCACCTTGGTACCCCTGAAACTTGGATTTATCGTCACCGCCAAGTTCTCCGCTTCGCCTAGACAACACCTTCGTCCAGGTGGGTCCAGTTTTGACAACTTGAGGGACGTCCTTCACTCCCGGCTACAACGCCGCCTCGCTAAGGGCTCCCAGCCCGGCGATGGCGGCCGCTAACGTGGTCACGGGCTATGATCCTACCTCAAGCCAAATGCTGTCTATGGAAATTTCATCCTCCGAAAACACCATGCCATCAGAAGATGAATACCTCGACGACATGGTGAGACTGTGGCAACGCAAGCAAGCGAAATCGAAGCCTGCGTCTCAACAACAACGAGACGCCACAGCGGGCCACCATTCCCCAGCCTTGCAAGGAACGCCGGCGCGCCATTCCTCCGGTGGTGTGCTTACCTCTGCTCCGTCCTCGCAGCCAGCGAAGCAACGCAAGTGGCGTCCGCGTCAAACTCCTCGCCTCTCTCGCGACGACTACATCGTAGTAGTTAAACCTCGCGTTCCCTGCGAGCTACGCACATTTGTCCCGGCCGATCGCGCGGGCGACGCCATCCGCAGCTACCTCGGCGACCGGACTACCACGCAATTTCAAGTGTGGCCAATCTGGGAACAGAACATCTTGGTCTGTAGCACCACCATTTTGCCTATGGCACAGCGACTCCTCGGGGACTTCCAGCTGCAAGTGGGGGATCAGCAGCTGCCCGTTCGAGGCCACGCCAAGGCGCCAGGGGATACATGCAGGGGCGTCATCAACGTAAACCCTGCTGAAAGCCCGGAAAAGATAAAGTCTGAACTGTACTGGCCTCGAGGTACTATCCTTGCGGTCCGCAAACTCGGAGATTCCGCGGCGGCGGTAGTGACTTTCGAGGGCACGAAGTTACCCCGCTTCCTCTTCTACCACTGCGTGGCGACGTACATCCGCGCCTACAAGAAAACGGTCCCGGTTTGCACCAAGTGCGGTACCATCGGCCATCGACCACCTCAGTGTCCTCACCCCGCTCCAACGCAGTGTGCCAAATGTGGAACCCCCGCACCTGCAGGCCTCAATGCCCACGACTGCCACCCCAAGTGCCTCCTCTGCCACGGCGCCCATGAGACTGGGACCAGTGGCTGCACGGCAAAATATCGAAAATATCGGAAACGCAAGCAGCCCTCAACATCTGCTCGAGGGACCACCTCATGTTCGTCACAGCCAGACAGCGGCACCAACCTGCATCCGTCGGCTCCACCACTCCACGCCGACACTCAGGCATTCCCACCGCTCGAAGCACCAGCGGTGGTACCTCAGGTGAGCAGTTGGGCAGGGAAAGCTGCTTCTAAGCCTCTCTCACCCCCTTCTGTCGATCCTCCTTCTCCCGAACTTGCGGCCCTTCGCCAGCAAGTTGCGGCACTTCAAAAGCAAAATTCTCTTTTAACTAAACAACTCGAACTCTTAAATAAGCGACTTCAACCCCAACAACAGTGCACTGCAAGGCCATCCGGTATTGCCTCCTCTGTCCAGGCGGCTACGCCAGCTACGTCCAAGCTTAGTCCTGGCGCTAAGCCCACTCCCAATAAACCGCCGGTTCAAGCAACCATTTGTACTCCAGCACTCGGAACTGGTGCCACATCTACTCCAGAAGCTCTTGAGGCTCCTGGGGCACCTCAGGTTATCTTGCCCGCTAACCAAACTCTCCTTAGCGAAGAGCGCACCCCGCGCGTAGAGGAACGCCTCACGCGCGTCGAAGCTTCGATTAATCACCTTCTCACCAGCTTCTCGGTCCAACGCATAGTAGTAGAGGTTACCCAGGCTATTCAAGCCTGGGCAATCACCCAGTTTCAACCCAAGGCATCGCGTTCCCGCTCCTGCTCGGTGAGCAGTGAGGGTACAGCTCCACGGCGTCGTCGTAAGGTGGCTACCACCACCCCGCCGTCGGACAATCCGGCCTCCGTGCCCCTCCCTGCCTCTGAGGAATCCGAGCGGGACATGGAGGACCAAATATAAAACCTAAGACAGTCACGATGGCTACCAATCGTACGTCCCGTTCAAACATTGCGTCTAAATTCGAGATCATACAGTGGAACCCTGGAGGCTTCGGGAACAGGCGAAAGCGTTCACATCTTTCCCTTTTCCTCAGCTCACTTGGCTCTCAGCCGGGCGTCTTGGCGCTCCAAGAATCTGGCCCTGCTCCATCCCTTTCTGGATACTGCTCCTATGTAGGCGGCACCACTACATGCGTCCTCGTTCATAAAGCTTACACGGCGGTACAGATTGACCTCGATCTGGATCTTCCTTACGACTACTGCATGATATCAGTGCTGTCTCAGCGGAGGGGCCAACCATCAATACATATATTAAACGTGTACTGTCCCCCTCGCCTTGCAAGGGCTTCGTTTGCGCATCTCTTCCACCGGGCGCTGCGTATAGCGGCCCGACAACCACTGGTGATTGTCGGGGACTTTAATGCCCCCAGCCCTCACTGGGGTTACCACTACGAGAAGGCCCGGGGCAGAGAGCTCAAGGAGCTCATTTCCTCGCTGAGCCTGACGCTTCTTACCGATCCGGCACAACCCACACGTTCCGGCAACTCGGTCACGCGAGACACATGCCCCGACCTCTCCCTCACCCGTCACATCCGCGATGCTACATGGGAGAATTTAGGCGAAACCCTAGGCAGCGATCACTTTTTACTCCGCATTTCGTTCTCACCGCGGCAGAAAATGCGCCAACACTGGGGCCAAGCCCGTCTCACCGATTGGACTCGGTTCAGAATGCAACCATTCCCCGCCGGCCTCTCCTCGACCGATTATGCAGCGTGGGCATCATACGCTCTTCATATGAAACAAGCGAACACTCGCACCCTTGCAACCTCTAATTTGACTCCTGCAATCGATCCACACCTCCTACATCTTTGGCACGCTCGCCGCGGGCTCATAAGGCGCTGGAAATGCAACAAACTTAATCGGAAACTTCGCGCTCGCATTGAGGCGCTCACTGCAGAGGCGGCCGCATACTCCGCACAACTTTCCGATGCTAACTGGGCAGACACCTGTTCGAAGGCTGCAAAGCAGATGAGCTCTAAGAGTGCGTGGCGACTCTTTAGAAGCCTTCTTGATCCCTCCACCACCAGGGGAGAAACGCAACGCCAGCTCCACCGTGTTCTGCATGCCTTTCAGGGCACTACGGATGAACTCGCGCGAGAACTTTGTGACCGCTACATCTGCCGCACAATTGATCCCGCAGGCCCAGCATATACGTATTCCGGTGCCCCGAACACCGACCTCGACGCCCCATACACACTTTCTGATTTACGATTTGCACTCACGAAAATGCGACGGGGCACGGCCCCTGGACGCGACGGAATCACAGTATCGCTCCTGGCAAATCTTCCCGACCAAGCACACCTCTCGCTAATCCACCTTATAAATTCAATATGGGACGGTTCTCCGCTTCCAACGGAATGGACCACATCGGTCGTGACATTCATTCCCAAATCGGCAAAGTCCATTAGTATTGAGGCACTGAGACCCATCTCACTTACGTCTTGCGCAGGCAAACTCATGGAAACCATGGTTCGCGAACGCATTTCCGCCTACTTGGAGGCCAGGAGGACCTTTGCCGACACGATGTTTGGCTTTCGCCCACATCTGTCGGCGCAGGACGTCCTGCTCCAGCTTCAACACGATATCATAGAGCCGACTACTATGCGCCATAACGATAAAGCCGTGCTCGCTCTCGATCTCCGCGGGGCGTTCGACAACGTCAAACACAGCACTATACTCACTAACCTGTCTACTACAAACTGCGGGCAGAAGACTTTCAACTACATTCGCGCCTTTATATCACATCGCACCGCCTTCATTCGCCTTAATTCTACCGAACACGGCCCTTACTTATTAGGCACGCCGGGTACACCTCAAGGGGCAGTCCTGTCTCCTCTGCTTTTTAACCTGGCGATGATGAACCTCCCCTCTCTTCTGAGCGAGGTCGAGGGAATACAACACGCACTATATGCGGACGATATCACAATCTGGACCAACACCGGCTCCTTAGCGCAAATCGAAGAACGCCTGCAAAAGGCTGCCCTTCTGGTGGACACCTACGCAGGTTCATGCGGCCTGGAGTGCTCTCCAGCTAAATCGGCTCTTCTTTCAGTCTCTCCGCTACCGCCGCCTCAAATTTTTCTTCCGTCCGGGCCCGTCCCGTCAGTGCAAAATATTCGGGTTCTTGGCCTTCACCTCACATCGTCCTTGGATCCAAAGGACACAATAGCAGGCCTCAGACGCACCAGCGAACAGGTGAGCCGCATGATACGGCGAGTGTCTACCAAGCGCGGCGGCCTCCGCGGGTCTCAGTCCCTCCGATTGGCCCACGCGTTTGTGACCAGTCGCGTCCTCTACGCCTTGCCTTACCTTCGCCTGCGTCGTCGACACGAGCACCAGCTTGACGTCCTTCTTCGTTCAGTATACAAACGCGCTCTGGACCTACCTATTGCAGCTTCCAACAGCCGATTCACGGCTCTGGGGGTACACAACACCTTTGCAGAGATGCGAGAAGCTCATCGCGTTAACCAAATCAATCGACTGTCACAGACGCCTTCAGGGCGCCGTCTTCTACACAGACTTGGCCTTAACCCGATATCTGACCAAGACCCTCTGGAGCCGGTACCAGAGCTCTGGCGTCAAAAGCTATGGGTGGAACCTTTACCCCGTAATATGAACCCCGACCTCCATCCTGGCCGTAGACTAGCACGCGCCGCGGCCCTTCATACGCGACACTCCAATCGTCCTGGTGTTTTCTACGTGGACGTCTCGGGTCCCTCCCCCTCGGGTCACTTCACGGCTGCGGTGATTACAGAGGGCAAACACGTAGATGGCCTCTCCTTTCGAGCAGACACAGTAACGCACGCTGAAGAGGTTGCCATAGCTTTGGCCGCCTCTCACCCTGCTTCACGCACCATCCTGACGGACTCGCGCTCGGCCTGTTCTCAGTACCTTCAGGGTTCCATTGCCCCGCTGGCGGCTAGCCTACTACAGGCCGCCTCTTGGCGCTTTAACCCTCATCCCATTCGTATAGTCTGGACCCCAGGCCACTCGGGCCTGCCCGGCAACGAGGCGGCAAATGCCGCTGCCGCGCTTCTCCTGTCCGGGCCGTTGCCCCTCCATGTCCCGAGACGGAATCTGGCAATACCAACCTGACGCGCTTTCGCGAAATTTTGGTTTATTACCGGGCTTCGCGCCGCCTCTACCCGGACCCCGCACGCGGTTTGGAGAAAGCGGACGAACGACTGCTACGCCGCCTGCAGACGAACACCTTTATCAGTCCGGCGGTCGCCAGGCACTTTTTGCCGGAAATCAATGGCACCTGCTCGACCTGTCATGTCCTCGCCGACACATATCACGTCGTAGCATCGTGCCCAGTTAATCCCGTTCCTTTCTCATCCCCTTTTACTATCCCAACTAGAGAGGCTTGGGAGGAGCACCTGCTCGGCTGCTCTACCTTGGCTGCACAACGCTCCTTGGTGGAGCGCGCGCGGGCAGCTTCCCGCTCCACTGGCGTCCCGGAATAGGGTCTTGCCATTGCCACTCTAGCACGCCGATGGGCCACGTCGGCACTCTCTAGTAGACTTTTTCTGAAATAAATGTTTTTTACCACCACTTATCACCTCTGAGACGCGCACGCCCGTCTCAGAGCCACACACTTCGTTTTGCAATATAGCTGACAGATAGCGCTCATGTCTCAAGTGTGACGTGACTTAATGCGCTTGCTCGCCTCCGCTGCACGCTCGATGCACTCCAACACAGCAGCTCCAGAATACCATTCACCAATTTCCTTGCGCAGAACATCGAATAAGCATTTTGTTCGCTCTCTCCAGACGCAAGACTAGTCTTTCGACGACATTTACAAATTAACATGCAGATACAGTGCCAATTTTTGAGACTATGTGGAAAAGCACAGTGGCGCCTCTAGTAAAAGCATCGAAAAGTAATTTACACGCCGACAATAACAATACGCCAACCCTAGAAGCTTGACGAGGAAGTTCCTAAAAGAAGCGCCATCCAGTATGGAGGTACCAGGTCACCACTGCCTGAATGACGATTATGAGATGCATAGTTGTATATACTCGGCTACGGACGAACACGCGGACGGACGCATGCACGGACGCACAGACGGGTGGACGAAAGCATGGACGAAGAGACAGAGCGATGGACGCACACATGGGCGGACGGATGAAATCACGTAAGCAGTGTTACCTACAGTAAACATTCAACTACTGTGAGGGCACGTTTCACTTTTGTGTCCATTTATACGCCAATTACTACAATTGACGTCCCCTATACTCACTTTGGCTTCATCTCGTCCGTTTCTTCTTATCATAGCACCGTTGTAAGATAAAAGCCACCTAGGATGAGCCTTATTCAAGCAGGAGAGGTGTCCCGTGCGCCAATTATTGACTAGTAATTACTTGATTTCACGCCGTTCTTCTCGTCTCACCAGTGCCACGCTGGAGGCCAGCGAGGGACTTTCGAGCTTGCTGTGGCGGGAACAAGCCGTCGCACATTTTCAGCACTATATGATCTATTATCGGGTCTGCTTGGAATTCACGCGAACGGTGACGCCCTCTCCACCAGTTTTTGTTACTGGACGTGCAAAATGTAGTGAAAGGAAATGCCTTTGTTTGAACATGGTGACGCAGACGATCCTTCAGCAGCTTTGACCGGGCTTATGTTCCCTGTGCATTGAGGCGTTTGTCTCCGATTTATGCGTTCTGTCCTTCCCACCATCTCCAGTGTAAGTATCTGATCATCGGCCTATCGTCTTGAAGCTCGAGAGAAAGAAACGTCTTTATTCACAAAAGCGTGGAGAAGGAGGGGGTGAGAGAAACCCCTAGTCCTGGTTCCCTAGGATGACTCCAGCGACGAGCCGGGCCCGCTCTAAGTTCCATTTTGTTTTTAGGAAAAGCCATGGCGTCTTGACGCTCGCGTCCTGCGGGACGCGCGCTCAAGATCAGATTTGTCATGCGCAATACGTGTGTCACTCACGGCGTCCGGTCCTCAAGATTGGGATGCACTTAAAACGCAGCGGCACTTGCCTTGCCTATTAGAGGCATGCTCGCTTTATTGACGCGTTTCTGAAGAGCTTGCTGACACTGCAATGAAATTGCGCTTTGCTCGGCACGCAGAAACGCCTTTTCCTCTGATGCGAGCTTGGCAGTGTGAACTGCGTGAACGCTTTCAGCGCTTGACTGCTGCTTTGTCCCTGGCGACAGCAGTGTGTCGCTGTAGACACAACACATGTGCACATCGTGAAGTGCTCCGCTAGGCGAGAGATTCGTTTTTTTTTGGGGGGGGGGGGGGGCCAATCACAGCCATCCATCTCTATGGCAGCACAAATTCCACCTGCGCAGCCGCTTCCTACGCATGATAGATCTGTTTTCTCTGCGCATTTTGAAGCAATGTCGTGTTCGGCCATGTGAACGAACTGTGAAGAAACACCGCCAATGCTTCAAAGTTTGTCCCGTATTCTTCAAGAAGCTGCGGATTGCCTGCACATTTCTCCGTTGGATTAAGAGGTAGAGTGAAATGAACTTTACTTGGTCCTGAAGAACTGGTCAGACGCCCCTATAAGAGGTGTCCGCCGCAGTGGCTGGTCGCGCACACGTCAGGACTGGAAGACCGTGGCCTTCCACCCATTCGCAGGCCTCCTGGACTGCCGAGTATTGGACTGAGAGCTTGGGGCTTTTCGGAGCACTATCCCAGTCTTCTTCTGAGCTGAACTTTGCGCTATATAACGCTGGGCACTGCCAGAGCACGTAAGTGAGTGTGCAGTTATGTGTCTTACAACTAGGGCATGGTGGAGTTATGCCATCAGCAAAGTGGCTGAATGTGCTACGAGATGTGGAAGCGGGTACTTCCACCTAGACAACTGATAATGGGACATCACTTCGTTAAAGGTGCCAAGTGGATCTTTAAAGTTATCTGCGAACCCACCTCCATACCTGCCCGGATCGCCAAGGCACGTGATTTCTCGAGGACGGTTATGGGCAAGTTCGTTGGCGTTGGGAAGAGTCGGATGCACTCTCCGTGAAGAGGTAGAGGCGGCACTGAAATCTATAAAATGTGGAATGGCCCTTTTGAGTTTTACTTGACAATTTGGAATGGGATTGGTGCCGCCTTTACCGTGGTTATCCAGCGTTGTTACGAAGACGCTGTCTTTCCACCCAGCTTTCGAGAGGACGCATTGTGTTTATCCTAAAGGGTGATGCTTCCTCTGTTAATCCTGAAGATTGGAGACATATCACGCTCTTCAACGTTGACTATAAAATATTCGCGACGCCAGTAGTTCAACGTTTGAGGGGTCTGTTGAACGCCCAGGTAGTTCATCACCAGACTTCATCAGTGCTTGAACGAGAAATACACAGCTTGTCGTTTACCACACGTGATATCATAGCCTATACTCCGTCACGGTCTGCGCGTGGTATCCTAGTGTCTTTGGATCAAGAAAAAGCATTTGACCGACTAGAGCACACGTATATATTTAATGTGCTCATAGTCTTTGGCTTTCCTCATTCGTTTGTGATATGATTAGAAATACCTACACTGGTCTAAAAAGTACACTAGTTCTGCATGGCTGGGAAAGTGCTGCCTTTGCCATAACACGTGGGGTCCATCAAGGATGTTCATTGTCTCCTGTGCTATTTGTCCTCGGCCTTGAGCCATATTTGCATGCTGTGGACGCAGATTCACGCGTCCAGGGTCTTGCGCTGCGCTTCTTGATAGCAGTGTCGTGAAAGCCACAGCTTTCGCTGATGATATAACCTTGTACCTTTCAGATGAAGATAGCCTTTCACGCAGCCTGCGTGTATTTTCCCAGTATGGCGACATTTCTGGTGCAGTGTTGAACATCTCCAAATCCCGGTATTTCTTCATTGGCGCTCGAGACTCCAGGCTTTGCGCCAGTTTTCCTTTTCAGCTGGCTGCGTCCCTACGTATTTTAGGTATTTTATATAACCACTACGGCATTTGTGAATTCGTTTGGTTAATGTTCTCTAAGAAGTAAGACTAAAAATTCAGGGTGCACGGTATTTTGACTTTGCGCGTCTTGAGAGGAGGTAGCTTGCAAAGACTGTATTTTGCGGTCGCATTGGGTACCTTTCTCACGTCGTGCAATCATCTTTACGTATCGTGCGATCACTCCAGTCTGCTTTGTGTTCCTTTTGTTGGCTCAGGTGGCACTGAGATCGTCTATCGTGCGGCACTGGGACAACAGCGTTCTCAGGGAGGCTTTGCTTTTCGCTCAGTGTCCATACGCTGTCGGCTGCTGGCATTGCGCTTCCTTTTGCGCCTAGCGCAATGGGAACGCTTGCATACAACTTTCTGGGTACTCACCTTCGGCATTTAATTTCTAACGTGCCCCTTAACAGGGGGCCACAGTCAATAACACTTCCTTTGTTTTATCCAACAACTGTTGCATTTTTTGCCATGTTCAGTCGACCTGCAGTCCTGGCATATATGTGTTTAACAACAACATAGTTGAGACAACTGCTGCTTTGTTGCTTCCGTTGGTCCCCCCTTCCCTCCGTGCTAGCTTTACACGGGGGTCTTGGAGCACGTTAACGGCTTCTTTTCTGCCTGGACACCTCCGGGTCTTCATGTGGCACCTAGGATGTGGTGTGCTTCCCACTCTCGACCACCTCGAAAGGTGGAGAATGTTGCAGTCAGCAACATGCCCGAACTGCTCCCTTCAGGAAACAAATCAGCATTTTCTGGAGCATTCTGTCACTGCTCGCGTTTTTTTTTTTTTTTGAGAGCCATCGATGACGGATTTCACTGCCTCAGAGTAAATAGCTTCGTTTCTTCTGAGCGTTGTTCGCGAGGCCACTTCGCTTGTCTTCTCATTGTTGCCGGCTCTTTCTGCCTCTGGCGCAACCACTGCGAGGCGTTTGCAGCGGGCTGCCACCGCCACTCGCTATACCTGATCCTAGAGCAATTTTATTCGGAGCTGCTGTCTGTTATGTCCGAGGAGCTTTTCTTTCTCGGTGAAGAGGAATTTCTTCGGCACTGATTTAGCCCTTTTGTGTCGGCCTGTGACAAACGAGTGAAACTTGTCTTTCGGCCGGCCTGGTATTAGTAGGCTGATGTGTCGATGCGCCGGCAAAAATGGCATGCCAACATGTAGTTGTGCAAAACGTACATTGCTGGGCTGATGTGTCGATGCGCCGGCAGAACTGTAAATATGCAAAATATACATCAACGACAACAATATCGTCATCATCATCATCATCGTCATCATCAGCCTTACTACGTCCACTGCAGGAAAAAGGCATTGTTCCGCCAGTCAACTCGGTCCTATGCTTGCTGCGGCCAATTTATACCCACAAACTTCTTAATCTCATCTGCCCATCTAACCTTCCGTCTCCCTCTGATCCGCTTGCCTTTTCTGGAATCCAGTTAGTTACCATTAATGACCAGCGGTTATCCTGTTTACGCGCTACATGCCCGGCCCATGTCCATTTCCTCTTCTTGATTTCAACTATGATATTCTTAACCCCCATTTGTTTTCTACTCCACTCTGCTCTCTTCTTGTCTCTTAAGGTTAGACCTACCATTTTTATTTTCATTGCTCGCTGAGTCGTGCTCAATTTAAGCTGAACCCTTTTTGTAAGACTCCAGGTTTCTGCTCCATAGCTAAGCATCAGCAAGATGCAGCTGTTATATACCTTCCCCTAAGGGATAGTGGCAATCTACCTGTCATGATTTGAAAGTGCTTGCCAAATGTGCTTCACTTCATTCTTATTTTTCTAGTTACATCAATGGTATGGTTAGGCTGCGGTTATTACCTGCCCTAAGTGGACATAGTCTTTTACAACTTGAAGTGCACTATTACCTATCTCGAAGCGCTGCTCTCTTCCGAGGTTGTTGTACGTTACTTTTGTTATCTGCAGATCAATTTTAAGACCCACCTTTGTGCTCTTCTTGTCTAACTCCGCAATCATTAGTTGCAATTTGTCCCCTGAGTAACTCAGCAATGCAATGTCTTCGGCGAAGCGCAGGTTACTAAGGTACTTTCTATCAACTCTTATTCCTAACTTTTCCCATTTTAGGCCTCTGAAAACCTCTTGTAAGCACGCGGTAAATAGCATTGGGGAGATTGTATCCCCCTGCCTTACACTCTTCTTGATTGGTATTCTGTTGCTTTCTACACTCTTCTTGATTGGTATTCTGTTGCTTTTTTTATGAAGCAATGTGGTAGCAGTTGATCCCTTGTATATTTCTTCCCGGATGTTTACATATACTTCAATAACGCCCTGATTCCACTGTGTCTGCATGGCGGCTGATATTTCTACTGAATCAAAACGCCCTCTCGTAATCTGTGAAGGCTATGTATAGTGGTTGGCTATATTCGTAGCATTTCTCTATTACCTGATTTATAGTGTGAATGTGGTCGATTGTTGAGTAGCCTGTTCAAAATTCTGCTTGTTGTTTTGGTTCATTGAATTCTAATGTTTTCTTTACTCTGTTAGCAATTACCTTTGTAAATAGCTTGTATACTACGGAGAGCAAGCGGATCAGCCTGTAATTCTTCAAGTCCTTGTCATCTCCTTTCTTATGTATTAAGTTGATGTTAGCATTCTTCCAAGACTCTGGTACTCTTCCCGTCAAGAGGCACCTCGAAACAGGGTGGCTAGTTCTTTTTAAACAATATGTGCTGCATCTTTAGCAGATCTGATATTACCTGGTCCTCACCAGCAGCTTTACCTCTTTGCATGCTCTCCAAGGCTTTTCTTACTTCGTCTATCATTACTGGGGGGAGGGGGGGGCGTCGTCATCTGGGTTACTGCTAGTTCTTATAGCATTAAGGTCGGGGTGGTCCCGGCTACTCTACAGGTCTCTGTAAAACTCCTCCACGATTTTAACTATCGTATACATATTGGTAGTTATTTTGCCTTCTTTGTCCCTTAGTGCATACATCCGATTTCTGCCTATCCCAAGTTTCCTCTTCACTGCTTTGACGCTTTCTCCTTTTTTCAGAGCGTGTTCAATTCTCTACATGTTATACGTTCGTACATCGGATACCTTACGCTTAATAATCAACTTAGAAAGCTCTGCCAGTTCTTTTTTCTCTGTTGTACAAGAAACTATGATGCTTTCATGCTCTTTATTGAGGTTCTTCGTCTCCTGGGACAGCTTGCCAGCGTACTGTCTAAGTACCATACCTCGAACTTCCACTGCACACTCCATAATAATACTCGTCAGATTATCATTACGTACATATTCATGTTTTGTGTCTCTTGTTTACCTTGAAATATTTTTGTGGCTTTGTTTGTGTGAACCATTGAACGTACATGTTTTTTCAACGTCATCTCATATCCATGTTCATGTAAATGACGTCTGTTTTGTCATTATCGTTTTTGTATGTCTAAGAAGAAAATGTTCTGATGAGCGTTATTACCATTCATGACAATAATTTTTTTTTCTAAACAGGCACCTAACGTCGGTATTTAATACCTAATGTGTACCTTAATCGGGGACCACAATCGGTAAAACTTCCTTCGTTTTATGCAGCATCTGTCGTGTTTTTTCGTCATATCTAGTCGACTTGCCCTGCGGTAGATGTGTTAAACAATCCTATCATTGACACAACAGCCATTTTGATGCTCCCATTAGTTCCTCCGGCACACCGCACCCGCTCTAGTAGTGTGTCTTGGCGCACGCGGACGGCATCATTTCCGCCTGGCCACCTTCGGGATTTGATGTGGCGGCTGGGGTGGGGCGTTCATTTTACCCTTTACTGCCTCGAAAGGTGGACGATGGTCCGGTCAGCAACATGCCCGAACTGCTTGCTCCCTACGGGAAACAAATCAGCAGGTTTTAAAACAATGTGTCATTGCTCATGCTTTCTAGAGGGCCATGCATGCTAGATTTCGTGGCCTCGGAGTAAACCGCTTTGTTTCTTCTGGACGTTGTTCTCGAGGCTCTTCGCCTGCCTTCTCATTGTTGCTGGGGCCTACTGTCTTTAGCGCAATCGCTGTGAGGCTGTTGCAGCAGGTCGTCGCCGTCACGCTCACTTCCCGAATGTGGAGCGACTGTACAAATAAATACTATCTGTTTTGTCAGAGGAACTCCTATTTCTGGGTGAGGAGGCATTCCTTCGAGACTGGTCCTGCCCTTTTGTGTTCGTCTGTGGAGACGACGACGAAGTGTTTCTCTGCTGAACGCTGCTCATTTCGTTTGGTTTTTCTGTGAATTTACGCATTATCTGAGGATCATCGCTCTCCTGCGGGCAGCGATGGATCCAGACCCCACGGTACGCAATCCGGACTTGGCGTCACCTTTGACGGCAACCTCAAGGAAGCGCAACAGCCGGGAGGACGACAGCACCAGTGACAGCACTGAACTGTACACGGCGAGTAGTGAAGACAGCGACGACGATTTAATCTCTGCAGTGAAGCGTAAAGCTAAAAGGAGAATGGTCGGCGCGTCTTCGCCAGCTAGCGTCTCCACTGTGAAGGCAGCGTGCATTCCTGAACGCCATACCATACTTTTTCTTCCTGTCGACTCTTCGGTCAACCTGAAGAACATAAACAGGCAAGTGATATCAGCGTGTCTTGGGGCTATCGTGCCTAATGAGATAAAAGATATTAGACTCAACCCACGAAAGAATATCTTGGCCATAGACGTTGAGCACCATGCTGCACTGCATACTTTTCAAACAGTCTCGGAACTTGGAGGCATCAATCTCAGTGCCTACATGCCGCAGGATAGTGACACGACGACGGGCGTCATTTATGACGTTGATATTTTCATACCAAACGCAGACCTTCTTGTGCTCATAAAGCCAGCTACCGAGGCAACGGACGTATTGCAAGTATGCCGGCTTGGCGAGTCTCGTTGCATCAAGGTGACCTTCAGGGGTGATTGCATCCCATCACTTGTAAAGGTTGGTAATTTTCGTCACGTTGTCCGACCTTACATCCCAAGGCCACTACAGTGCCACAACTGTCTAAAACTGGGTCATGTTAGTGCTGCGTGTAGCAACAAGCAAGCATGCCCACGTTGCGCCGGACCCCACAAAGCAAATGCTTGCAAAGCAACTCTCCTAAAATGCAGCAACTACAACGGGTACCATGAGACCTCATCCAAAAACTGCCCAGTACTCAAGAAAGAGAGGAGCATTCTGAGCCATATGGTGAAAGACGGATTTTCACGAAAGGAAGCGGTATCGGTTGTTCAATGACGGCGTTCGCGTCGACGGCGGTGCTCGAAGAAAAGAAAAAGCAGTCCTGTGCCGAAAATGCCTTCACTTACACCGCCACCGCCACCACCACCGCCGCCAAGATCACAGTGACCTCCCCCGCCCCCGCCACCAGGTGGGGTACGTCCAGAGGTGCCGGAAGACACTGTGCGTGCCACAGAGAATATCTTGCTCTGACTTGCCCAGCTTTACCGCGGGTACACGTGTCAGCGGAAGCCACAACATCGACAGTCAACAACGGGATATGCCCCTAGCACGCAGTCTATCCGCCCAAGAGTACAAGTTTTCTCTGTACTGAGATCGTTCATGAGTGTTATTCGCACTCTCTTGGCTAGTCCACAGATCCCAACCACTAAATGCGTGCTGCAAGTCTTGGACACACTAGAACCAATTCTTGCCGGACTTCAGTAAAACGATTGCGCACCATACACCACTTCAGTCTTTCCGAGAACAAGTCAAGCGTGCTTCCATATTTCAGTGGAACGCCAGAGGTCTACAGTCAAGAATGCCTGAGTTTAGACAATACATTTTCGAGAATAAGTTTCCCGTCGTGTCATTTGTGAACCACTTTTTTCAAAAATACCTCGACTGTCGGGCTATGAATCGTTCGTTTCTTCATCATGCATTGAGCGAAGTCAAGTTGCTGTGTACATCCGTAAAGAGCTCACTTATGTTCGCCAAGGAGTAGAGTATCCCAATGGAAATCACTAGGTGTCTATATGTTAAAAAGAAGAAATTTCGTTGACGCTGATAGGCGCATATATCCGTATATATATTCATATATATATCCGTATATATATATATATATATATATATATATATATTCATATATATATCCGTATATATATATATATATATATATATATATATATATATATATATATATCCGTCACGTCGACTGGATCAATTGATATCAATTGATATATTTGAAACGACTCCAGAACCTTGGATATTGATGGGTGACTTCAACGCCCATCATCCACTGTGGGGAAGCATCAGGACAAATCGAAAAGGCACGAACCGAGTTGATCTCGCATCAGAGCACGGGCTTCAGGTGCTGAAAGATGGCAGCCCTCCTTATCTACGAGGAGTAACTTATAGCAGTTGCCTGGACTTCACATTAGCGTCACATAGCATTGTCACGAAAGTCCAATATGGTTCACAGATATTGAAACCCACGGCAGCGATCATATCCCCACCTACGTGACAGTCAGGGGTCTGGACAATTCTTCTTCCCCTGGACACTCAAGATATATTGACTGGAAAGAGTATCAGATATTAGTGGAGAGCAAGTGCATGCACGACCCACCGGAATTCATTGAAGAGGTGATTCGTTGTGTCATGGAGATTTCCACAAAGATATGTTAGAGAGAATCGAGACGTACCGCACTTGACCAAGCGTTGGAACAACTTCGAGCGGTCCGTCGACGTGACGAAAGACGATACAGACGCACGGAATCTAATTATGGCCTCAGAGAATCCAGACACATTCAGAAGAAAATCCAGCGTCGAATGCACAAACTGCCAGGAGCAAAGATGGAAGAGTTTTTGTGACACACTGGACCCTCGAAAGCCTTTGTTCCCCGCGTGGAGGACTCTTCGAGGTATTCACTCGCATCCGCAACAGCGTCATTCATTCGCCGCTCTGGCGCTACATCAACGTAGCTTACAGCTTGATGTTTTTGGTGAATTTTGTGCAAAGATCGCCGGCGACATCTCTATACTGATCGATCTATTGCCACAGGACTTTCTAGTCACACTAGATCAGCAAATGGAGGTTGCATTCACTATGGAAAGAACTTCATGCTGCATTGAACACATGCAGACGCTCATCGTACTCAGGTCCGGATGGAGTGACCTATACTGCCCTACATCACCTAGGCCCGCAGGCCCAGCGCTGTCTCCTGGAAACTTTATATAACTCTTGGCATGATGGAATGGTGCCTGATGAGTGGAAGTGCAGTTCGCCTGGTACCTTTGTTGAAGCCCGGAAAGTCTCCATTGGATTTGGCATCATACCGGCCCATAGCACTTGCAAGCTGCGTCGGCAAGGTCATGGAGAGGATGGTGCTTACACGCATGGAATTGTACCTGAATGTTACAACATCTATCCTGATGCTATGGCTGGCTTTCGACGAGGTTGGTCCTCAATTGATAGCGTCATTGACTTAGTGACCTCTGTTCAGCAACAGAAAGCTAAGAAGCGGCTGTCGGTAGCTCTGTTCATTATACGTGAAAGGTGCCTATGACAACGTGACCCATGGGGCTATTCTCAATGCTCTTGAAGCAGCTGAACTTGGAGGTCGTGTCTTTCGATGGGTAAGAAGCTACCTCACAAAGAATACTTGTTCGTTCTAACTGAAGAGGGGCCTACGAATAAGCATTGCACAAGTCGTTGGCGTTTTGAGTCCGACTGTTTTCAACCTGGTTCTGGTGGGGCTCACCGAAACGCTGACACAGACGGCTTATATATCTCTCCAGCTGATGATATCTGCATTTGGGCGTCCGGCGTGACACGGCCTCAAGTGCGTGCAAGGATACAGAAAGTGGCAACAATGACGGCATACTTTCGCCAACAAGGTTTGACGATCACCACAAAAAAACGCACAGCGGTGGCGTTGACACGCAAACCTATGTCTTTTTACCCATTGTGCATCGATGGCAGAGCAATCTAATATAAGAGCAGTCATAAATTCTTAGGTGTCATCGTAGATCGTGGCCTAAGCCTGGAGCCCGCATGTCACATACCTGAACAAAAAGCTTATTGGCATTGAGAATGTATGCAAATTCATCGCCGGAAAATCATGGGGCTCATCCGTGAACTCCATGTTGCAGCGTTATACAGCCCTCTTTTCTCGGAATTCGCCGGTACAGCCTTCCTGTCCTGTCCAACACGTGCAAGACTAACATCCGCGCACTACAGAGCGTACAAGCCCAAGCATTTCTGACATGTCTTGGCCTTCGAAGATGATCATCGACAGTGGCAACTGTTGCAATCGCACAAGACCAGCCGGTCACAACGCATATCATTGTCGAGATGCTGAGAGCGCACATTCGGCATTTATCACGGCTACCGTAACATAATTTAGCGTCTTTGACAGCACGGAGGCCCCATTCTTCGTTCTGCGGTATTGTGATAAAACATCAGGACATATTACCATCTGACTTCAAACTTGCGATGCATCCAGCAGCTGTGTTATGGAGTCTACGTCAACCTGACGTGTGCTTATCAGTTACTGGAATCGTTAAGAAGGCACGCTTGTCACTGCTAGCCCTTAAGCCAATTGACTTTGCGTTTGTTAGACGAAATGTACTTCGACCGCATACATGTTTACACCGATGGCTCCACTAATTCCAACAGCTCTACAGAAGCAGTGGTTGTTCCATCTGATAATGTGTTGCTTCGATACAAGTTCTCTAACACCATGACGTCGATAGCAGCAGAGCTAACACCGCTTCAAGGTGCAGTAAAGTACATTCTTCGGCAGCAACCTAACCAATGGGCCATATTTTGCAACTCGAGGTCAGCCTTACAGACACTACGGTTTATTATGCAGCACGGGTTGCACGAACAATTGATATATCAGATAAGACATGACTACCACGAAGCGCTCAAAGAAGGTCACGATGTTCCCGAGTCATTGCGGAATTGTCGACAACGACCGGGCGGATGAAGCTGCTCGATCGGCTCATGACCAAGACCTGCGTACGCCCGTACCACTCTTGAGAACGGACGCTACAAGGCGACTACAATCACTTTCTCGCCGTATAACTCCCCTACAATGGAATACACCGGGTTTCTCCAACACGCACCTGTATTCGATCGACCCAAACTTGCAACTTCGTTTGCCATCCGGGCTCCCACGATGCGCTGAAACTTTACTGTGTCGCATGAGGTTGGGAGTGGCATTTACAAATGCGTACTCTCGTCTCCTTGGAATGGCGAGCACTTCGGCATGCAACATCTGCGCCAGTGAGGAAATGCTTGAGCACATTCTAGGCCAATGCCCAGCATACGAGTCTAAACGACGCATTATGGGAGCCAAGCTCCGTCAGCTGGATTCACGGCCGCTTCCAGAGGAGAAGATCCTGGGACCTTGGCCACCGGTCTCTCATACACGCAAAGCCACGAAAGCTCTCTTGCACTTCTTAAGGACGACCAGACTTCACTACCGCTTGTGAAAGAACAATGTGACGCCATACTGTGTAGTCTCGAGCTGACTATTCATTCTCTTTTTTACTCTTCTTCTTTTCTATCTCTTTCCTTACTATTATTCTCTCTTTCCCCACCTCAAGTGTAGCGTAGCCAACCAAGCCAAGCTTGGTTAACCTCCCTGCCTTTCCTCTCTATTTATCTCTCTCTCTCTCTCCTTATGTGAGAGACGTGTAAAGCTTGTTTTAAGGCTTGCATGGTTTTGGTAGGGTAATCATTGTTTTGGTAGGGTAATCATATGTTAGGTGTAAACACCTAACATATACATCTTTACATTTCATTTGTGAGTTCTTTGATTACAGTGTATATGTAATCATGTGTAAACATATCTTTTTGTAACAATTCTTGTGTATCTGTGTATGCCCTGCCGCGGTGGTCTTGTGGCTAGGGTACTTGGCTGCTGACCCGCCGATCGCGGGTTCGATTCCCGGCTGCGGCGGCTGCATTTTCGATGGAGGCGGAAATGTTGTAGGCCCGTGTACTCCGATTTGGGTGCACATTAAAGAACCCCAGGTGGTCAAAATTTCCGGAGCCCTCCACTACGGCGTCTCTCATAATCAAATGGTGGTTTTTGGACGTTAAACCCCACAAATCAATCAATTGTGTATCTGTGTATGTTATGTTCCGTGTACATATGTAAACATGTCTTTTTGTAACAGTTTTTGGTGTGTCTGTGGATGTTGTGTTCCATCGCGATGTTCCGTTGGATTGTGATTAATGTTCACTGTTCGTGAGAATGAATTTCTCTTATCAGCAATTAGATATAGTAGAGTACCAAGCACTCTAAGTAGTTGAGGCACATGAGACCTCGTTCAGCTTTCCCATGGTAGAGTACCGAGTACTCTGAATCATTAAACACTTTTTCTTAACACCCAGAATCAGATTTTTTATTAACAGGGCCTCATAAAGTGTGAGGCCCACGCGACAAATTTATGCCCTCCTGTAGTAGAGTATCTAGTACTCAAATCGTTGCCCGCTTTTTCTAAACACATCAGATAGAATTCACGACATGTTGTACTCTTAGGGGACTTTAATTGCGTCTGAGACCGCACGCAGATGTTCGAGGTTCGGGTCGTGGCCAGCCAAACTGGAACGTCAGAGAACTTGTTGTCTAGTGCAGCAATTGGCATTGACTGACATACATGAAAGTGTACATGCTAGCAATTACGCCTACAATTGGCGGCGAGCTGCAGAATTGATCGCGTCCCCGCAGGGGCGCCTGCGCAAGTAGGCGTTTGGTGTGCAGCGACACCACGGACCCGAGCTAACGGGGGAGTCTCTACTTCCTCCCACGCCTAGCCGTGCGTGGCTTTGCCGTGTCCGAAGAAAAGGGGATCGTGGGGGTTGAGCCGACGCTGGGTGATTGGACCGTTAAGGCCCCTCCAGCAGAGGCAACACACCCCTTTGGCCCCGGCTTCACGTAGACGGCACCCCTGGGCTGACCCACCCAGGGGAAATCGGCAGTCGCCTTTTCCTATCTCCCTCTCCCTACATCTCCATCTTTATCTCTTACTATTTATCTGTCCTGTCTTCTACTCTCTTCCGTTTACTTCCAAACTTCCTGGCGGCTAGGGTCAACCCTGTGCAAATAGCCTACCTTGGTCTAGGCACATTGGGTTATAGTTGCGTTGTACGGCTGGCGTCTGCAGGTTTTAGCATCCACAAACTTGTAGCGTCCCCTCGTTGGGCTCCGTGATGGGTGGCCGCCAATGCTTCTGAAGAAAATTAAACTGGACTGCATAGAGCATTTCCCTTATTAGGTGATCATACCGCCTTAAAGCGTGTACGCACCGAAGACTTAGGCTTTTTCCACCAATCAAGTGAAAACTCCCCCCATTTTCATGTTATACATAGTGAGATAAGCAGCAAGCAAGCCAGAACTGTATCCCCCTTTGTAGTAGCCAGATGTCTCACAGAAACTTTTGGAGCTGGATACAAAGTTACCAAAATGGCCAGCGGAGACCTTCTCCTTGAAGTTCGAGAAAAAGAACAGTTTGAAAAGCTACAGAATCTTTCAACTTTTGGTGACACTCCTATCATTGTAACGCCACACAGATCGATGAACACACCCCGTGGAGTAGTATCTGATGCTGATTTGCTCGGCTTGACTGAAGAGGAACTTCTGGAGGGGTGGAAGAGTCAGAATGTGACCAATGTACAAAGGATCACCATTAGAAGAGACAACAAGGTAACACCAACGAAACGCCTGATACTCACGTTCGCTTCCAGTAATCTGCCAGAAAGTATTCAAACAGGGTACACAAGGACGTCGATCAGACCATGCATACCTAACCCGCGTCGTTGTTTTAAATGCCAGAAGTATGGCCACAACTCACAAAGCTGTCGTGGTCACCAAACTTGTGCACAATGTGGAGTGTCAGGCCACAATGCTGACAATTGCGAAGAACCATCACACTGTGTGAACTGTGGCGGAAATCATGCCACGTACTCGCGTTCATGTTCTTTCCGGAAAAAAGAAAAAGAGATCATCACTTTAAAGATAAAAGAAAACATTACATTTAAAGAAGCAAGAAAAAGAGTCTCGCAATATTATGGCCCCACATAAGCTGATGCGGCGCGCCAGGGGGCAGTGTCGCACCAGCCCTCGCCACTCCTTCGGCCTGCGCAGAGCGAGCCATTGGCTGTGGCGTCTGCCCCCAAGGCGGCATTAGTTGAGTCTACTTCGCCTACTATTGAACAGAGACCAGAGACTGCAGGGTCCTCGGGTCTCAAGGCCTCACCTCGCCAGGCGAGGCCCAAGCTTCGAAAAACCAGCTCGCATGAACGGGCATCCAGTGCCTCCGAGGAGGCAATGGATACGGCCGCACCCCTGGTGCCAAAAGAACGGCGCGGCTCTCTGGAGCGCGCCAAGAAAACTAAAAAGCTCATAACAGGGCCTGACAATGGCCCTGGTACTTGAGCTCGACCTTTCAGCTTAAACAAGTCACTCCCTTAAAGTACACACAGCACTACTATACTTCCAATATGGACACACAAATTATACATTGGAACGTCAGAGGACTGCTTAAGAACCTCGACGACGTACAAGAGCTTTTATACAAATACTCACCTCAAGTGCTATGTGTACAGGAAACACACCTAAAATCCTCCAATACAAATTTTTACGTGCTTACGTCATATACCGAAAGGACCGAGATGATGCTGTGGCGTCATCCGGTGGCGTAGCCATAATTATTAACCAAGGCGTAGCGTGTACACATTTACCACTCCAGACATCCCTTGAGGCAGTGGCTGTTCGAGCGGTACTTTTAAACAAACTCGTCACCATCTGCTCTTTGTATGTGAATTTCAGTCTTAAACACGTGAATTTCAGTCTTTAATAGACGAACTGCCAGAACCTTATTTGCTTCTTGGGGACCTAAATGCACATAGTGGACTGTGGGGCGATTCTCGCTGTGATGCACGAGGTCATCTCATTAAACAATTTCTCTTCTCTTCCGGTGCCTGTTTGTTGAATAGGAAAGAACCAACATACTATAACGTTGCCAACAAAACTTTCTAGTCTATCGACCTCAGCATCGTATCACCTTCACTCCTACCCCTACTCAAATGAAAAATCATAATTATTCTATATGGTAGTGACCATTTTCCTGTAGTGTTGAGTTCACAAACAACATATGAAGGCCCTCTACTTGTTCCCAAATGGCTGATAAACAAAGCAGACTGGGAACAGTTCCATAACACTACACGTTTGAGTTGGACAGACATATGTAGGTTAAACATAGATGAAGCTGTGCAGTATTTCACAGCTTTTCTAACTGACGCAGCAGCCAAGTGCATACCGCAAACATCTGGAATGCCTGGCAAACGACACTTCCCATGGTGGAACACAGAGTGTCGTAATGCGCGAAAGGGACAGAACAGGGCATGGAGGTTGCTGCGGAACTCGCCGACAGCGGAAAACCTTGAGAGCTTAAAGAAAATGAAATCTCGAGGCAGGAGAACGCGTCGGCAGGCCAAAAGAGAAAGTTGGCCCAAGATTTTATCAGGGATCAATTCGTACACACAGGAGGCAAAAGTCTGGAACATGGTCGGTCCCCGCAGGGGCGCCTGTTAAAGCAGGCGTTTGGTGTGTAGCGACACCACGGACCCGAGCTAACGGGGGAGTTTCTACTCCCTCCCACGCCTAGCCGTGCGTGGCTTTGCCGTGTCCGGGGAAAAGGGGATCCTGGGGGTTGAGCTGACGCTGGGTGATTGGACCGTTAAGGCCCCCCGGCAGAGGCAACACACCCCTTTGGCCCCGGCTTCACGTAGACGGCACCCCTGGGCTGACCCACCCAGGGGAAATCGGCAGTCGCCTTTTCCTATCTCTCTCTCCCTACATCTTCGTCTTTATCTCTTACTGTTTATCTGTCCTGTCTTCTACTCTCTTCCGTTTACTTCCAAACTTCCTGGCGGCTAGGGTTAACCCTGTGCAAATAGCCTACCTTGGTCTAGGCGCATTGGGTTATAGTGGCGTTGTACGGCTGGCGTCTGCAGGTTTCAGCATCTGTAAACCTGCAGCGTCCCCTCGTTGGGCTCCGTGGTGGGTGGCCGCCAACGCTACCGAACAACATACAATTAGCATGCACAAAGCATTCCCTTTACTAAGTGATCGTGCCTCCTCAAAGCGGGTACGCACCGAAGATATCAACTTTTTCATGCGGCCAAGACAAACCTTTCCTCGATTCCATGTTATACACTGTGAAAAAACTAACAAGCAAGCCAGAACAGTATCCCCCTTCGTAGTGGCTAGGTCCTTAACCGAAACTCTCGGTGCCGGGTACAAGGTTACCAAAATGGCCAGTGGAGATCTACTCCTTGAAATACATGAACAAAACCAATTCGATAAACTGAACACCCTCACAACGTTTGGAGACACACCCATCAGTATTACGCCACACAGGTCCATGAACTCATCTCGCGGGGTCGTATCAGACGTAGATTTGCTTGAGCTGACGGAAGCTGAACTTCTGGAAGGATGGAAGAGCCAGAACGTGACAAACGTACAGCGTATTAAGATCAGAAGAGATCAAAAGGAAATCCCAACCAAACACTTAGTACTGACCTTTGCTTCGAGCGATTTGCCGGAAACTATTCAGACTGGGTACACAAAGACATCCGTGAGACCATATATTCCCAACCCCCGCCGTTGCTTCCAATGCCAGAAATATGGCCATGGCTCCAAAACGTGTCGTGGTCGCCAGACTTGTGCACAATGTGGAGTTCTAGGCCACGTGTCTGAGAACTGCAAACAACCACCACACTGTGTAAACTGCGAAGGAAACCATGCCGCATATTCACGCTCCTGCACATACTGGAAAAAAGAAAAAGAAATAATTACGTTGAAGGTGAAGGAAAACATTACATTTAAGGAAGCACGGCGAAGAGTCGCTCCATTCTATGGAGCTACATACGCTGATGCGGCGCGTCAGGGGGCACCGCCGCACCAGCCCTCGCCACTCCCTCGGCCCGCGCATACCGAGCCGGTGGTTGTGGCACCTGCCCCCAAGGCGGCTGTAGCCCAGGCTACACCGCCTACTCCCAAACAGAGACCGGAGACTCCAGAGTCCTCCAGTCTCAAGGCCTCACCTCCGCAGGTGAGGCCCGAAATTCGAACTAGCAGCCCGCACGTGCGGGCATCCAGTGCCTCCGAGGAGGCAATGGATACGTCGGCACCCTTGGTGCCGAAAGAGCGGCGTGGCTCCTTGGAGCGTGCCAAGAAAACAAAAAAGCCGATAACAGGGCCTGGTGACGGCCCTGTTAAGTGAAGTCAAACTCTGTCTAAACAGCCACTCGCTTTTCGTACACACAGCACTATTTTACATTCACCATGAACACTCAAATTATACAATGGAACGTCAGGGGCCTTTTCAGAAACCTTGACGACATCCAAGAACTCTTACACGAATACTCACCAAAAGTGCTGTGTGTACAAGAAACACACCTTAATTCAAAGCACACAAATTTTCTCCGTAAATACGTTATATTCCGAAAGGACCGTGTTGATGCTATGACATCATCCGGAGGTGTTGCCATCATTGTGAATCAAGGAATTGCATGCACACACTTACAACTCCAAACATCCCTTGAGGCAGTGGCTGTTCGAGCAGTTCTTTTTGATAAACTGATCACAATCTGCACTATCTACATTCCTCCTAGCTATCAGCTGCAAAAACGTGATTTACTCTCTTTAATTGATGAACTTCCGGAGCCCTATGTTCTCCTTGGAGACTTTAATGCGCATAGCAGGCTATGGGGTGACTCTCGGTATGACGCGCGAGGTCGACTGATTGAAGAGTTCCTTCTCTCCTCAAGCGCGTGTCTTCTAAATCGAAAAGACTCAACATTTTATAATCTCGCCAATAACACCTACTCCTCCATAGACCTAAGCATAGTATCCCCATCTCTTGTGCCCCTACTCCAGTGGAAAGTCATCAGTAATCTGTACGGAAGTGACCACTTCCCCATAGTTTTGAGCACAAATACAGTAACTGAGTGTCCATCACGTGTTCCCAAGTGGCTCATAAACAGAGCCGACTGGGAACACTTTTATACCATCGCTCGTCTAGGTTGGAATGACATAAGTACTTTGAACATTGATGTTGCTGTCAACTACTTCACAGCATTTTTGATTGATGCTGCAACAAAATGCATCCCACAAACAAATGGACACCCTGGAAAACGGCGTGTGCCATGGTGGAACTCTGAATGCCGAAACGCGCGCAAACAGCAAAACAGAGCTTGGAGGCTGCTTCGGAACTCACCGACAGCCGAAAATCTTGACACCTTCAAGAAAATAAAGTCTCAAGGCAGGCGAACGCGTCGGCAGGCAAGAAGAGAAAGTTGGCAGAAGTTTTTGTCAGGGATCAATTCATACACACAGGAAGCTAAAGTGTGGAACATGGTCGGTAGGATAGCAGGAAAACAAGTACACACACTTCCACTCGTAAACACTCAGGGCGACACCTTGGAAGATCAGGCAAACTTCCTCGGTGCACACTTCGAACAGGTGTCCAGCTCATCCCACTATACTGACACTTTCCAAAAATACAGAACAAGAATAGAAAAGCAGAAACTCGAACACAAATGCACTGGATACGAGGCATATAATCAAGCGTTCAGTCTAGCTGAGCTCCGAACATCCCTAAACTCCTGCAGTACTTCTGCCCCAGGTTCTGACCGTGTCGTTTATGAAATGTTAAAAAACCTGCCGATCGAAACGCGAAAAACCTTACTTTGTTTGTACAATGCTATCTGGTTTTCTGGCACTATCCCTAACTCCTGGAAAGAGGCTATTATAATTCCCGTTTTGAAAGAGGGCAAGGACCCTTCCTTACCTTCCAGTTATAGGCCTATTGCACTCACAAGCTGCTTGTGCAAAATCTTTGAAAAAATGATAAACTGCAGACTTGTACACTTTCTTGAAATAAACAATTTGCTCGATCCATTTCAGTGCGGGTTTCGAGAAAGTAGATCCACCACAGACCACCTTGTTCGTATCGAGGCACAGATCAGGGACGCCTTCGTCCATAAACAATATTTTCTCTCTGTATTCCTCGATATCGAAAAGGCTTATGATACAACATGGCGTTTCGGAATTCTAAGAGACCTGTCCCACCTTGGCGTGCGCGGAAGAATGTTTCACATAATCGAAAGTTACCTGTCAAACCGGACATTCCGTGTCCGAGTGGGCACGGTTCTTTCCCAAACATTCGTCCAGGAAACAGGCGTGCCACAAGGTGGTGTACTTAGCTGCACACTTTTTCTCATCAAGATGAATTCCTTGCACTTGTCCATCCCTCGCAATATGTTCTATTGTACATATGTCGACGACGTTCAGCTTGGCTTCAAGTCATGCAACTTGGCCATGTCTGAGCGGCAGGTTCAGCTTGGTTTAAATAAGGTCTCCAAATGGGCAGATGAAAACGGATTTCGACTTAACCCACAAAAAGCACATGTGTCTTGTTCTCTCGAAAGAGAGGCATGCACTCGGAACCCGACATTCAACTGAACGGGCAACAACTGTCCGTCAAAGCCGAGCATAAATTCTTAGGCTTAATCTTGGACAACAAGTTGACCTTCGTACCCCACATAAAGTATTTAAAAACAAAATGTTTAAAAGCCATGAATGTTATAAAAGTGTTGTCACGTACTACGTGGGGTAGTGACAGGAAATGCCTCATGAACCTGTATAGAAGCCTTATTCGCACCCGCTTAGATTATGGGGCCATTGTTTATCAGTCAGCGACTCAAAGTGCTTTGAAGATGCTGGATCCCGTGCACCATTCGGGCATCCGCCTTTCTACGGGTGCTTTTCGCACCAGCCCCGTAGAAAGCCTTTACGTTGAGTCAAATGAGTGGTCCCTTCATCTGCAAAGAACCTACATGTCCTTTATATATTTCCTTAAGGTGAAAGCAGACAAGAGGCACCCCTCATACTCTACTATTAATGACTTATCGAGCTCCATTCTTTTTCAAAACAGGCCTTCAATGAGGCAGCCCTTCTCAGTTCGCCTGAAGGGTCTAGCTGAAGAAACTGCAGTATCACTTGAACACAGTTTAATGGCTCCTGTTGCATACCCGCCACCGTGGCAGTGGCAGACTATAGATTGCGATGTGTCTTTTTTAGAAGTTACAAAACATGCGCCTATTGCCCATATTCGAACATACTTCTTGGAACTTCAATACAAATACACACGTCCTGAGTTTTTCACAGATGCCTCTAAGTCTAACTCTTCTGTGTCCTACGCTGCTGTTGGCCCTTCCTTTTCGGATGCTGGCCCTCTACATCCAGGCACAAGTATCTTCACAGCGGAAGCTTACGCGATACTTGTGGCAGCTAAACACATCAAACAATCACAAATACAAAAAGCAGTAATTTATACAGACTCCCTCAGTGTGGTAACGGCTCTGCACAGTCTTAAAAAACAAAAAAACCCTGTCCTCGTTTCACTTTACTCCATTTTATGCACCCTCTACACACTCAACAGACATGTTGTTGTGTGCTGGGTGCCAGGGCACCGTGAGATTCAAGGCAACGTGATGGCGGATCAGCTTGCTGCATCCGCCCACGAAAGCACCGCCGTTACACCGACATCAATCCCGGTCCTTGATCTTAAGCCGTCTCTCAAACGAAAACTCAGGGACTACTGGCAGAGCAAGTGGGATACACACACACAAAACAAACTACACGTTATCAAGCCACACCTTGGCCATTGGCCACCAGTATCAAAATCGCGTCTAACAGAGGTAACACTAACAAGACTCAGGATAGGACACACATACACGACACACACACACCTTTTGTCTGGTGGCAATCCACCATTGTGTGACAGATGTGGGGAATACTTAACCGTCCTTCACATGTTAATTCAGTGTAAACACTTAGAAACTCTTAGAAAACAACATTTTCCAATACTCTACCGACAACATATACCTTTACACCCTGCAATGTTTGTCGGTAGGGAACCACTTTTTAGTCATAATTCATTGTTAGCGTTTTTAAAAGAAATTCACAGCTTTCATGTCATATACCCGGGCATACCGTAGCAGGACCTCTCCAGAGAGGTTTTTGCTGCGGTGGCTACACAAAAAAGCACATGCCTCACGGCCCTTGGACGCAAGGGTTTGAACGAGTGAGGCACTTGTGCTATTGCCATACATATCCACCATCGTCTTTTATTATCACCAACTTTTGTCATCTGTTCACATCACACACACCTTTCACGGCATGGTCATGATTTTATTACCTGTATGTTTTTACCCGCCTTACTGCGAGGAATTTTATGGCCCTTATACAGCCGCTTATCACAATCATTGTCCATATTTTTTAGTAAGATGAACTGGCGCTCTTTGGCCGTGAATCGGCCCTTGCGCCATAAAACATCAAACATCATCATGGAACATGGTCGGTAGGATAGCAGGGAAACAAGCACACACACTTCCACTCGTAAACACTCAAGGTGATACCTTGGAAGATCAGGCAAACTTCCTCGGTGCACACTTTGAACGGGTATCCGGCTCATCCCACTATACTGACACTTTCCAAAAATACAGAACAAGAATAGAAAAGCAGAAACTCGAACACAAATCCACTAGATACGAAGCATATAACCAAGCTTTCAGTCTAGCTGAGCTCCGAACATCTCTAAACTCCTGCAGCACTTCTGCCTCAGGTTCTCACCATGTGGTGTATGAAATCTTAAAAAACCTACCAGCAGAAACACGAAAAACCTTACTCTGTTTGTACAATGCTATCTGTTTTTCTGGCACTATCCCCACCTCCTGGAAAAAGGCTATTATTATTCCCTTTTTGAAAGAGGGCAAGGACCCTTCTTTAGCTTCAAGTTATAGGCCTATTGCACTTACAAGCTGCTGGTGCAAAGTCTTCGAAAAAATGATAAACTTCCGACTTGTACATATCCTTGAAACAAGCAATTTGCTCGACCCATTTCAGTGCGGGTTTCGAGAACGTAGATCCCCCACAGACCACCTTGTTCGTATCGAGGCACAGATCAGAGACGCCTTAGTTCATAAACAATATTTTCTCTCTGTGTTCCTCGATATCGAAAAGGCATATGATACAACATGGCGTTTTGGAATTCCAAGAGACCTGTCCCACCTTGGTGTGCACGGAAGAATGTTTCACATAATCGAAAGTTACCTGTCAAACCGGACATTCCGTGTCCGTGTGGGCAGTGTTCTCTCACAAACATTTGTCCAGGAAACAGGCGTGCCACAAGGTGGTGTGCTTAGTTGCACACTTTTTATTATCAAAATCAATTCCTTGCACTTGTCCATCCCCCGCAATATGTTCTATTGTACATATGTCGACGACGTTCAGCTTGGCTTCAAGTCATGCAACTTGGCAATGTGTGAGCGGCAAGTTCCGCTGGGTTTAAACAAGGTCTCCAAATGGGCAGATGAAAACGGATTTCGAATTAACCCACACAAAAGCACGTGTGTCTTGTTCTCTCGAAAGAGAGGCATGCACTCGGAACCTGACATTTGACTGAACGGGCAACGTCTGTCCGTCAAAGCCGAGCATAAATTCTTAGGCTTAATCTTGGACAACAAGTTGACCTTCGTACCACACATAAAGTATTAAAAAACTAAATGTTTAAAAGCCATGAATGTTATAAAAGTGTTGTCACGTACTACTTGGGGTAGTGACAGGCAATGCCTCATGAATCTGTATCGAAGCCTCGTTCGCACCCGCTTAGATTATGGGGCATTTGTTTATCAGTCTGCAACTCAAAGTGCTTTGAAGATGCTGGAACCTGTGCACCATTTGGGCATCCGCCTTTCTACGGGTGCTTTTCGCACCAGCCCCATAGAAAGCCTTTATGTTGAGTCAAATAAGTGGTCGCTTCATCTGCAGAGAACTTACATGTCCTTTGTTTATTTCCTTAAGAAGAAAGCGGATAAGAAGCACCCTCATACTCTACTCTTAATGATTTGTCGAGCTCAATTCTGTTTCGAAACAGGCTTTCGATGAGGCAGCCCTTCTCAGTTCACCTGAAAAGTCAGCTGAGGAAACTGGAGTCGCACTTGAACACAGTTTAATGGCTCCTGTAGCATATCCGCCACCGTGGCAATGGCAGACTATAGACTGCGATGTGTACTTTCTAGAAGTTACAAAACATGCGCCTATTGCCCATATTCGAACATACTTCCTGGAACTTCAACACAAATACACACGTCCTGAGTTCTTTACAGATGCCTCCAAGTCCAACTCCCCTGTGTCCTACGCTGCTGTCGGCCCATCCTTTTCGAATGCTGGCCCTCTACATCCAGGCACAAGTATCTTCACAGCGGAAGCTTACGCGATACTTGTGGCAGCTAAACACATCAAACAATTACAAATACAAAAGCAGTAATTTATACAGACTCCCTCAGTGTGGTAACGGCTCTGCACAGTCTTAAAAAACAAAAAACCCGGTCCTTGTCTCACTTTACTCCATTTTGTGCACACTCTACACACTCAAACAACATGTTGTAGTGTGCTGGGTGCCAGGGCACCGTGAGATCGAAGGCAACGTGAGGGCGGATCAGCTCGCTGCATCCGTCCACAAAAGCACTGCCCCTACACCCATATTAATCCCGGCCCTTGATCTTAAGCCGACTCTCAAACGAAACCTCAGGGACTACTGGCAAAGCAAGTGGGATACACACACACAAAACAAACTACAGATTATTAAGCCTCACCTTGGTCCTTGGCTGCCAGTATCAAAATCGCGTCATACAGAGGTAATACTAACGATACTCAGGATAGGACACACGTACACGACACACTCATATCTTTTGTCCGGTGGCGACCCACCATTGTGTGACAGATGTGGTGAAGCACTTACACTTCTTCACATTTAATTCAGTGCAATGGAATGGCGAGCACCTCGGCATGCAACATCTGCGACAGTGAGGAAATGCTTGAGCACATTCTAGGCCAATGCCCAGCATACCAGTCTGAACGACGCATTATGGAGGCCAAGCTCCGTCAGCTGCATTCACGGCCGCTTCCAGAGGAGAAGATCCTGGGACCTTGGCCACCGGTCTCTCATACACGCAAAGCCACGAAAGCTCTCTTGCACTTCTTAAGGACCACCAGACTTCACTACCGCTTGTGAAAGAACAATGTGACGCCATACTGTGTAGTCTCGAGCTGACTCTTCATTCTCTTTTTTACTCTTGTTCTTTTCTATCTCTTTCCTTACTATTATTCTCTCTTTCCCCCACCTCAAGTGTAGCGTAGCCAACCAAGCCAAGCTTGGTTAACCTCCCTGCTTTTCCTCGCTATTTATCTCTCTCTCTCTCACTCTATGTGAGAGATGTGTAAAGCTTGTTTTAAGGCTTGCATGGTTTTGGTAGGGTAATCATTGTTTATTGCTCGCACAAATACCTTGTAAATACTATGTAAACACCTAACATATAGATCTTTACATTTCATTTGTGTGTTCTTCGATTACAGTGTATTGTACATATGTGAACATATCTTTTTGTAACAATTCTTGTGTATCTGTGTATGTTATGTTCCGTGTACATTTGTGAACATGTCTTTTTGTAACAGTTTTTTGTGTGTCTGTGGATGTTGTGTTCCGTCACGATGTTCTGTTGGATTGTGATTAATGTTCACTGTTCGTGAGAATAGATTTCTCTAAGCAGCAATCAGATATAGTAGAGTACCAAGCACTCTAAGTCGTTAAGGCACATGAGACCTCATTCAGCTTTCCCATGGTAGTGTACCGAGTACTCTGAATCGTTAAACACTCTTTCTTAACACCCAGAATCAGATTTTTTATTAACAGGGCCTCATAAAGTGTGAGGCCCACGCGACGGATCTATGCCCTCCTGTAGTAGAGTACCTAGTACTCAAATCGTTACCCGCTTTTTCTAAACACATCAGATAGAATTCACGACATGTTGTACTCTTAGGGGACTTTAATTGCGTCTGAGACTCGCACGCAGATATTCGAGGTCCGGGTCATGGCCAGCCAAACTGGAACGTCAAAGAACTTGTTGTCTAGTGCAGCAATTGGCATTGACTGACATACATGAAAGTGTACATGCTAGCAATTACGCCTACAATTGGCGGCGAGCAGCAGAATTGATCGCGTGTACGCATCCCCCGGTCTCACTGCCTACGTTCACGACACTGGGGTAATGTCATTGCCACCGACACCAGTGTACAGTAGCGACCACCGCCCGATTATGCTCTCTCCCCGCCTGCCAGTGTGGAGGCCGACGATTCACAGACCATGGCGTCTCGATCGCCGCGTCCTCCTGGACTCTCAGTCTACAGAAAAATTGTCCAGAGTCTGACGCGTATCGCTCATTGGCGCGTATATAGCTGATTGGGATCACCTCAAAGAACAGTGGCGTCACCATTGCAGTGCGTCGGGCAGGGGATTTTGCGCCCGTATGTCCAAAGATGCTGCATTGTTAATCCAAAACATACGCATTGCCCACCGTGATCTCCACCCTTCCCTCATTATGCGGGCATGGCAAGAGGAGCTCGTTGAGCGATACCAAAGTACTATGCGCGCTTCTTCACTCTCCGCTGCGGCTTGGCACTGTAGATGAGCACCGTGTGCGCACCCTGAGGTGCTGAAGTATGCACGCAGAGCTGTGCTTCGTCCACTGGGCTCGCTCGTCCCACTCGCTAAACTCTGCCGCGCCAGCTACTGCGGGTACACGTGGACTTCAGGCAATCGCTCAACATTTTCAAACAATGGCTCAGTCTGTTGCTGGTGTCAGTTACCTATGATCCCTTTCTTCGCATACCCTGTTGAAAGACTTACCACATGACTCGAACATGTCATATGCCGTACTGCTATCACCACCATCCGAAGACGAAATAAAGGGTGCATTGGACGCAATGAAGAAGCGTTCAGCCCCAGACCTGACAGACTCCCTGCAGAGTTTTATCTGCAGTTCTGGCCTACCATTGGTATATTTATGTCACGCGTCATTCGCAAGTGTTTCCGAGATATTACCCTTCCAAACTCTTTTCACAGAGGCCGTATAACACTTGTCCTCAAGAAAGACCAAAGGTACATGCGACCAGAAGATTGACGCCCTATTACCCTGCTTAATGTAGGTTACTAGCTCTTGGCAAACATTCTGGTGTGCCGAACCAGACCGTCTCTTGCACCATCAATCACTTCCCACCAAGTATGTTCTTTTCGGTCCCGAGAAATACACACCCATACGTGGTTAACGCGAGGCGTCATTCAGTACACCACTAGCGAATGTGCGCAAAGACTGTTGGTTTCCATATATCAGGAAAAGGCCTTTGATTTTATAGAGCATGGCTAGCTACTTCATGTCTTACATTCATTCGTATTCCCGTGTAAGTTCATGGACCTAATTCACGCGATGCAGACGAATTCAGAAAGTACCCTTTACGTGGATTCCCGAGAGAGTCACCCCTTTCAAGTCACGCGTGGGGTCCGCCAAGGGTGTCCCCTCTCCCCAGTTCTATTCATTCTTGCATTAGAACCCTTCTTAAGGGCCATTGAACGTGACCCGCAGATTCGAGGCTTACCCCTACGCGGTAACACCCAAGTAAAGATCACTGCATATGCAGTTGACATTACTCTATATGTACATAATGAACAGTCGCCGCCGCATGCTCTTGATACTTTCCTTGATTTCGGCTTTATCTCCGGCACATGGTCAAACTTTTCTAAAAGCCAGTATTTTTTGTTGGCAAACCTAGCGGTCGTATCAGCATCACGTCGCCTTTACTGTGGTTTCCTAACATTGATATACGGGCAGTTACTATTACTGCATTTGGTTTACAGGATTTGGTTTACTGGGAAAAGCTGCCGTCCATCCATCTATCCATGTGTCCATCCGTCCATGCATGCGTCTAATCGCGATCGAGAATGCAGACGGCGTGCGGGTAACACCGACGAGATGCGAGCCAAGGAAGCCGAGAGCACGGGTCTTTCACGCACCCGCCGCTCTGCTTCGTCCATACCCCACCAACGATCGGCCACGTACGGTGACTATCCAGGAAACTGAGAGAAGCACTCATTTTCCGCGCACTCAGGCACAGTGTGCGCAGCAGCCAATCAGAGAGTAGCGGCGTTTCAGAGTGTAGCAGTCAAGTAACGCCATCTTGGAAATGAGACGAGAAGTGGTCATTCATTTCTTCTGCCTTCTTTTTTTTCTCGTCTCTTCTTTCGGTTACGCGTACTGACAAAGCTAGACTTAAAGGAGCTTCGCCCCTAAAAAAACAAGAAAAAGCGGAGTGCTAAGAAAAGGCGCAGCCGCTATTTCTGGGGCGGGGGAACGCATTCTGCCTGAGCCGCTGCGTTGCAAAGCTCCTTTGTTCAACCGCGCAGTAGGAGACGTGGAGGGGTCATTCCAGGCAACTACATTCTCCCGAAAGAAAGAAAGAAAGAAAACGTATTAAGAGCGTTGGCTTTTAGTGTGCTACTGAAACACAGATAAGTAAAAACATTGCAGTTTTTTTTTCTTTTTCCAGCACCCTTTGCGTTTCGGCAGGGTGCTACAAGTGTCGAGCTGCTTTCCGTTCCTCGTGTAATGTTCTGATTTCTTGGTATAGCATTCATTGATTCCCCTACGAGGTGAAACTGCGCCTTTTGTCATTTCATTGGCGCTGAAAGTCATTCTTGCACGCTTTGTGTACGATTGCGTTTGGGCGAGCTGGTATTGACCAGCTCGCCCTGTAGACATACATGGTAATCTTTCATTGATATTTGCGCGATATCCAACTTTTTATTTCTGTTTCTTTTCCAGAGTGTCATCATCACCATGTTCATCATCATCATCATCATCATCATCATCATCATCAGCAGCAGCAGCAGCAGCAGCAGCAGCAGCAGCAGCAGCCTGACTACGCCTACTGCAGCACGAAGGCCTCTCCCACGTTACGTATCAACAAAGCCCTGCGCTTTCTGCCGCCCCGTTATACCTGCAAACTTCTAAATCACATCTTGCCACCTGATTTTCTGTCTCGCCCTCGCGCTTTGGCCTTCTCTTGAAATCCGGTCAGTTACCCGTAATGACCATCAGTTATACTGCCTAAGCACTACGGGCTTAGGCAGTATACCTTCTCCTATAACTTCCCCTATACCTTTCTTGGCATTATTGTCTGTTAGACATCATTAATACTGTGTTAAACACGAAAAACAAGCCGTTAAGTATACACTTGTTTCCCTTATTCATTAACGAGGGTCTCGAACTGGCAGAATTGGTGCCTTTAGGTTGTATACGGGGGACTATTGGTCAGCTGCCAGTTAATAATAAGTGACGCTACGTGACGCCAAACAGGCTCATAAAGAGTGTGCCACACTCGCCGCCATGGCTACTAGTGGTGCTGACTGACTGACACTCCCTCGTTTAAATTGATATATATATATATATATATATATATATATATATATATATATATATATATATATATATATATATATATATATATATATATATATATATATATATATATATATATATATATATACGTTGCAACACATTCATGACATCTGACACTCTTGTAGCCTTCAGAGCACAACGCGCTGGGTTCGGAACCCTGCCGCGCTGAGAACAAATTTTTTGTTTTTACACACGTGTATTTGTGTTGATAGACCTTAGGTGACGAAGAATCAGACAGACGTGAACACACTGTCTTAGGGTCGGCATACACGTTTCAAAATCCTAAGAACGGTTGGTATCCCAAAAAGAAGGTTGGCATTTCCAAAGAGAATGCTCTTGTACGAACAAGGTATCCGCGAGCCTTTAGGTAGGGTATCGCGACATGACAGTGAGGTGCGCTGTGTCGCAATACTACGACGAACAGCGACGCACAGAAACGCATTTTCGAACCAAATACTACGTGCATCGCCATCTAAAGCTATGCACTGAAGTTGGGGGTGCGAAACTTCCGAGACGTTCGCAACCTGCGTGGAGGTCACGCTTTAACGATGGCTCTGATCGTGCGGTGGCGCCACAGGTCCACACACTCGTGTTATCGCTTTGTCGCTCAGTTAATACTCTGCGTGGCCGCACAGCGTTTCGCGTCCGTCCTCATGCGTACGTACTCCTTTTGCACGCCCCAGTTGACACCCGTAGTGGGTTTCAACACCACCCTACCCTACCTAATTGGTTACTTTTATCTGTTCAATGGAATTACGCGCAGTACACGGTCAATTTATTCTTAGCAGCATAATAGCATTTGTCGCAGAATTGTTGCGGCATCATATTGCGTCACGTGGAATACATGAGCAGCCAGTCGATTCCACATCAGTACGTAAACACATTTTTACAGCAGAGCCGTTCAATGCGGGCGGAAGGTGTCTGCTGAATCCGAAAACTTGTCATCATCGGGCACCGGCGCGCGTTCTCTTCATCCTCTCCCCAATCTTCTTTCAGTTCTGCACCGCTACCATGAACACGTGCGCCGATTTCTTCGTTTTGAAACTATAAGGCGATGGAGCGAGTGCGCAGAGAAAGATGAAAAGAGATAAAGAGAGAAAGAAATATAGGGAGAAAAGAACAGGAAGAAAACAGAAATAGAGAGAGAGATGCAAACATACAAAAGAAAAAAATGTATAGATAGCAAGCACCGCCTTTCATAGTATTGTACCGCAAGAAGAAGGAAAGGTAAGTAAAAGTGAGGAGTTGCCAAAGGAGGAGGCTAGAGGGTAAAGTATGAGACCGTCTTGTGCCATAGGGTGGCAATGTGCATAGCTGCCCCATTTATTTCATAGGAACGAAGCTCCTTAAGGCATGGGTCGGCCGTCACCTGTATGTATGCATGTATGTAGCAACCGCCTCATAGCATATCCACGGAGTGATTGATGATGAGTGGGGCAAAGCTGCGGAAGGTTTTATCGGCAAAGTGGGAACCATCCGCTGGCTGCGTCCATCCGTTGTCTGTCTGTCTGTTTGACGCAAGGATAGACGGATAAACGGACGGATGGACGGTTAGACGCACGGATAGACGCATCGATGAACAGATGGACGGACGCACAGACGGACGCACGGATGGACGCATGGACGCACGGATGGACAGAATCAAGAACGAACGGATGGATGGGAGCACGGACGAGCTGACAGACGCTTCGCCCCACTCATCATCATTCACTTCGCGGATATGCTGTGATTTTTTTTTTTCAATACTTGTAGACGTCTTTTCATTTCCTTTCTGTTGGTAGGTAGCGTATGCTGCTCCGCCTTCTGCTAAGCAGGTTCAGCAGACTTCAGAGTCTGCCGGACCCCGGACCACTGCTCCCGCAGTAAGGTTCGAAACTTCTGTGAACGTGCCGGCTAATCAGGCACCATCCGCCACCTCGCAGGATGTGATGGACAAAAGTACCCCTCCTCCGGCGCCTCAAGCACCGAAGGATAGGCGCAACTCTTTGGAGCGCGCCGAAAAAGAAAAGCCCTGAATTACAGGGCCCCAAAAGGCCCTGTAACCTAAGTCAACACGTTTCTACACACAACTGCACAACAATAAAATGACACAAATACTACAGTGTAACGGCAGAGAAGTGCTGAGAAACCTCGACGATATCCAAGAACTTCTACTTAAACACACACCAAAAGTGCTGTGTGTGCAAGAAACACACTTGAAATATAAGCACACAAACTTCCTACGTAGTTACACTATTTTTCGAAAAGATCGGGACGATGCTGTCACATCATCTGGCAGTGTTGCCATCATAGTTGATCAGGGCTTGTGCACATTCACCGCTTCACAAACCCCTTGAGACGGAGGCCGTCCGAGCAGTCCTCTTCAACAAAATGGTTACGATTTGCTCTATTTACATAACCCTCCCCCCCCCCACCAACTCAATAAACAGGAATTCCAGTCGTTCATAGGTCAACTCCCAGAACCCTATGTTGTCCTAGGGGACTTTAATGCGCATAATAGCTTATGGGGCGACACTTGCTGCGATGTGCGACGTCGCCTGATGGAACAGTTCTTTTTTTTTTCTGGTGCGTGCCACCTGAATCGCAAAAGGCCAACATATTACAATATTATTAACAACACCTCATCAATAGACCTCAGCATAACATCTCCATCACTCCTGCCTCAATTTATATGGGAATCATCAAAACTCCATTTGGTAGTGACCATTTTTCTATAGTTCTCAGCACATCAATATCAAATATATGTCTTCCACGGGTTCCCAAATGGCTCACCGACAAAGCCGATCGGGAACAGCTTCAAAAAATGGCTCTCTTAACGTGGTCTGACATAGAGGTGTTAAGCATAGAAGCTGCTGTAAGCTACCTGACAGCCTTTTTGATTGATGAAGCAACGAAATGTATACCATAAACATAAGGACCGTCAGGCAGACGACGAGTCTCATGGTGGAATAATGAGTGCCATAAAGCGCGCAAAGAACAAAATAAGGCATGTTTGTAGCTCAGAGACTCGCTTATAGTCGAGAATCTTGTAAACTTTAAAAAGATCAAGCCGCAAGGAAGGAGGGTGCACCGACAGGCGAGAAGAGAATGTTGGCATTAATTTTTATTAGGTATTAATTCATACGCAGATGAGGCGAGAGTCTGTAACATGGTTAGTAAGGTAGCAGGACAACAAGTACACACACTTCTTTTAGTGAACACACAAAGGGAAAGCTTGGAAGACCAGGTGAGCACTCTTGGGGCGCACTTCCAGCAGGTCTCCAGCTCATCACACTATTGTGAAGCGTTCAGACGATACAAAACCAGAATATAAAAACAGAGTTTAGAGCACAAACCCCCAACACATGAGGCATACAATGAACATTTCTGTTTGGCTGAACTACAAGCCTCACTTACCTGCTGCAATAAATCGCCCCCAGGCCCGGACCGTGCGGCAGATGAAATGTTAAAACACCTGCCCACTGAAACCCAGAAAGCTCTCCTCTCTCTGTACAATGCGACATGGTCTTCTGGCGAGCTACCCTATGCCGAGAAGGAAGCTATCGTTATCCAAATTCTAAACAAGGCAAGGACCCGGCCTTAGTTTCCAGCTAAATGCATATAGCGTTAACCAGCTGTCTTTGCAAGGTCTTTGAGAAAATGTTTAACAGGCGCCTGATGCACTTTATGGTGACCTTGACGCAACTAAGTGCAGCGGACGATCACCGCGGGTTCACGCTTAGCGAGCCACAGGGCCGCTAAAACTCGTACTGGGCCTTCTGCTCAGCCCTGGCCGATGCCAAACTCTGCCTCGCTCTACTGAGAGCTCGACAAAGCCTGTCCCGAAGTGTGGAAGCGTAAGCAGAACAATCTGCCGGTTCTTCCTCGTCTCCGAGCTGGCATTGCGTGACACTGGTCACCGAATTTGCCAACTTCCTTCCGAAATTAAGGAAGGCGGGAGAGAAACCAGTAGAGCGACTCTCGGAGGTTCGGATTGCAAACGCGAGTTCACTCAAATGGTCTGCCCAGTCCGTTTGATTTTCGGCAAAGGCCGCCAACATCCGTTTGAGCGTACGATTGGTTCGCTCCGTCAAATCGGACTGGGGATGGTAGGGCGAAGTGGTGCAGTCATCTATTCCTAGGGAACGGCACGTATCACCAAACACCCGAGCGGTGAAATACGACGCATTGTCCGTGATCAATCTTTTCGGAAAGCCGAACCGACAAAACACTTCCTGTAGCCTCTCTAGCACCGCTCGCGCTGTCATTTTCCGCAGCGGAAACAGCTCCACCCATTTGGAAAAATGATCAACAACTACCATCAGATGTATGAACCCCTGCTTACTCCTGGGAAACGGCCCCATTAGATCGCAGGTGGCTACTTGCCACGGAAGCTCACTGACAATCGGTTTCATCAAGCCGGGCGGCTTGCCACCCCTTGATTTCACCGTTTGACAGACGTGGCAGGAACGGCAATAGCGAAAAATGTCACGCTTCATGCCAAGCCAAGTCACAACCTTGCTCAGTTTCGCAAAAGCTTTAGAGCCACTCAGGTGACCGGCAATTGGCTCGTCGTGAGAGGCTCGCAACAGTGCGGCTCTCAGACTTTTGGGCATAACCACCTTAACGGGTCGATGGACTCATCGTCAGTGGCTATATAGTTTAGCAGGAGCCCGTCATGGTCCAGCAAAAGGAATCCGCCGGGGACTCAGCGACACACACTGTTTCCGCCCCCTAATCGCGCCCGCCGCAGAACAAGCAGCGTAACGGCGCTCCGCGCCTCTCAAGACAGTTTAACGGCGCCCGCCGCAAAGCAAGCAGCGTATACGGCGCTCCGTTCCTCCGAGACTCGAAACGGATCACTCTGCTGAGCCTTCAATAGCTCTTCGCTGCCCAAAGCAACTCCCATTCTCCCAAATGGCGGAGTCTGGTATCGCGCCCACTCAGGACCGCAGCAACCGCCGACGGTGCACGGCGTCACGGGTTCGCTCTCGGCACGGTGGCCTTCGGAAAGTTCCCCCGCTCGGCCGCTACGCAGTGTGCCGCTTACCTGGATAGCAGCCAAGGTCGTCCTCATGGGGACTCCCCCTTTTCGCCGCAGTTTCGCCCCCGACGCTTGCATGTGCTAAGGCACCGCGAGCGGCCGTCGCACCGGAATCCAGGTTCTCGGCAGACAACAGGGGGCATGAAATAGCGCGTCAGCTACCACGTAGGAGTGTATTCACCACAAAAAGGGGTGACGACACAGGCGAGCGCCGAAGGGCGCCCGTCGATAGAGGCGGTGGCCTCTTTGTGCAACGCGGCATGCCACGAAGCAGACATGCTGCGACGAGCCCGAATCGCGCAGGCGAACTGACTCGCTAAGACTAACCAAAGGCAAGGCTTAAAGAGCCTTTGATACCGCGTTGGGCGCCAGTATGGTGACCCCACCGCTACTAGCTGCAGCGGACGATCACCGCGGGTTCACGCTTAGTGAGCCACAGGGCCGCTATACTCCGTCTACTCGCGTGTAGCGCACCACTCCGCGCGCGCTCAACTAATAAGGCGTTTAGCGCGGCGCGGCAAATAGACAGTGTTCTAATGCAAAAGTACACAACACTTTATTGCCTCTGGCGGCACCCCGAACAACAGTACAACGTCCGCTCCCGGGACGCGGGTAGCAAAGGCACCCGCACGCGGACGTTCACAAAAAGGGGAAAACCGCGAGCACGTCGCAGCTGACAATGGCGAGCTTTGACACGCCGGTCGGGAAAAAGTCCCTTGCGGCTATGCTGCGCACTCTCACAATGGCCAATGGGCCTGGTCGCGAGTGTTAGGGCAAACCTCGTACGCGTAGGCCTACGGCAAGTGCGGCTCGTTGTGGTACGACCACTTCAAGCACTAGGCACTGCTCTGAGCTTAGCGTACGCTACCGAAGCCAGCACTCAAGTAAACACGCCTGCCGAGGTGCCCAAGGCCACCCCAGGCAGGCTACAGTGGTGGTGGTAGTGGTTAGAAGATGAGAAAAGGCACCTAATTTCTGCAACCCGGTCGGGAGCACGGCGCAGTGCCTGCGGGGAAGGGAAAAAGGGAGAAAAGTGGAAAGAAGAGGAAAGATTAATTGAGCAGTGGAGCGGTCGTCATCAACAGAAGCAGCAGTCCAGAAGCAAAGGTAGGGGTGGCAAGGGCCAGGCTACAGTCCGCGAGTCCCAAAGGGGACGCGGACGAAGGAAAACACGTGCTTACCCGGCGCCGACCACGGAGAAGAGTGCTCCCTCGGCGCGCGCGTACCGCGTGCCGTGCCCGCACGTGGCGCCATCTATCGCCACGTGGTGTTAACAGAGCAGAAAAGCAAAAGGGTGTGGCCGTGTGGCGGAATGCCCGCGGAATGGTCGCGGGCGCGCGTCAGATCCCCACAATTTCCTTGAAATTATTGGCCTACTTGACCCATATCAGTGTGGGTTTCGAGAGGCTCGGTCCAGCACTGACCGCCTCGTCCATATCTAGGACACAAATTTGCGATGCTTTTGTTCATAAGCAACTTTTATTTCTGTGTTCCTCGATGTGGAAAAGGCATGTGACACTACATGGCGCTTTCACATATTGCGAGACCTGTCACGTTTAGGTGTGCGGGGTAGAATGCTGACAATTATCGAAAGCTACCTGTCCAACCAAACATTCGGTGTCCGAGTTGGCACTGTCTTATCTCGAGTATTTGTCCAAGAAACAGGAATGCCACAAGGAGGTGTATTGAGCTGCACACTTATCATAGTTAAAATGAATTCCTTGCACCTGTCATTTGCACCTGTTATAGTTTTTACTGCTATACATGTCGATGATGTACAAATTGGTTGCAAATCGTGTACACATCTCAATGTGCCAACGTCAAGTCTAACTAGGGTTGAACAGATATCTCAATGGGTAAATGAGAATGGTTCTATACTCAACGCGCAAAAGAGCACTTGCGTCTTGTTCTGCCGAAAGAGGGGCCTCCATTCTGACCCCGACATTGACCTGCATTGTCAACATCTGCCAGTGAAGACCAAGCACAAGTTTCTTGGACTAACATTAGACACAAAACTAGTCCTTCATTCCACGCATCAAGTATTTAAAAGACAGGTGCTTAAAAACAATGAATATTTTGAAAGTGTTGTCCCATACTACGTTGGGTAGTGAAAAGAAGTGCCTGATGAATTTATATCAAAGCCTTGTACTGCACACGCCTAGATTATAGTGCTCTAATCTATCAGTCGGCAACAAACACCATTCGCCTTGAAGATCCTCGAACCTGTCCACCATCTAGGAATTCGCCTCTATACGGGTGCTTTTCGAACTAGCCCTGTAGAGAGTCTGTACGTGGATTCGAATCAACGGTCGCTCCACCTACAAAGATGTTACCTGTAATTTTTTTTATTTTCTGAAGGTGAAAGCAGACAAGAAACACCCTTCTCATTGCACAAGTATTGATTCGTCTTGGTTCTGGCTTGTTCGAGAACCGCCCTTCGTTGCGGCAGCCCTACTCGCTCCCTGTAAGGGGCCTGGCAGAAGAAACAGTTGCGCATCTTCTCAAACACAGTCTGATGGCTCCTGAGGAATATCTGCCACCGTGGCAGTGGTAGCTTATAGACTCTAATGTTTCTTTTGTTGAAGTCACAAAGCACGCACCACTTGCACACATACATACATACTTCCTAGAACTACAACATAAATACACATGCCCCTGAGTTATTTACCGATGTCTCAAAGTGCAACACTTCTGTGTCATATGCAGCTGGTAGTTCAATCCTTTTCGAGGCGGGCGTACGTCATCCTGATGCAAGCATTTTCACAGAAGAAGCTTACGCAATACTGGCTGTCGTAAAACACATGAAACAGATAAAATTACAAAAGGCGGTAATATACACAGATTCTCCTAAGTGTGGTCAAAGCCCTGAAAACTCCTAAAAAACACAAGAACCCCGTGATGGTGTCACTTTACTCACTTGTGTGCACACTGCACACATCAAAACAGCATGTCGTTGTCTGCTGGGTGCCACGGGCACCGTGATATACAAGAGAACGTTTTGGCCAACAAGCTGGCTGGTTCCGCCAACGACACTACTTCCAATGCATTATTACTAATCCCTGCACTTGACTTAAACTGTTTCTGAAACGAAAGCTCAGGGGGTATTGGCAGAGCACGTGGGATAGATACGCAGACAATAAACTCCATGCTATTGAGCCGCAACTAGGTAATAGGCCGCCTACTATCAAAATCACGACACACAGAAGTAAGCACTACCAAAGCTTAGAACAGGAACATACACACTCCACACATTCATATCTTCTATCTACCGGCAATCCAGCATATTGTGAGATTTGTGGAGAACCACCTACGGTTCTCCACATTCTCGTCCAGTACAATGAGCTAGATGCGCTAAGAAAAAAGCATTTTTACTGCCCTACCGACAGCAGCTCCCACTACACCCTGGGATGCTCATCGGTAGGGATCCGCTTTTTAAACTGCAAACACTTTTCAGGTTTTTAAAAGATGTTCATAGCTTTCACCCCATATTTCGAGGTAATCCGTAGCACGCCCTCTGTACCGTGGTCGTGGCAGCGGGGACTACGTCTCCGTCATGATTTTATTATCATGACATTTTGCCATCCACTTCCACTACACATATCTCCCGTCACTGTCATAATTTTATTATTTCCATGTTTTAACCCGCGTTAGCGCGTAGAATTTTAGGTTCTCTTTACAGCCACGCATCATATCATTGTTCATATCTCTAGTCTATTGAAATGGCACTCCATGGCCATCAATTGGACCTTGCACCATTAAAATCCACTCATCACCGTCAAGTAGTGCAGGTTAGATGAACGAAGTTGTTTTGGGTAACTTAAAAGTACTTCGTATAAGCACCACACACTGGCCAGAGGGAGCTGCGCTGCTAACAGTGCCCCGGCTCAACGTCTTTCGAATTGGCCGTTAGGGGCCTGCAGAAAATAGAAGCGTGCTCGCATCCCCCATGTATCCTGTCCACAATCCGCGGACAGATACAGGGCGCGAGACGCGCGCGTGGCATTCTATTTTCACCTAGACCGTCTCCAGGTTGTCTTTTTATCCGCTAGGCTATGTGTTCTGACCCTGCAGTCGGGCAGGAAAACTCGATTGAACGGTGTCAATAGAAGATACAAAGTTCGCGACAGCACAGAGATACAGTAGAAATTGGCAAAGCGGCTCACTTCAGTGAGAGGCTCCGAACGGTTAAGCTCATAAAGTGGGCCGCCTGAGTTCAACGGCTCAGCGATTCACCATGGGTGGGTTACTCGGTGTACCTCCCATGAGAAGCCTAATTAATGACTTGAGCGCTGTCAGCTCCATATGACCCCTCCTTTACGAGTCCGGTGAGGGGTATTCAAAGTTTCAAATCGCATAACGGCAGCGCATACGGTGTGTGTCGTCATGCCAGCCACGACTCATTCTCCAGCTCTCTCTCATGCATGGTCTTTTTTTTAATGTTTTTTGTCGCTTGCGCGGGACGCATTATTCTTCTGTGGGTGCAAAGCAACTTCGAAAACATCACACAATATCCACGTATTGAACGATTATGAGTGGGGCGAAGCGTCCATCCGTGTGTCCAACCGTTCGGATGGATGGACTGACGAATGAGTGAATGGATGGAAGCATGAATGGATGCAAAAAAAAATGGAGAGAAGTACGGACGGAAGCATGGACGAACGGACGGGCGGAAGCGTGCATGGAAAGACAGAAGCGCGGATGGGCGAACGGATGGATAGACTCTTCACCCCACTCATCATCATTCACTCCGTGAATATGCTGTGAAAATCCGTAATGCCATCTAGTGATATTATTTCGAACGAAATATGCACACAAGGCAATCTATTGAGCACCTCATAAACCAGAGGTGGCTACATACAACTGCTACGACTACAGAAAAGGGAGCGGCCCATGGCTTAAGGAGCTTCGCCCCTATTCGCAACTTTCACAGATGGTGGCGTCGCCATGCGGCTTCCATCGCTAACTGTAGTTTGGGAGATGCCCACGCAGCCAGCCCTTGCCATCGTTCAGTCGGCCTCACTTTGGTGGTTCACTGGTGCTTTATATTTAGTCGCTGGCAATTTCTATTACGGTTATTCTGAATTCGGTAGTGAACTACCGAAGTCGTACAGGTACTTCGAGTCGTAGTAGCAATGACTTACTCTCTATTGTTTGCTTGCTGAGCTAGAAGAATTGCGAATTATGTTTTATGCCACTGTGCAGACGCCACGCCGTCGAAAGCGAGGTTTCCTGCTTTGCAGGAGCACGGCTGCTCGATCTTCCCCGGCCGTGGCAAGAGCAGCGTTCACAAAGCTGTACGTGCATTCATTCACACCGTAGCAGACGATGTACTCGGCGTTCAAAACTTCTTTTCCTTCAATATGCGCCACACACGCATTTCTCAACACGCAGTGTGAGATATATTGCAACGGGTGCAAGAGGCATGCTACAGTCAATGACCTTCTGTGGCTTCAGCCGAAAATACTACGCAGTCCGAAGTTAGGGGCACACCAGCGGTAGCTTCCGGCACATCGGCTGCAGTAGTAGTAATGAACAACTTTATTAAGGCAGCTGACGGTTTTCTAAGTGGCGAGGGCTGTCAGGCCATGCATGGTCTCCACCTCGTCAGCGCGTTTGATGGCCCGGAGCCTTATTTGGCGCTGCAGTTAGGAGGATTCTCTCCCAGTTCTCACTTGAAGGTGACTGTCCTAGGAGATTTGGTGGGGGAGGGTCCTTGCTGCATTCCCAGATGATGTGGCCCAAGGTTGCGGCCTGTGTCCTGCAAAGGGTGCACGTAGATGTGAATAAGGCTGGGTATATGTGTCTGTATATGTACACGGATGGGAATGAGTTCGTTCGAAGCCGCCACCAAGTGGTTTGCTGAGGTTTGTTTAGTTGCGGGTGCTAGGGTGGTCTGGTTTGCCTTGATAGCTAGTACTGCGTGATGTCGTGAAAGGTGATGAGTGGTTTGGTTGCTTCGGTATCGTGGTCCGAAGTCTAGCCCACCGCTTGGCGTACGAGCCCTCGAGCTTGTCTGTAGGCGGCTGCAGTATAGTGCCTAGAATTTACTTAGTAGTGTGCCGACCGCCGAGTGTTTCTATTGGGAGACCCTGGCACTGCCGATGATGCCTTTCTCCGGAGGACACCAGACGGCGACACCCTGAGAGACCATGCTATCCCAGTGGTGGGGCATACCGAAAGCGCGCGTCGCAATCGTGTGTCATGTGCGTCGCTTGCGCTTTGGATGCACTTCGGATGCGCATTCGTAAACCCAGTCGGTTGCGGTGTAGTTGAGGGGAATTTCTGCTGTTGCGCACATAGCGCATGCCTTCGCATGTGTTTACTGTGTTTTTTTTTCTGTGCACGTTGTTCACGCTTATGTCCCTTCACGGAACAGGGATGTCGTCGCAGAAAAGAAAGCGCAAAGAGAGCGCCCGTTTTTTTTTAATACTGTGTGAGTGTATATGCGCTCTAACAACGAGCGCATATTATTCAGCGGCCCTGCAGGCCCAGAACGCTGAGTCGAGTAGGATGAAAACAGAAAGCGAAAGGAGGGAAGACTAAATGCGGCGGCTGTCGTTAGTGAGAAACATTTTAGTTATTGCTACATTTAGCGCTCCTTCAAAATTACAGTCGATGGTGTCATCAGTGAAATTTCCCGCGAAAAACTGAAACTTAGAATTTGTATCCTTCATTTTATTTGCAACTCTCGATTTCTTTTCACGGCCTAGATGATTTCTCGCTTAAACTGGCGTCACCAACAGCAGCATTTCTACGAAATGAGGTCTTCAATGATGTTGCGTTGTTATTTATCATTTTTTTGCACAACTCCACAATGTCCGCATTGGTACCGGGTGTTTCAATAAGTGTGTCCGAAATTCTCAAAAATGAAAAAAAAATAAATTGATATGTGCTGTAGCACTCTGACCATATTAGTTATGAAGTTTAACTATTTACGTTTATAAGTTTATCTAGTGCCAACGTCATTGGAAAATTGAAGTTCATGCGGAGAACTCATTCAACCATTAAACAGTTGAAAAAGTGGCTTATAATAGGTAAATGTGGTGGCATAATAAAATGAAACAAATGCCGCATGTTTCACAGTTGAATTTTGTCGAACTTCATTAAGATGACTTTCCCCTCAGAAACTACGGCTATTCATTTATTTATCGTAACTTTTTTATCAAACACTCGATATCGTGTACCGTATTATTGATAGCGGAGTGTACGTACATTTGTAAAAGTGCAACGAAAAAATATTTATTTGATTACGCATCGCCTCCCAACCAGCGTTCTACAGTTCTAAGTGGGGTGCCCTATCGGCGCCTGTCGCACGCGCGCGTTGGCAGAGAGACGGTTGCGGGCGTGGTAGAGACGCCGCCGACACCATTCCGCTCGGCCATTGGCTCAGCATAGCACGGATGGATGGATGGATGGATGGATGGATGGATGGATGGATGGATGGATGGATGGATGGATGGATGGACGGACGGACGGACGGACGGACGGACGGACGGACGGACGGACGGACGGATGGATGGATGGATGGATGGATGGATGGATGGATGGATGGATGGATGGATGGATGGTGGATGGATGGATGGATGGATGGATGGATGGATGGATGGATGGATGTGACCTTACCCTTAAGATCGGGCGGCGGCTAACGCCACCTAGCCGTAATACTGAGTGAACTAACCATTACATTTATCTTTTTTTTCCTTTAAATAATGAAGTTGAGGATTCGTACTTCGCAGTGAAGGGTTTAATTTTCACTCGTGCCTTGACTTTAGCCACCAATCAGATAACCTCCTTCTAGTTAAGTCTACCCGCTTAAAGTCTATTTTGCCCTCGCTGTCCCTAAATCCCAGTGCTTTGAAAAACTCTGCGCCATCATCCTGAACTATAGGGTGAAGCCCTTTACAAAACATTATCAAGTGTTCGGCCGTTTCTTCTTCCTCTCCACACGCACTGCATACTGTGTCGACCCCTTCGTATTTGGCCCGATATGTCTTGGTTTGCAATACTCCTGTCCTGACCTCAAACAGTAGAGAATTACCCCGAGTATTATCATAGATCCTTTCCTTGGCAATCTCCTGCTTAAAAGTTCGATAGATCTCTAGTGCGGACTTCTTAATCATGCCCATTCTCCACATGTCAGTCTCCGTTTTTTTCACTTTCTTCTTAACCAATAGTTCTTTTTGGTTTGGCCACCTGCTGTTTTCTAAGTATTTACCAGTCAACTTCCTGGTTCGCTTCCTCCATTTTGTATCGATATTCTTCATGTACAAGTAGCTGAAAACCTTCCTAGCCCAACGCTCTTCCCCCATTTCTCTCAATCGCTTCTCAAATTTTATCTTGCTGCTAGCTTCCCTGCCCTCAAATGATGTCCATCCCATATCACCTTGTACTCCCTGATTTGGTGTATTCCCGTGAGCACCTAAAGCAAGCCTACCTATTCCACGTTGCTTAATTTCTAATCTTGCTTGAACTTCTGATCTCATGCACAAGACCGCATTGCCGAACGTCAGCCCAGGAACCATGACCCCTTTCCATATTCCTCTCACAACATCATACCTATTGTAATTCCACAGTGCCCTATTTTTCATGACTGCTGCATTCCTGTTACCTTTAGTCGTCACGTATATTTCGTGTTCCCTCAGATACTCAGTCCCATTGCTTATCCATACGCCCAGATATTTGTATTTATCTGTTATCTCTAGCGTTACCTCCTGTATTCTAAGCTCACTACCTTCGTTGTCATTGAAAATCATGACTGCTGATTTTTCCTTACTGAATCTAAAATCTAACCTATCTCCCTCATTACCGCAGATGTCCATCAATCTCTGCAAATCTTCCTTGTTTTTGGCCATTAGCACTATATCATCTGCGTACATTAATGCTGGTAGTGCCTGATCAATAAGTTTTCCTTGTTTGACTAAAAAGAGGTTGAAGCCCAGTCCACTTCCCTCTAATTTTGCCTCTAATCCTTGTAGGTACATCATGAATAATAAGGGTGACAGGGGGCATCCCTGCCTAAGCCCCCGTTTTACCTCTGCAGGCTTGGATACCTGTTTTTCCCACTTTATAACTACCTTGTTACCTTTATAGATACCCTTTAAAAGATTAGTGACTACATGTTTCACGCCTAGTGTGTCCAGTATTCCCCACAATTCCTCTTGAAACACGCTATCGTACGCTCCCTTGATATCCAAAAATGCTAGCCACAGGGGCCTGTGTTCCTTTTCTGCTATTTCGATGCACTGCGTCACGGAAAACAGATTGTCTTCCAACCTCCTGTGTTTCCGAAACCCATTCTGCAGTTACCCCAGCACCCCCTCATCTTCTATCCATGCCTGCAGTCTTTCCTTTATAATCTGCATCGCCAGCCTGTAGACCACTGATGTCACTGTTATAGGACGGTAGTTGTTTATGTCAGCTTTGTCCCCCTTTCCTTTATAGATCATGCTCATCCTGCTAAGTTTCCATCCATCGGGAACTTCACCATCGATTATTATTGTGCTCACTGCCTCTCTGAAAGCCTGCTTAGACTTCGGACCTAATGTCTTTATCAGCCTAATTGGAATGCCATCTGGGCCTGTTGATGTACTACTAGGAACCTTTTTCTCAGCCCTTTCCCACTCTTGTTGTGAAAATGGAGTCATTGCACCACTTGATTCGTCCTTGTCTATTGTGGTGCATAAAGTACGTCTTTGTTGAAATTTTTCTGTCACCCTTGTCCTTATATATTCAATAGCTTCGCCCCCTTCTAGCCTAGAACCTTGGGCTGTAGTTATAAAACTCTGCTCTAGGCTCGTCTCATTTCTTAGGGAGTTCATGTGGTTCCAAAATTTCGCAGCTGCCTTTCTATCTTTTTTATGTACTTCTGCCAGCCACTGAGCTCCCTTCCTTCTAATCTTTTCATTGATCAGAAGGGATGCATCCCTTCTACAGCTTAGAAAGTTTGCCCATTTTCGTTCAACATCATCTGTCGGTTCACCCCGCTGCTTAGCATGTCTGTGTTCCCTAGAGGCTTCCTGACGTTTTGCTATGGCTCTCTTAACTTCCTTATCCCACCAACTTTTGGGTTTGTGTCTTCTTTTCCGGGGTGACTTGCCACGCGTCTTAGCAAGCTCTAGCTCAAAGAGTCTAATTAGATTCGTGTATGTCCACACTGTCTTATCTTCCGTGATTACTTTCTCAATTTGTTTAGTGGCTATGTCAATTTGCCTTTCTGGATAAAAATTTTCCTGTAGTTGCTCATCTTGTCTCCTTCCCACTTTCACTGCTCTTCTAAAACTTAGCTTGAGACGTTTGTGATCGCTACCCAGACTTCTGGAGCCACCTTCATCTATGTGCATTCCCCTGAGCTTATCATACATCCTATGTGACATCAGTGCATAATCTATCGTCGACTGAAGCCTTCCTACCTCCCATGTTATTTGCCCTTCACACTTCTCGGTACTGTTGCAAATGATCAAATCAAGCCTTTCACACATATCCATGATCATTTTGCCTGTCGGGTCGGTATACCCATCTATATCTTCTATGTGCGCATTCATGCCTCCTAGTATAATTATCTCGCACTCTCTTCCTAACTCCTGAATGTCCTTTGATATACACTCTACCATTGCCTGGTTTTCCTCTCTGGCCTTTGCTCCCGTCCACAAGTACACGAAACCAAGGAGTGTCATTTGACCTGCCACTTTCCCTTTCAGCCATAAATGTTCCTTGCACTCCTGCTTGACCCTTTGCCAGTCTGTACTTTTATGAATGAATGCCCCAATACCACCCCCCCTTTCTGCTGCCTTCTGTTCTATTACAATATTCCCACGCGTAGTCCAGATTGTTCCATGTCCCTGAGATGTTTTTCTACAAAACCGTATACCATCGGCCTCTCTTCCCTTAGCTGTTCTTCTATCTCTTCCCACTTCAGCCTGTTCCTACCACCCTGCATGTTAATATATCCTATGTCTGAGTTGGCTCGGCGCTCGTGGCTATGTCTATTTATGCCCCGGACTCTACCTATCTTAGATATTGGTGCCACTTTGGAATCGTATCGGTCCATACAACCTGTCGAAGAGTCTCCCTGGTTATTTTCCCCGTTACTAGCTATCCTGCCCCCCGAAGGGCTCGCTTGCCCCCCAAAAAAGCTACTGCGCGTCCTGCAAGGCGCCAACCCACCTCATGACCTAGCCGCCCATCGATGTGAATTCTGTCTCGTTGAACCCCCCCACCTATGCACCTCTCTGTTTATTTCCACCACCTCTGTTTATTTCCACCACCTCTGTTTATTTCCACCATCCGCACGGTCCCTGCGGATATCGCCGTCTGGTGGCCGCCGGTGGAAGGAAACATTCTCCGTGCCACCACGACGGCCATGGTCGGCGCACTAGTAAGTCTTCTCTGAGCACTATACCTGCAGGATACCCCAAACGACAGCCATGTTGGGCAGAGTTATTCAATTATATTAGTTGCGAAACTGCGTTCCGAAACGCGGACACGCCATTGGCCGACCTATCGGGAGTGAGCAGATCGTCGCGCTCTCTGGGGGCAATAATACAAAAAATTGCATCGCCCCTTGTGCGTGCGCTTCTTTTTAGACTGCTCAAGGCCGCGTGCAACACTGGCATCGCCGCCGCAATAAATGACCTCGGCTTGCACGGCACCCGCCGCCGCGGTCAGCTGTTTTCGCTCTTCAAAAGCATAATAAAAGCGTCAAGCTTTATTATTTTTTTGTGAAGGTGGGGCTTGCCATTGCGTGCTACGATGGTTTCAATGCTGTGCCATGACTCCTTGTTTGCTCGTTTGAAAATATGCGTTTTAAATCAGTTGCTCACGGGAAGTTTGACAAATCCTTTTAACTGTGCCACTCTGTGGTTCACGATATGTCTCACTAACACCACGTGAGTGATGGTCGCACAAACAAGACACAAATACGGTAGACTGCAAACCAAAGCACAACAGTACCGATCAGTACTTACCGCGAATCGGCCGTTTTATCTTGTTCGCAACGGTAAAATTCCACTAATTGAGAAATCAATGAGACACTGGCCATGATACCATATATATATATATAAAAGCCCGATGACAAGAAAGTGGGAACATTGAACATTGCTACTTACTTGCAACTAGCACTGCAATCGCTCTTTTCAGGCGCGATGTTCGTGGAGTCTTTCCTAAGGCACCTGTGTTGGCTGCTCGGGCAACGTCGTCTGCTGCCGTCGACAGACTTACAGGGTGGATCCACGTGGATCAACGCTGCATCCCGCTTGCATCACGCCTTGTCACTCACTATTGTCCTAAATTTAAACACCGTGGGCTCTCCACACGAATTTGATAAACTACCGACTTCGCTGCACCGTCCATTTACGCTGTGCTAGCTGTGTACCACACGAACATGCCACTTATAGCCACGTTACATTTAGCGCAATAAGGAAAACAAGAAAAAGGACAGATCATCAAGAAAACAAGCAGCTCCTCTGTCCTTTATAACGTCTCCACCATTGCGACAAAGTAACATGTTCAGCATCCTTACCAACTCACCTAAGAACAAGTTCTAGGCACTGCCAAGCTGTTTGGCAGAATGCGGCAGCGCTCACTATCTTGCTGAACACAAAAACACAAAATCTTGCGTTTTCTAGTTAGCTTTATTGTGAAGAAAAGGCACTACAGTATAATTACTTCCACAATTTTGCTTGGAAGTTGGTTGAAAGGCGGTTGGAAGGCACTCTCGCAAAGCCTAGGCATTCGGCAGATCCCGCGACCCTAAGAATCGACGTTATGCGAAGCATGCTGAAGGAAGGTGACATGTGTTGCAATTACTTTATTGAGCAAAACATTGCGAAATGGCGCTAAAGACAGGTGTACGCACAGGCATATGATAAATAGACGAGTGTTTATTGTTCCGTAACGATGCCAACAGCAACATGGGTATTAGCAACGCCAGAAGCACTAAGCTGATATCTAGCGCTTGTGTCAGCTAGTATGGCGGCATAAGACACTGCTATAGACCTTTTCCCTTACGGCTCCCATGGCGCCGCCATAGTCCTCTTTGGGCTGTAGTTAGTGCACATGACCCCAGAAAATTGTGCTTCCGAGGCTGTGACGTCGGATTCTGTACTAGTGCAACAGTCTAGAAAGGTGGAAATCCTGCTTTCCTTTAAAAAAAAAAAGGTCCATATAATACGCTTCAAAGGATGGCGCTTCACTAACCCGACGTGATGGCTGTATGGTAGACGTACGCATGTACTGCTGATTAGATGGATAGCCAGCACTTAAATCTCAATTGAAGTTTCGCGAACATCCGGTCTCAAAGCAGTTCCGAGACCTGGCGTGGCTGTGAGGTAAAATACTTTATTGCCCCGCAGAACGCTGGGGTTGGACACCAGCTGGGACCATGATATTTATTCTATGCATTCGTAGGAGCACGCTGCCGATGCCTGCTTTTAGGGGCGAAGGTCCTTTGGGCTGACCTAGTTGGCGTTCATTGCACCCCACGAAGGCCGAACCGAGAGTGAACACATGCACGAGAAAAAAAACAAAAACATGTGTAACCAACAGACTTTGTAATTAACTATACTACAGCACAACATTTAATCCCCCATGCTGTCCGCCTATCAGTCCGTCCATTCATCTGTCCATCTTTTTAATAGTCGGTGACTTCAACGTAAACATATATTGGACCTTGGGGCCTGTAGCTTCGCTTACTCGTCGTCATTCGCTTCGTAGAGATCCACCGATTTTCCCTAACGATTCCGAATCAAAATTTCCTGTGTGTGTTCGCACCATACCTTAGTTGATATAAACTGTCCATCACCTTTAGAGTATTGCGCTCCATTAAAGTTGATCTTAACCCGACGTGACCACTGTATCGTAGGGGTGCGTATGTATTCTTTATAAAATTTGATAGCTGTCCCTGTATCTCTGACTCTTCTCTAAGATTACGGTTTATTTGAAAAGCAATTGCGTCACTTGGCATGACTCTTTGGTAGAATATGTTTGGTTCCCCCACGCAAAATGCTGGGGTTCGATTCCTGCTGGGAACCTGATATCTCCTTATTCATCGGGCCAACGCATTCAATGTCAGCTTTTTTTTTAACGCTCACACGTTGGAACCGCCTATGTGTGTTCTTGCCGTTCGTGGGCGGATATGAATTGTCAATAACCTGCGGCACATGCCAGCATACCAATAGCACATACCCGCCCGCAGTTCTGTGCCCCTTATTATTATGTAGGATTTAACGTCTTAAAATCACCATATGATTATGAGAGACGCACGCAGTTATGTGCCCCTGTCTAACGGAAAGAGTTTGGCGATGTACGTGACATGATTGTGGCATTATTCATATCATGACTAGTGAGTCGTATTCGTCGAGCCATCCTACCATCAAGTACTTATTTTTGTTTACTCAAAGCTAAAAAAGTGATCACGAGAGCACCAAGACTTAGGCGGCTATGTAATAGATAGATAGATAGATAGATAGATAGATAGATAGATAGATAAGATAGATAGATAGATAGATAGATAGATAGATAGATAGATAGATAGATAGATAGATAGATAGATAGATAGATAGATAGATAGATAGATAGATAGATAGATAGATAGATAGATAGATAGATAGATCGATAGATAGATAGATAGATAGATAGATAGATAGATAGATAGATAGATAGATAGATAGATGATAGATAGATAGATAGATAGATATAGATAGATAGATAGATAGATAGATAGATAGATAGATAGATAGATAGATAGATAGATAGATAGATAGATAGATAGATAGATAGATAGGCACCAAAGGTGCTTGCAGTGCGCAGACAAATGGTTCACATTTAAAATGGTTGTAGCGGCGAGAGAAGGAGAGACGTGAGATGACGTCGAAGGCGGCCGATGGGGCCGTGCCGATCTCGCCACTTTATTCTAGGCCTGAAGCGGAGCCACGTCGGCTACCAGCGTCCGCCACGCCAGGCGTGTCAGCTCCTTCTAAATCTCGCGCAGCTCGAGCTCGCATCGGCTGCACGAGAGGCGCGGCGCAGTGATCAAGAAAATGATGGCGATGATGATGGCACTACAGGGCTCCCCCCCTAGCGCTTTGCGCGATTTGAAAACATAGGAAAAGGAAGAGACTATATACATGAACGAAAATCCGCAAGGTGTCCGTTTAGGAAGTCCAGTTTGTGAACGTTTATGGGCCATCCGTAAGCAGTGTGTCTCCGGTGGGCGACTCTGGGAGAAGCGCAAGGGACGAAGAAGGAAGTGCCGGGTCGCTGTGTTCATAGACACGTCCATCCCACAATTACGCGGCGGGACCATTCGAATGCGCACCCGCCGTTTCGAGTAGACGCGGCTGACAAACGTGCCCACAGCTGGAACTGTGGACAGGCGCTGAAGAGCTCGCGCCGGCAATGTGGGCGAAATAGTGTGAATGGTCGGAACGCACCCATGATGACCGAGCACTGAAGTTTCACAGCCACAGCGGGGTCTCCGACAGCGCACAGGGTGCCGAGCCTGCTGTCGACAAGGAGCAACGTCGCGGTCGTGCTGGTGCGGACGTCTCTGTCGATGAAACACCGGCCTCCGCGTAGCACTGCGACCGGCATGCCGGGGCGTGTGGCCGAGTCGACGGATGCGGAAACGCCGTGCATTGCGGCTAGTCATGTGCACGGCAAGTGGTTGGCCCTTGCGTCGGGAAAACCTCGTAGGTGTTTGCGCCGTCTTGAAGGCTAAAGCTGCAACGCACGGCTGCATAGCAGGACGCTTGAAAAGGGGACGTTGTGTTTTACGGCGAACGCGATGATTTCTTCTGTGCGCTGTCAAGTGTGGTAGACAGGCAGTAGGATTGGGCGTCGTCGCTCGTGTCACCAACGAGCCCGCGTTGCGGACACACGTCTGGTAGTTGCCGTCCAGCGTCAAAGGCTCCGAGGGATGGTTGTTGAGCCCAGAAGTCGTGGCCTGGGGGTTGAATGGCGTGCCCGTGCTCGTCGCGGCAGCCTGGTGGTTGTCCGCCTGCATGGGTGGTACAAAACGTGCGGTCTGTCCGGCAGCATCCCCGAAGTTCGGTCGTAGCATGTCACGGGCAGGAACTTCAGCTGCGGGAGACGTTGAGGTAGGTGATAGTGGCTGCTTGCAAGACGTACGGCGCGTTAAGGCCGGTTGAGAGTCATCTTCGGACACCGTCGACGTCGATGCCTCCGCGATTGGGGGGCGAATAGCAGGCACGACGATGTCCGTAGTTGCGGCAGGCTCCAAGGCGTGCGGCGAGGTTGCCGTCGTGAAGACTGACCTGCCTGAGTTGTCTGGGGTGGAGCAAGACGTGAGTGGCAGGCACGAGTGACAGACCTGCGTTCGCGGGCTCCAAGGGGACGCCTCTCTCGGTGCTGAAACCAGTCGAAGTGGGAGCGTCGTCTACCTGGTCGTCGTGCTCAGGTGCAGATTTGGATCTTCGTGCGACTGGATCTGAGGTAGGGGGAGTCGTAGCAGGGGTAGCGCGGTCGCGGTCAATGGATGGTTGCGGGCTGGTTGGTAGTGCGCGCTGCGACGCAGTCGAAACCTGTAAGTCGCGGGTGAACGGCAGCGGGTGGTAGGTGAGGCCATGTCTGGCAAGCACCGCCGAGCAGAGGTCATCGTAAGGCTGCTGGCTGGAGGTTGAAGTGCCAGAGAGATGACGCAACTCTACCGGTAGGGCGTCGAGAAGAATGGCGTGCGTCAGCAGCTGGTCCGTGATGCCATTCACCGCAAGAACGGCGTCGAGCTGCATAAACCATACCTTGGGGTAAGTTGATTGGTACGGCGGCACTGGTGGGCAGAGTTGCGGGAACATGGCCGCGGGCCGCTCGGCGAAGGGCGTGTTCTCCAGGTCACCAATGTAGCGGCGAGAGAAGGAGAGACGTGAGATGACGTCGAAGGCGGCCGATGGGGCCGTGCCGATCTCGCCACTTTATTCTAGGCCTGAAGCGGAGCCACGTCGGCTACCAGCGTCCGCCACGCCAGGCGTGTCAGCTCGTTCTAAATCTCGCGCAGCTCGAGCTCGCATCGGCTGCACGAGAGGCGCGGCGCAGTGATCAAGAAAATGATGGCGATGATGATGGCACTACATGATTATCGGAAGTCGACAGAGTGCTAGAAGGAACACGAAGGAAACAAAAGACAAGGACGTGAACTTGTTTAGGGGGACTGGTATGCTACCCTACACAAGGAAAAGTGGTGGGGTCCTAAAAATGGAGAAAGAAAGAGAGACAGGAGGAGAACACGCACACAAAGTCACGCTTGACAAGCATCAAAACACCGTAACTTCATAATCGCCGGTCCCCGCAGGGGCGTCTGCGTAAGTAGGCGTAGGTGCGTAGCGACACCACGGACCCGAGCTAACGGAGGGCTTCGGCTCCGTCCAACGCCTAGCCGTGCGTGTCTTTGCCATGTCCAGGGAAAGGGGGATCCCGGGGGTTGAGCCAGCGCCGGGTGATTGGACCTTTAAGGCCCCCCAGCAGAGGCAACCCACCCTTCTGGCCCCAGCTTCACGTAGACGACACACCTGGGCTGACCCACCCAGGCGAAATTGGCAGTTGCCTTTTCCTATCTCTCTGCCCTACAACTTCGTCTTTATCTCTCACTTTCAGTCTATCCTGTCTACTTCTGTCTTCCGTTTACTTGCAATTTTCCTGGCGGCAAAGTTTAACCCTGTGCAAGTAGCCAACCTTGGTCTAGGCGCATTAGCTTATGGCAATGTTGTACGGCTGACGTCTGCAAGCTTTCAGCATCCGCAAACTTGCAGCGTCCCCTTGTTGGGCTACGTGGTGGGTGGCCGCCAACACTGTTGAATGGAAATAAAACCGGCATGCATAAAGCATTCTTCTCACTTAGCGATCGTACCAGCTTGAAGCGGGTACGCACCGATGACATAAACTTTTTCTACAAGCCAATCGAAACATTTCTTCACTTTCATGTCATCCGCTGTGAGAAAACTAGAAAGCAAGCCAGAACCGTCTCTCCCTTCGTAGTGGCTAGATGTCTTACCGAAGCTCTTGGCGCTGGATACAAGGTAACCAAAATGGCTAGCGGAGACCTTTTCGTCGAAATTCGGGACAAAGAACAATTTGAAAAGCTAGACCATCTCTCAGCTTTTGGTGACATACCCATAACCATAACACCACACAGATCAATGAACACGACTCAAGGAGTGGTGTCTGACACGGACTTACTTGACCTAACAGAGACTGCCCTTTTGTAGGGGTGGAAGAGCCAAAATGTGACCAATGTACACAGAATTATCATCAGAAGAAACAACAAGGTAACAAAAACCAAACACCTAATACTCACGTTTGCTTCTAAAAAAGTGCCAGAAACCATTCAAACAGGATACACGAAGACATCTTTCAGGCCATACATACCAAACCCCGGCCGTCGCTTACAATGTCAGAGGTATGGCCATGGCTCTAAAAGCTGTCGTGGTCGCCAGACCAGTACACAATGTGGATCCCTGGGCCACGTGTCTGAGAACTGCAAAGAGCAGCCGCACTGTGTAAACTGTCAATGAAAACATGCTACATATTCACGTTCGTCTCCATAATGGAAGAAAGAAAAAAAGATGATAACTTCGAAGGTGAAAGAAAACATTTCCTTTAAGGAAGCAAGGAAAAGGGTTTCACCCTCATGAAAGTTGGGTGATTTTTGTAATGGTTGTTCAGTTTTTATTCTTTCATACATTGCTTTGTTATGAATATTTTTGTATGTATTTCAGAGTTGTCATTCTATTATTTGCTGTCATGGGCCACATGCGTGTTTGTTTTTGTATTGTCGCTTTCCGCTGCCTGTAATTTTTGTAATTTTCGTAAATTTGTAGTTTAAATTTTCTTCTGGATGAAGGAGCCAGCCAAGCTGTGAAATGCAGCATTTTTTCCTTTCGCACTGAATCACGTATACAGTGTATTTTCGTGTACTTGTCACGTGGTTGAATAAACTCAAACTCAAACCATTCTATTGCCCAACATATGCTGATACGCTGTGTCTGGGGGCACCGCCGGACCAGCCAACGCGACTCCCTCGGCCCACACCTACCGAGCCGGCGGTTGTGGCACCTGCCCCTAAAACGGCTGAAGTCCAGACTACTCCGCCTACTCCCGAACAGGGACCGGAGACTCCAGGGTCCTCAGGTCTGAAGGCCTCGCTTCAGCAGGCGAGGCCCGCAATTCTAAACACCAGCTCGCACGTGCGGGCATCCATTGCCTCCGAGTAGGCAATGAATATATTGGTACCCTTTGTTCCGAAAAAGCAGCGTGGCTCCCGGGAGCACGCCAAGAGAACAAAAAAGCAGATAACAGGGCCTGATGACGGCCCTGTTACAGGAACTCAAACTTCCCGCCTAAACAGCCACTCGCTTTCATACACACAGCACTACTTCACATTCTTCATGAACACTAAAATTATACAATGGAACGTCAGGTGTCTTCTCAGAAACCTTGACGACATCCAGGAACTTTTACACGAACACTCACCAAAAGTGCTGTGTGTACAAGAAACACGCCTCAATTTAAAACACAACAACTTTCTTCGTAAATACGTTATTTTCCGAAAGGACCGTGATGATGCTATGACGTCATCTGGAGGTGTTGCCATTAGAGTGAATCAAGGGATGGCATGCACATACTTACATCTCCAAACATCCCCTGAGGCAGTGGCTGTTCGAGCTGTTCTTTTTGATAAACTGGTCACAATTTGCACCGTTTACATTCCTCCTAACTAGCAACAGCAAAAACGTGATTTTTTTTCTTTATTTGATGAACTTCCAGAGCCTTATGTCCTCCTTGGAGACTTTATTGCACATAGCAGGCTATGGAAGTGACTCTCGTTGCGACGCGGGAGGTCGACTGATTGAACAATTCCTTCCCTCGTCGAGCGCATGTCTCCTAAATCGAAAAGAAAACAACTTTTTATAAACTCGCTAATAATACCTACTCTTCCATAGAACTAAGCATAGTATCGCCGTCTCTTGTGTCTCTACTCCAGTGGAAAGTCATCAGTAATCTGTACGGAAGTGACCACTTCCCCATAGTTTTGAGCACAAGCAAGAGCAACTGAGTGTCCACCACGTGTTCCCAAATGGCTCATAAACAGAGCCGACTGGGCACAGTTTTTTATCATCGCTCGTTTAGGCTGGAGTGACATATGTACTTTGAGCATGATGTTGCTGTCCACTACTTCACAGCATTTTCGATTGATGCTGCAACAGACATGCATCCCACAAACAATTGGACACCCTGAAAAACGGCGGGTGCCGTGGTGGAACTCTAATGCCGAAACGCACGCAAACAGCAAAACAGAGCATGGAGGTGCTTTGGAACTCACCGACAGCCGAAAATCTTGAAAGCTTTAAGAAAATGAAGTCTCAAGGCAGGAGAACACGTCGGCAGGCCAGAAGAGAAATCTGTCAGAAGATTTTGTCAGGGATCAATTCATACACACAGGAGGCTAAAGTCTGGAAACATGGTCGGTAGGGTAGCAGGAAGACAAGTACACACACTTCCACTCGTAAACACTAAGGATGATACCTTATAAGATCAGGCGAACTTCCTCGCTGCACAATTTGAACGGGTTTCCAGCTCGCCACACTATACTGACGCTCTCAAAAATACAAAACAAGAATAGAAAAGCAGAAACTCGAACACAAATGCACTAGATACGACCATATAACCAAGCTTTCAGTTTAGCGAGCTCCAAACATCTCTAAACTCCTAAAGTACTTCTGCCCCAAGTTCTGACCGCGTGGTGTATGAAATGTTAAAAACCTACTAATCGAAACACAAAAAACCTTACTTTGTTTGTACAACGCTATCTGGTTTTCTGGCGCTATCCCTATACTTCCTAAAAAGAGGCTCTTATTATTCCCGTTTTGAAAGAGGGCAAGGACCCTTCTTCAGCTTCGAGCTATAGGCCTATTTCACTTACAAGCTACTTGTGCACAGTCTTCGAAAAAATGATAACCTGCCGACTTGTACATTTCCTTGAAACAAAGAATTTACTCGACCCATTTCAGTTCGGGTTTTGAGAGGGTAGATCCACCACAGACCACCTTGTTTGTATCGAGGCACAGATCAGAGACGCTTTCGTCCATAAACAATATTTTCTCTCGGTGTTCCTTGATATCGAAAAGGCTGACAATTCAACATGGTGCTTTGGAATATTAGGAGACCTGTGCCATCTTGGCGTGTGTGGAAGAATGTTTAACATAATCGAAAGTTACTTGTCAAACAAGACATTCCGAGTTCGTGTAGGCAGCATTTTTCCCCAAATACTTGTCCAAAAAACCGGCTTGCCGGAAGGTGGTGTACTTAGTTGCAACCTTTTTATTATCAAAATGAATTCTTTGCACTTGTCTATCCCTCGAAATATATTTTACTCCAAATATGTCGATGACGTCGAGTTCAGTTTTAAGTATTGTAATCTAGTCATGTGTTAGCGGCAGGTTCAGCTCTGTCTGAACAAAGTCTCCAATTGGGCAGAAGAAAACAGGTTCCGGCTGAATGCGCATAACAGCATGTGTGTCTTGTTTTCCAGGAAAAGAAGCCTTCATTCCGAACCTGATATTCAACCGCATGGGCAACGTCTTGCTGTTAATACTGAACGTAAATTCTTAGGCCTATTATTCGACACAAAGCAGAGCTTTATACCACACAAAGTATTTAAAAAACAAGGGCAGCAAAGCCATAAATGTTCTAAAAGTGTTGTCACGCACTACATGGCGAAGTGACAAGAAGTGTTTAATGAATTTATATAAAAACCTCATACGTACCCGCCTAGACTATGGGGCAATAGCATATCAGTCTGCGACGCCTACTGCCCTTAAAATGCTTGATTGTGTTCATCATCTGGGCATCTGCCTCTCCACGGGCCTTTTTCTGACTAGCCCCGTGAAAAGCCATTACGTGGAATTGAACAAATGGTCGCTCCACCTACAGAGATGTTACATGCCTTTAAATATTATCCTAATGTAAACGCAGACAAGGATCACCCATCCCATTCCACAATTCTGACATGTCAAGCTTTGCTGTGTTTGAGAAATGACCTTCTATGAGACAGCACTACTCACTCCGTGTGAGGGCCCTAGCGATGGAAACCAGTGTGCCACTTGAACACCGTTTGATGACTCCCGCAATATGCCTGCCAACGCGGCAGTAGCAGGCGATAGATTGCAACGTGTCGTTCTTGGAGGTTACAAAGTATGCACAAATCACACATATCCAGACATACTTCCATGAACTACAACATAAATATACATGTCCTGAGTTCTTTACGGATGCTTCAAAGTCTAACAGTTCTGTCTCGTACGCAGCCGTCGGCCCATCCTTTTTGGAAGCCGGCGTTCTGCACCCTGAGTCAAGCATTTTCACCGGCGAAGCTTATGCCATAGTCGCGGCCGTGAAACACATTAAACAAATTTGACTACAGAAGGCAATGCTATATACAGATTCTCTCAGCGTAGTAAAAGCTCTGAAAACTCTTAAAAAGCACGATAACTGCTGTTCTTGTCTCGCTCTATTTCGCTCTTATGCACAGTCTACTCATCTAAGCAGCACTGTTGTTCTCTGCTGGGTGCCAGGACACCGCGATATTTCAAGGCAACGCTTCTACTGGACCAGCTAGCTTGATCCGCCAACAAAACCGCTTCCAATTACATCGCTACCAGTTCCTGCTCTCGACTTGAAACCCTTTTTTAAAATTTTTAAATGAAAGCTCAGAGGCTATTCGCAGAGCACATGGGACACACACACAGGTAATGAATTGCATGCCATCAAGCCGCAACTTGGTCATTGGCCACCAGTATCAAAATCACGCCACACAGAAGTAATCCTTACAAGGTTAAGAACAGGACAGACATGCACTACACATTCATTTCTTTTGTTTGGTGGCGATTCACCTTTGTGTGAAAGATGTGGAGAAGCGCTCCCAGGTACTTCACATTCTGATTCAGTGTAAAGAGTTAGACACGCTAAGAAGACAACACTTTATGTTATCCCCACTGACACCAAATACCACTTCACCCTGCAATGTTCATTGGTAGGGAACCACTCTTTACATATAAATAATTGTTAGCTTCTTTAAGAGAGGTTGGCACTTTTAATTTCATATACCAGGGCATTCTGTAGCACGACCTCTCCAGAGAGGTCTCCGCTGCGGTGGCTACACTGAGCAAAGCACTTGCCTCACGGCCCTTGAACGCAAGGGTGTGAACGATTTATTTATTTATTTATTTATTTATTTATTTATTTATTTATTTATTTATTTATTAGAATACCCTTAGGGCCCGTAGGGCATTACAGAGGGGGTGGGTACAACATTTATAACACACAAGAAAAAAAGACAAAATAAAGAAACAAGTGTCAGATGCGCAAATCGGGAAGGCAACATAAGTCAACTAAAAATGTATAAGAATTCAAGCTCATACAAGACAAAGATAGATAATAGAAACTGCGTATAGTTACAAGCATTGCTGAGAAATTGCAGTCTTGAATAACAAAGGGTCTGTTATTGTTACAACGGAAGAGGGAAGGTGGTTCCAATCGGCGGCTGTTTTCGGTAAGAAGGCTGCTGAAAAGAATTTGGTGCGGCAAAACGGAATGGCAACGTTATGCTGATGATCAATGCGCGATGAGTGGTATGACGGTTGTGAAATGAGGTCTCGCTTCATTGATGGATTGTGAAAAAATATCTTATGAAAAAAATGCAGTCGCGCTAGTTTCCTCCGGACAGTTAAATTGGGTAGGTCAAGGTTATATTTCATTTCTGATATGCTAGCAGTACGGGAATAATTAGAACAAATGAACCGAACTGAGCGGTTCTGAACAGATTCTAACGCGTTAATTAAATTTTGCTGCACGGGATCCCATATAGCGGATTAAGGCACTTGTGCTAACGCCATACATGTCCACCGTCGTTTTTAATATTACAAACTTTTGTCATTCATTACAACCGCACACCTTGCATGGCATGGTCATAATTTATTTACGTCTCCGTTTTTACCCCCCTTAGCGCGAGAAATTTAATGCCCCTTATTCAGCCGCTTATCACAATCATTGTTCATATCCCTAGTAAGATGAACTTGCACTCTTTGGCCATGAAATGGTCCTTGCGCCACAAAACATCAAACATCATCATCATAATCCCCGGTGCAGGTAAGATTGCCAAAGTCCATTTTTGTAAGGAATGTGGGAGGCTGTTGTGAGTTGCACGTCGGACGTCATCTATATATAGCTTCGTTGCATCTACTGTGGACCTTCCTGTCTGTCGGATTGGAACAAAAGAAAGAGCAGGGACCACCTCTGAAAGAAACTTGCTGCAGCGCCCCCCCCCCACCCCTTTTTCTCTACTTCCTTACTAAAAGGCCTCGCACAATGCTCAATGGTGCCTCCACTTTTCTTTTTTTTTTCAGCAGTAAAACTTATGTCGGGCTCAGATAATTAGTAAAAAAAAACCCGCACGCCTGCGCGGAACGCTAATACAGTCACAGCGAACGCAGGAAGAGTGGTGTTTCTCGAGCTATTAATTAAACACTGTTGTCATAACTGTTACAAGCAGACTTCCAGAGTATCCACTAGGCCATTAATCATTATAGTTTCTATGTTGCTGGCAGGAATTTATTACGCTTGTTCTTTTGACCTTGATATATGTTATGATTCATATTTAGCTCAGTTGGCAAAGCATTGAACTCAATATTCCGTGATTGTAGCTTTGGCCCTTGCTAGGGGTGGGTTGATTTTTTTATTACATTCACTGCAGTTAAAACCTATTCTTTATCAATAAGGGGAGATGCTACTCGACAAAATGTCATTTTCTGCCAAAATATGATGTAGGGAGCTGGACATTTCTTTAGGAAGTAGCTCTTTGAAGTATGCAATGTTGTGTAATGTCACAAAGCTTCATTAAAATCTGACTGTGCATTGAAGAATACAAATGTTTATTGCTTTCAACTGTGTTTTTCGCTATTTGAGTTTTTGGGATATTTTTCACTTTCTGTGCTTGAAACTCATCAGATGTTCATGAAGTATTGCGCAGAGTATATCAGCAGGACAATATTGAGTGCCCGTATTATATCGTAACTTGATGTCCGTTTTAAATATCTTTATTATTTATGATTGACTGTCAAAAGAGCGAAAGTTAAGTGAAGATTTCACACTCCAGGTTAAAAACATTACGGTCGTACCAACATTTTAGGCAGCTTTTGCTTACTACTTCTTATTTACAGCAAAACAACTGAACTCCTAAATATACTTATTAAGCAATACATGCTGCAAAAAATACCCATATTGTGTTGTGAATACGCTTGTGACTCGAAACCTACTACAGTAAAGCTAATCTGCTATAGCTAAGGTCGTACAGTTGGTGTCACAAACTCGAACACCTAACTAGGTCACAAAATAAAAAAAAACATTTTCTATCGCAGTGTCTATTCATGCAATCTACTTCATGGAGGCGTTATTGATGTATACTAAACCTAGTAGCATGCTCTAGTTATCGTTCCTTACTATACTGCAGTCGAAGGTGTGTGATAGTGATATATTTCACGTGTTGGGGCACCGGTAAGCTATATTCTACATTTATGTATCGCGTTTCTCTTTATGAAAGCCAGTCCATATTTCCTATCAAGGAAGTTATCTCACGCTGATAACGTGCATGTCGTACGTGACCTGCGAGTACCGGGCGCGCGGCGATGGGGCAAGGAAAGGAACGCAAGATAGACGATGATTATAGTAGTGGAACAAAAGGACACCCTCTTTACTTTATCTTTTTATGAGTGGTCGGGCAAACAAAAACCGCCTATAGACTGCATTTTAAAAGCCATAAATCGCATGCCACAAGCTTACCCCGCCTACCTTGGTCTGTACGCACTTTACACTGTATATTCTGCATGATCTCTCTCTTTCGACAAGCAGCTACTATACTGGAATCAGGTTTCACCTCACACCGTGATAGAGAATAACTCGAGCCATTGCTCATACACGAGTTCAATGCTCACGTATTCAGCATAAGTGAAAATTCAGGCAAGTGATCAGAATCTAATCATAATCACTGGATACGCGTATTTTCGCTGCACGCTTTTGTCTCAGCTATTGTTTTTCATAATATTGTGTTATCGATCTTCAGTGCCCTGTGAAATCGTTCGTAACGTATAATGTTAGGTACATGCGTTTGCTAGAATTATTTCTTGTTTGTCGACTTTCTCCCGGCTTTCAAACTAGCAGTTAGCACACATACAAAAGGGTTTAAATCTGCGTATGTCTAAAAACACCTCAATTAAACTTCTAATATTCTTTGTGCCTTTACTAGTCTAGATGGATATGTATGATATATATGATTAATTACCTAGCTTAATTTCGTGTTTTTTTTTGGGGGGGGGGGGGGGGGGGGGGGGCAGCAGAGATGAGTGTACGCCTACAGGTTCGTTTCCGAGTGCTGCCAGGAACTTAAGCGTTGATCTGGTGGGCAGAAAGGTCTGGTGCTAGGACTCGAGAGCCAGAGGGGAGAGGAGGGTCCAGCCCCCGACAATTTTCTATTTTCCTTGCGCGTATATACACGGACTCATACATACCGGGAAGAGGTGGATGCCCACAGTCCATCGAGATTGACTTTATCTGACTATACAGGACATATTGGAGTGCCTGTACACTGAATAATAGAGAAAAGTGCTGTGACATTGGGGGGGGGGGGAGTGAAGGGGTACAAAATTTTATGCCTCGAGCAAAAGGAGAGGGGAGGTGCTGTGTGAAAAATATTCGTCCCCCCTCCCCCAAGCTTATATGCTTATGCTTATGCATATGCTGCATATGCTTATGTATACACGCACTCATAAAAACGCATGCGCAATCATAATGTGTTGTGGAACCCCCCTCTTCCCCCCCAAAAAAACTATGCTACTGGAAGCTACATTCTCTTATTCCTTCGCGCTACTCTACTGGACGCTTCCTTCTTTTATCCCCTTTTCTGTACCCCCAATTACACTTAGCAGCACTTTGTGATAGTTTGTAGAAATAAAAGTGTCTTTCCTAATTGAACTTATGCCATTGCGGCGATTTCTCAGGCTTGATTTTGCAGCTTATGGGAAGAAAATAACGCGAAAAGCTGTGTTTCTCGGCCATATATGTGTGTATGTGTTTGTCTACCCCTCAGTGAATTTCTCCACTGAGCAGTGTTTGTTCTCAGGAATGCCTTATGGGCTTCCTTAGCTGTTCAGTTGAGTTCTATATTGCAACAAGCAAAATAACAGAGACAGCCAGGAGTTGACGTCTTGCCCAGAACCAGGTTAGGAAGCAATGATCTCTACTTCCTCCACTTACAAGCCAGCTTCCCGCCACAGTGAATGACTCATGCCCACTTACCTGTGACAGCATTCCCTCTCCTCGAAAAGCATCGTCTCGATGCTGGTTATGAGCGTTGAAAATGAGAAAGAAAAGATTCTACTATAGAATCTAACAACTACGTTATAAGGCAAAGAAAATGGGCTGCTGTCACAGAAGTATTCAATAAAGAACGGATGCTATAGGACACAATGTATATCAAAAAAGAAAAAAAGTGATGAAAAGAAAATAAGTAAGTCATGGCATCAAAAGTCAGTCGACGTTCGTTTGGCGACGCGAGAAATATGGCTTGAGCCTTGAAACATGCACCATTTCACTTTGTGGAAGCCGACGGGAACATCTTGAGGTGCCCTCTCGAAGAAATTCGTACGTTACGTCGCTGAGTCGGCGTAGAACATCTACGGGCCGAAATAGCGCGGCAGCAACTTTTGAGAGTGACCACGCTGTCGGGTGGTGGTCCACATCCCAAACTTCATCGCCTGGTTGGAAGGTAACTTCTCGGTGTCGAAGATAGTAGCGGCATGCGTCGGCAGTTTGGCGGGCCTGAATACGGCGTCGGGCGAGTTGACGGGCCCCTCAGCTGCGTTGAGCGAACAAGGCAGCGTCCACGTTGAACATGCCCAGGTTGTCGGGGAGGAGCACTGCGTCAGTGCATTGTCGTGACCTGTCGACCATGAACTAAGCGAAACGGGGTGAAACCAGTACTCACTTGTACTGCCGTGTTGTAAGCAAAAGTTACGTAAGGGAGTATATCGTCCCAGTTCTTGTGATCAACGGCCACACTACATTCACAGCATATCTGCAATTGTCTTGTTCAGCCATTCAGTGAGTCCGTTTGTTTGGGGGTGATAACCAGTGGTTTTCCGATGTTCTGTACCACTAAGTCTCAGCACTTTTTGAAGCATCTCTGCAGTGAAAGCTGTCCCACAATCAGTAATTATCACAGCTCGTGCTCCGTGACCGAAGATGATGCTGGTGACAAAAAACTGGGCAATTTCGTCTGCGCTAGTTTTGAAGAGGGCCTTTTTTTTTTTTTGCTGTCTTGCGTTAAGTAGTCGGTGGCGACCACAATCTACCGATTTCCAGACGAAGACGTGGGAAACAATTAGAGCAAGTCAATGACAATTCGACGAAATGGTGTTTTCGGTGTGCCGATTGGCTGTAGCAGTCCTGCTGGTTGAACAAGTGGAGTCTTACGGCGTTGGCAGTTGCGGCATGCGCAGACGTACTGCTTGACTGTCTTCGTGAGGCGTGGCCAGTAGTAGAAGGGGCGGATTCTTTCCAAGGTGCGTGTGTAGCCAAGGTGTCCGGATGATACTAGCATGTAAAATATCACGAAGTGAGGTCGTCGCTATCAGTAGGTAAGTAGCTTGCGTATGGTCAAAGTTCTTATAGAGGACTTCATTCCTGATGAAGAACGAGGCCAGTTAGCGCATGAAATTTCGAGGAAAACTACTTTTGAAGTGATCGAGGTGGTCAATGAGCGTTCTTAGCTCCATGTCGTTGCGTTGTTGCTTGAACCAAGTCGGTCGCTGATACAGAGAAAATGAATGTATTGTCCTCTTCAACGTCCGTGTTCAGTACTTCCGATTGGCGCAAGTGAGAGACCGTCAGCAGTCAGTTGTGTTTGTGTCCTGAATTGTGAATGATTGTAACAGTCAAATTATCGCAGCCGAAGGCTCCACCGTGCTAGACTACAGGAAGAATCTTTGAGGTTGGGGCAGCCAGCATAAAGAATGGTTATCGCTAACTACTCTGAATGGGTGACCGTACAAGTAAGGCCGAAAATTTGTTATATCCCAAACAATGGCTAAACATTCTTTTTAATGTCGCAAGTAGTTTGTTTCTGTGGATGATAATGTTCGATTTGCATAGGCAATCACGCGCTCTACGCCATCTTGCCTATTGAAGCAATACAGCTCCAAGTCTGACGTTGCTGGCATCCGTGTGTAGCTCTGTGGTATCGTTGTCGTCAAAGTGAACGAGTACTGGTGGAGCTTAAAAATGGTTTCGTAGGGCGTCAAAGTCATGACGCTGATCCTGACCCCAAACAGTAAATGCGGCAACAGCGCTCGTTTTCTCAGAGTCCGGGGGAGGTTCAGGATGAGACGGGTCCTCGAACGACACCTGCAAGCCTCGTAGATCAATGATTGCACCGTATTCATGAAGAAATTCTAGTCCCAGAATGAGTGGACGAGAGCACGCAGGTAATACGAGGAAAGACCCAGTGAACGTCGAAGCACGGACTGAAGCATGAGTCGTGCACGTCCCATGCAGTCGGCGTAACGAAGTGGCCGCCTGTCATGCGCAACGGGGGCCCTTGCCAAAGGATTATTACGTTCTTTAGTTTGGATGCCAGTACACTGTTCATAACTGAATAATCGGTGCTGGTGTCGACCAGTGCAGTGACGACATGATTATCGAAGTGCACGGTGATGTCAGCAGAAACAGTCTTTGAACTTTCGGAAACGACTGAAAAATCAGAACGGTCATCGTTAGTTATTTGCATCGTGGGAGGCTCTTTGGCAGTACATTGGGTCGCGGCTTCACCCCCAGGAGCCGCGCTTCCTAGTTTCCCTTGTGGGGACTCGGTGACCAGCCTCTGAAAGGAGCATAGATGATGATAAAAAGTTAGGTGACGTGGAGCGGCGAGGTGATGGTGATCGCGATTGGTGTCGTTGACCAAGGCGAGGAGCTTGCTGGCTTGTAAGGTACGCTTCTATGTCGCAAGGAGCGCTCACCGTAACGTGGACATAGAGCATCGGGTTGGAAACCACGGAGACCAAGTTGTGGTACTGACAATTGCGGTAGACGTGGCCCGCTTCGCCGACAGTGGTAGCAGAAGTGGACGGTTATCGGACGTGCGCCCCACGTTCGCCTTTGTGGCGTTCTGTAGTGATCCGGACGGACGATATGTGGGTGCACTCGGGAACCTTGAGGCGTGTGGCGGAGTCGAAGAGGTGCCCTGGAATCGATGGCTAGCCTGATCTATTGTCCGCGTAGTGCGATCAGAAGCGTGCGGCCCAGGAGATTGCAGGGCCACCGCAAAAGTCAGCACAGGGGCCTCAGGCCTTGTTGGTGCGAGTGGAGCAACCACCAGTCTAATTTAATTTAGGTTGACGTCAGTGAAAGCAGTTGCGGTTGATTGGGGTCCCGCTGCTTGGAGTTGGCGCAGCTCGTCCCGCACGACGCTTCTTAAGAAATCTGTGAGGGCATGCCTTCCACTGTCAGCCCCAATAGAACATGCAGCAGCGGTGGAGTCGTTGCGTTCATACTCTGACGAGCGATGCTACAGGGTGCACTTTATTGGGGTTGCCTCACTTATGAACTCGGCCACGGTAGTAGGTAGATAGTATAAAATATCATCATCACACGCCGGAAGAAGAAGAAAGAAGACTACCACCTGGAGCGAGCGCGCTACTTCACTTCTTCTAATAAACCGTATTCGTTCGACGCAGTCCCTAGTCTCGATCGCCCCGCCGCGGTGGTCTAGTGGCTAAGGTACTCGGCTGTTGACCCGCAGGTCGCGGGTTCAAATCCCGGCTGCGGCGGCTGCATTTCCGATGGAGGCGGAAATGTCGAGGCCCGTGTGCTCAGATTTGAGTGCACGTTAAAGAACCCCAGGTGGTCAAAATTTCCGGAGCCCTCCACTACGGCGTCTCTCATAATCATATAGTGGTTTTGGGACGTTAAACCTCACAAATCAATCAATCAATCTGGTCTCGATCGTCTTAATAATGGTGCCGTGAACCAGCATACTACCTTCTCGGCAGCAAGAAATGTCAACCTGCTAAGAAGCAGCAGAGAAGAAAACGGTGGAGGAGCAGAGGATCGACCTGGATCGAACGACGAGACCACGGTAGACAGTACGAGCATCTGAACGAACAATTGACAAGTAAGGAGTCATAGTTAACCACCTCAATATGAGCAAAGAAGTGATAACGAAGAAAAGGAAAGCGCTTCGCTCCCGGATCACGCGACTGATTAACGCAGCCGAGCAGCAAATTAATTATGGAGCTAACCGGGAGCAGCTGCTTACAACGCAGGCGCAGATTAAAGCAATAAGCGACAGTCTCAAAAGCGCGAACGAGCAAATGGAAAAGTTTCTAACAGAAGACAATGTCGAAGCTGAATTCGAAAGCGTCATAGAGTACGACATGAAATTAACGACGATCTTATCTGCAATAGAATTCAGACTTCGACAGCCTGAACAATCGGATTCAAGCGACAGGACAAGGCAGGTGACGCCCTCAAGTACAGGACAAGAAGCAACGGAACTAGTTAAGCTACCAAAGCTGGAAATGATAAAGTTTGAGGGAAAAGTTTTGAAGCGGAACCACTTTTGGTCTCAGTACGAGTCGGCAGTTCACCTGAGACCGAACATGAGCAAGGTACAGAAGTTCAATTACTTGTTGGCATCACTAACCGGAAAAGCGGCAGCTGCTATTAAAGGACTTCAGTACTCGGCAGAGGAAAATTATAATGACGCAATCAAAATACTGCAAAAAACGTTCGGCAATTGAGAACATTCCATTGAAACGCACATCAATGAGCTATTGAGTTTGGGAAAGTGAGGTCTGTTCAAGATACTGATGACTTAAATAGGCTAGAACAGAGAGCGCAAGTTCACATATTGGCACTCAAGTCCCTAAAAGTGGAAACCGAAAGCTACGCGCCAATGTTGTTACCGGTATTGAAAAGAGCAATTCCACCAAAATTATCAGTGCAGTTCAAGTCAAAAGAGGCTATGAGAAACAGCTCAGCTTCAGAAAACAGTGAACAAAACAACGCAACGGGAAAAGCGTGCGAGGAAAAGCTGGACAGGCTTATGTTATTTTTAAGAGAGCAAGCGGCTTTTCGTGAAGAAACACAACGTGACCAAGAGAGGGTAACTGCAAAACCAAGAGAGAACCGCGGACAGATGCGCACAACTTCAAGCTTCTATAGCTCAGCGGACAGAATATGCTTATTCTGCGAGCAGAAAACCCACGCAAACGAAAACTGTCGTAGGAGCATTCCAATGGATGAAAAGAAAGCTATGCTTACCGAAAGTAGCGCATGCTTCAAATGCACGCGACCAAATCACACTGCACGCATTTGCAAGGCCCAAGTAAAATACAAGCAATGCAAGGGACGACATGCCACGTCAGTGTGTAGAACGGTGATGCAGAAAACAAGGGCAGAGCTGGTCTCAACAGCGCAAGCCGAAGCGACGACGTCTACGCTACACGCAACCAAAAATATCTAGCATAGTTTTGCGTTTTTGCAGACGGCTGTAGCGTGCGTAGAAGGAGAAATATGTGGCCGACATTGCCCGTTTGTTATTAACAGCGGAAGTCAACGTTCATTTATTGAAGCGGGATTAGCAAAAGAAATAGGTGCGAAGGTGTTGTGACAGGAAAGGCTGACGATTGGTTCATTTGGAGGAGACGAAAAGGCCAAGCTAATGAACGTGGTGCAAGTGACTGTAGGATTACGAGAAACAAGCACGACAACAATGATTGAAGCGTTACAAGTCGAGGTCATCTCGCACAATTGTATACCCACTCCAACTAAGAAACTCAGCGAGAAAATGAAACAGCTAGAGATGCAAGTGGCTGATCACAGGACCGAGACGACTGCAACAGATTCTGTAGAACTACTGATTGGCTCAGACTATTATTGGGAATTCTTTACTGGTAGAACTCCAAGAATCGAGGACAGACTAATGGCTGTAGAAATTATACTGAGGTGGGTACTGCAAGGGCCGTCAGAGGAAAGCAAGACAAAACTAACACATAATCAAGCAGTCATGGTTCTGAAGGTTGAAGCTGCGGAGACAGAGCTCCAGCAAGAGCTACAGAAGTTCTGGAGCCTGGAGTCAATGGGGATCACAAAAAATAGTTTGGATAACACCGGGAATGAAGTGGTCGAAGAATTCGAGTGCAAGATTGTACAACAAAACGGTCGCTATCAAGTCAGCTTGCCATGGAAACAAGACGTAAACTTGGAAAACAACAAGGAAAATGCGATAAAAAGACTACAGCAACTGACTAAAAGGCTGCAGAAAAATGAAGACATGCTGTATCGCTACGACAAAGCTATATCAGAGTATATGGCATTAGGAGTCGCAGAGGAGGTCCAAGAGCCATAATAACAGCCAAATGCACTTTGCTACTACATGCCACATCATGCGATCATTAGAGAGGACCGAGCCACAACAAAGGTTCGAGTAGTGTTTGACGCCTCATCACATTCTCGAAAAGGCAAGCCTTTAAACGAGAAGCTAGAGGCAGGACCCAATTTGAATGAGGACATGCAATCGCTGCTCATTAATTTTCGAAAAGAAAAGGTGGCATTGGTTGGAGATGTTGAAAAGGCATTTCTACAAATCTCTATACATGAAGAGGATAGAGATGCAATGAGATTTCTGTGGTGGATTTCTGTGGTGGATTTCTGTGGTGGATTTTACGAGTGCCTCATAAGAAGCTTGAAGACGTCGGTGAGAAAAATAATATCGAAAAGCGCAGCTTAGGTAGAGGAGCTACACACTATTGTAGCAGAAGTTGAAGGAACACTCAAGCATGACGCTGATGGAAGGTCAATGAATGAAGTGCAAACATGGCGCATGACAAGAGTAACGTTCGTAGCAACGCCAAGCACGTTTATACTGGCAGCTACAATTAAACACCCTTTGAAACAAGTGGAAGACCGTTTCCTGATACGACAAGGACACTGCAGAAAGCGATCTACGTGGAATGATGTCATTTTGGGAGCAGCAACGCTTGATGAAGCAGTCAAGTTGTACAAAGAGGCAAAGCAAGTGTTCAGAGAGGCAGCGATGAATTTGAGAAAATGGACATCCAATGAAGAGCGATTAAACAAAATAATTGATGAAAACGAAAGGGACGATTCTCACATAGATATTCAATCTAGAGGATTTACAATGCTTCTGGCTTGATATGGAAACACTCAAAGGACATGATTTGCCTTCCTATGGAAAAGTGGAATTTATTAACAGATACAACGTACTTGACAAAAAGGGCTGTGTTACAAACCACAGCAAAGATATTTGACCTACTCGGTTTGTTGTCGCCATTCACAGTGCGCGCGGAAATAGGACTGCAGAGACTGTGGAAAACGAATATCACGTGGGACGGCCAGCTCCCTAAAGATGAATGCAACAAATGGAAGAACCTTATGTCTGAAGCGGAGGACTTTCAAGTTCTAGAAATCCCACGATGCTACGCAAGCAAGAATCAACCAGGACAAGCATACAAGCTGCATGTATTTGCCGACGCGAGCCCATTAGCACATTGAGCGGCAGCATACTTGATAGCAGTATACCACGATGGAAGCAAAGAATCAAGGCTGGTAACAGCAAAAAGCCGCGTAGCTCCAATTAAAGAGCTGACATTGGCGCGACTTGAAGTGACGGCAGCAGTGGTAGCATCAAGATTATGCGACTACATCAAAGGTCACTTCAACGAAAGAATTCAGGAAATACACTGCTGGACGCACTTGATGATTGTGCTTTACTGGATCAAGGAAACAAGCAAATAGGATTCGTTTGTTGCCAACATAATCGCAGAAATTAGAGAAAAAACACTTCAAGCCAGCTGGTCATTCGTTCAAAGTGACGACAATCCTGCTGACCTACTTACACGAGGAATAAGCGCAAAGGCATTGATAACGTCAAAGTTACGGTTTAACGGTCCCGAATGGATAACATCACTGGAAAAGAACTTAGTAAGCATAATTGGCACAAATACAGACGTGGAAGACCAGCATAAAACACAATGTCACCAATGCATGGGAAGAGTTAAAATTGAGCCAATCTTGGAAATCGGAAGGTATTCATCATACGGACGGCTTATAAGAGTGACAGCATGGGTGTTCAGATTCATAAGCAACACAAGAAAGGAAAATCACAAAGGGCCGTTGACCGGAGAAGAGGTAACAAATGCAGAGAAATACTGGACCCAAAAATCACTGAGACAAACAAAGGGTGAAGCCTATTCAAACACTCAATCATTTGAAATTAATGGACAAGAAGTCTACCTTGATGACGATGGAATCATCAGACAGAAGGGACGATTGCAGTGCAGCCAAGAATTCAACAAGCACGTAATAGTAATTCTAAAGGATGAGCAGTTCACGGAACTGCTAATACGTCACGTGCATAAAATGGTATCACACGGAGGAGTTCAAGTGACGCTAGCGCGACTTCGAACTAAGTTCTGGATATTGCAGGGTAGACAAGCAGTGAAAAGAGTTCTAAATAAATGTGTCGTTTGCAAGAGGCATACCTCCAGACCGGCGACTCAAGACATACCTCCACTTCCGGCAGACAGAGTCACTGAAGGAGAGCCATTCAAAGTTACGAGAGTTGACTTCACAGGATCTCTTTACGCAAAGGACAAGTACTAGATTGTGAAGCAATATGTACTGATATTCACATGTGCGGTAACAAGAGGAGTACACTAGGAAGTTTGCAACGATTTGTCATCGTCAAGTTTTCTACAAGCATTCCGACGATTTACAGCTCGACGGGGAATGCCAGCAGTAATCTACTCGCTCAATGCCAAAACGTTTATAAAAGCTGGAAAGGAAATCAACAGAATGCTCGAAACAATTAAAAATGAAGTCTGAAAGAATTACTGCAGTGGCCAACAAATGCAGTGGAAAACGCTAGCCGAGTGCGCGCCATGGTGGATAGGATTTTACGAGCGCCTCATAAGAAGCTTGAAGACGTCGGTGCGAAAAATAATATCGAAAAGCACAGCTTCGATAGAGGAGCTACACACTATTGTAGCAGAAGTTGAAGGAACACTCAACAATCTACCATTGACTTGAAGAACCTAACGAAGAAGTATATGAAGAACCTGACGAGCCAATGCCACTAACGCCGACAGACATCATAAATGGACGGCGACAGCTTCAAGACGGACAAAAATGACTGTACAACCGTTATATTGAAGACGCATGGCGAAGCAGATGCAAACTCGTGCGCGCTTGGTGAAAAGATGGCATCAAGAATACATCAAGGAAATAGGAGCTACGGTCAAAGCCAAGACGCGGCAAGCAAAACCACTCTCACAGGGTGACATCGTGTTGGTTGAGGATAAGGCTCCAAGAACATTTTGGAAAATGTGCCGGATTGAAAAACTCTACCCTGGGCGAGAGGGAATAACAAGAGCTTGTCTCCTTCGCACAGGCAAAAAAAGAGCTTCTAAGAAGATCGGTGAACCACATATACCCTATGGAAGGTTGTTTCAAATTGCCCGTGAGAGCTTATTACATTTCAACTTTGCGGGCGGGAGCCTATAACTATCATCACCAAACGCCGGCAGAAGAAGAAAGAAGACTGCTGCCTGCAGCGAGCGAGCGCTACTTCACTTCTTTATTAAACCGTAATCGTTCGAAGCAGTCCCTGGTCTCGATCGTCTTAATAGATAGCGCACTAGTCCGGTGAAGAGCTGCTCTTTTACCCCACGCATCAAATCTCGCAACTTCTTTTCCTCGGACATCGCATGGTCCACACGCTTGAAGAGTCGAAGCATGTCCTCGACAAAAATCGAAACTCTGTCGTTAGGTTGTTGGTTCCAAGACGAGAAGGCCTACTCCGCGCTCTCCTTTCTTTCAGCGCTGCGGTACGCATCGCGAGACTGTCGACTGAACTCTTGTCACGTCGCAAAGGAACCCTCGTGATTCTCATACCTCGTTTTCGCAGAGTCCTCGAACATGAAGTAAACTCTCCGCACCCCGGCAGGGGCGCCTGCGCAAGTAGGCGTTTGGTGTGTAGCGACACCACGGACCCGAGCTAACGGGGGAGTTTCTACTCCCTCCCACGCCTAGCCGTGCGTGGCTTTGCCGTGTCCGGAGAAAAGGGGATCCTGGGGGTTGAGCCGACGCTGGGTGATTGGACTTTTAAGGCCCCCCGGCAGAGGTAACACACCCCTTTGGCCCCGGCTTCACGTAGACGGCACCCCTGGGCTGACCCACCCAGGGGAAATCGGCAGTCGCCTTTTCCTATCTCTCTCTCCCCCACATCTTCGTCTTTTCTCCTCTTTAAATCTATCCTGTCCTCTAATTTTTTCTGTTACTTCCCCATTTTCATGGGCGGCTTGGGTTAACTACAAAAACAGATTCTCGGCGATATTCCTTCTTTCCACGAACAATTTCCGACTGGATTGAACTACCTCATGACGTCACCAGCATCGCAGCGCCCGACACATTCTTATCAGCTGCCACTGCCTGTCTGTAGTAAAAGCTGTCTGGTCGTATGTGCAGATTTCAATTCTTTTTATGATGTTTTTTCACTTCGTGTTGGGAACAAAATTCGGATTGTATTTTTGATACCGCTCTTGTGTTGCTCCTGTAACCCGAGTATTCATGTTCCACGCAAACCTGTTATGTGGTGATTTTATTTCTGTGCCGTGAAGAATAGTGTTATAAGTGGCTGCAAGTATGAAAGCTTGTATCACTCCTGCCTTGGCCACCAAGAGGTGGCTGGCAGTATGCAATAAATAAATAAATAAATAAATAAAAAACCTTTTGCTACTAGCCAACCTTGGCCTACGCGCATTAGGTTATCGTAGCGTTGTACGGCTGGCGTCTGCTTGTTTCGCGTTTCATGAACCTTGTAGCGTCCCCTCGTTGGGCTCCGTGGTGGGTGGCCGCCATCGTTACTGAATTACATTCCTTTGTCATGCAGAGAAGCTTTCCACTCCTCAATGATTGTGCCGCTTCAAAGCGCATACGCACCGAAGAATTTTTCTTTTTCAGCCGACCCAAAAAAGTATTCCCTCGTTATCATGTTGTACACAGTGAGAAGCCCAACAAAACAGCCAGAACAGTGTCCCCGTTCATAGTATCGCGATCCCTGACAGCCACATTAGGTGATGGCTACAAAGTTACAAAAATGGCTAGCGGTGACCTTCTTTTAGAACTCCGTGACAAAACACAATTTGACAAACTAAAGAACCTTGCAACATTCGGTGACATTCCCATCAGCGTAACACCTCATCGATCCATGAACCCTGCACGTGGAGTTGTTTCTGACACAGACATCCTTGACCTGACGGAGGCTGAGCTCCTCGAGGGCTGGAAAGAACAGAATGTGACCAATGTGAAGCCAATCATCATCCGAAGGAACAATCAGGAAATCCCCACGAAACACTTGGTACTGACCTTTGCCACCAGTGAACTATCACAAACAATAGAAACTGGCTATACAAAGACACCGATCAGACCCTACATACCAAACCCCCGCCGATGTTACCAGTGTCAAAGGTTCGGCCATGGCTCTCAGAGCTGTCTTGGTCGACCTGCTTGTATCAAATGCGGTGCCCAAGGCCACATCTCTGACAAATGTATTGAAACCCTACATTGTGTAAACTGTGACGGAGACCACGCGTCATATTCACGTTCTTGTCCACAGTGGAAAAAACAAAAAGACATTATTACACTGAAGATTCGCGAAAATATCTCCTTCAAAGAAGCACGCTGAAGGTGTTAAGCTTTTCACGGCACAACTTACGCTGATGCGGTGCGTCAGGGGGCAGCGTCGCATCACCCTCCACCACTACCTAGGCCCACGCAAAGTGAGCCATCGGGTGTGGTGGCCGCCCCCATGGTGGAAGCAGCCAAGCCTGCTCCACCAACCAAGCCAGAGACTGAGGCGACTCCAGGGTCGTCGGGTCGACCGACCACGTCTCACCAGGCGAGGTCGCAAATACCCAACAGCAGCTCGTGTACGCGGGCGTCCAGTGCTTCCCGTGAGGCAATGGACACAAACATGGTACCTCAGGTGCTGGAAATGCAGCGTGGCTCCCTAGAGCGCGCTAAAAGAACCAAGAAACCAATAACAGGGGCCAATGACGGCCCTGCTACTTAAGTTACAACTTCCCACTTGAACAGCCACTTTATTTCCGTACACACAGAACCAGTTTCCATCAAATATGGAAACACAGATTGTACAATGGAATGTCAGAGGCCTTCTCACAAACTTCGACGATGTCCAAGAACTTCTACACATTCACTCACCAAAAGTGCGGTGTGTACAGGAAACACACTTAAAATCTAAACACACCAACTCTCTACGCAGTTACATTATTTTCCTAAAGGACCGTGATGATGCCGTGGCATCATCTGGAGGTGTAGCTGTTATAGTTAAGCAAGGATTAGCATGTAAACACTTGAAACTCCAAACGTCCCTTGAGGCAGTGGCTGTTCGAGTGGTGCTTCTAAGCAAACTCGTCGCCATTTGCTCTCTATATATACCTCCACATTTTCATCTACACAAACAAAAATTTCAGCCCTTGATAGATGAACTTCCTGAACCCTATCTTGTTCTAGGGGACTTTAATGCACATAACAGGCTATGGGGCGACTCTAGTTGTGACGCCCGAGGTTGACTGATTGAACAGTTTCTTCTCTCTTCAAGCGCGTGTGTCCTGAATCGAAAAGAACCAACCTATTATAACCTCGCTAACAATACATATTCCTCAATAGACCTAAGCATAGTATCTCCATCGCTTGTGCCTCTACTTCACTGGACAGTCATCACTAATCCCTACGGAAGTGATCATTTTCCCGTAGTTTTGAGCACACCTACATCAACTGAATGCCCGCCCCAGGTTCCAAAATGGATATAAGGCAAAGCCAACTGGGAACAGTTCTATAACATCGCTCATTTAAACTGGCGCGACTTATGCACTTTAAGCATTGATGCGGCTGTCGACTACTTTACAGCGTCTCTGATTGATGCAGAAACAAAGAGCATACCACAAACGAAGGGACATCATAGAAAACGACCTGTGCCATGGTGGAACTCAGAGTGCCAAAATGCACGCCAGCAGCAAAACAAAGCATGGATCGAGGGTGCTTCGGAACTCACCGAAAGCCGAAAATCTTGCCACTTTTAAGAAAATGAAGTCTCTGGCAAGGAGAACGCGTCGGCAGGCCAGAAGAGAAAGCTGGCACAAGTTTTTATCGGGGATTAATTCACATACCCAAGAGGCTAAAGTCTGAAACATGGTTGGTAGAGTAGCAGGAAGACAAGTGCATTCACTCCCACTCGTAAACACACAGGGTGACAGCCTGTAAGATCAGACGAACTTCCTCGGTCCACACTTCGAGCAGGTCTCTTGCTCGTCACACTATACTGAAGCTTTTCAAAGATATAAAGCAAAAATCGAAAAGAAGAAACTGGAATACAAGTGTACAAAATACGAGGCATACAACCAACTTTTCAACTTAGCTGAGCTACAAACATCACTAAATTCCTGCAGTAATTCTGCCCCAGGCCACGACCATGTCATGTATGAAATGTTGAAAAACCTGCCGCTTGAAACGCGAAAAACTTTACTCTCCCTACACAATGCTATCTGGCTTTCTGGCACCATACCTACTTCCTGGAAAGAAGCCATTGTTATCCCTATTTTGAAACAGGGCAAGGACCCTTCCTCTGTTTCAAGTTAGAAGCCAAGTGCACTAACCAGCTGCCTTTGTAAACGTTTTGAAAAAATGATAAACCGCCGACTTTTATATTTCCTTGAAACACACAATCTGCTTGACCAATACCAATGTGGGTTTCGAGAGAGTAGATCTACCACCGACCATCTGGTGCGTATCGAGGCACAGATCCGAGACGCTTTCGTCCAAAAACAATACTTTCTTTCTGTGTTTCTCGATATCGAAAAGGCTTACGACACAACATGGCGTTTTGGAATATTAAGAGACTTGTCTCACGTAGGTGTGCGCGGTAGAATGCTTTCCATAATCGAAAGTTACTTGTCCAATCAGACATTCCGTGTGCGTGTGGGAAGTGTTCTCTCCCAATTATTTGTTCAAGAAACGGGAGTACCGCAAAGCGGTGTTCTTAGTTGTACACTTTTTATTATCAAAATGAATTCCTTGCACCTTTCCATCCCCCGCAATATGTTCTTTTGTACATATGTCGATGACGTCCAGCTTGGCTTCAAGTCATGCAACCTGGCAATGTGTGAACGGCAGGTTCAGCTAGCTTTGAACAAGGTCTCTAAATGGGCAGAAGAAAATTTATTCCGACTGAACCCACAAAAAAACGCATGTGTCTTGTTCTCCCGAAAGAGAGGTATGCACTGGGAACCTGACATTCAATTGAATGGTCAACGTCTATCTCTTAATGCCGAGCATAAATTCTTAGGCCTAATTTTGGACAACAAGTTGACCTTCGTACCGCAAATTAAGTATCTAAAAACAAAATGTATAAAAGCCTTGAGTGTTCTGAAAGTTTTGTCACGTACTACGTGGGGTAGCGACAGGCAATGTCTTTTGAATTTGTATAGGAGCCTCATTCGCACTCGCTTAGATTAAGGGGCCGTTGTTTATCAGTCTGCCACTCAAAGTGCTTTGAAGATGCTGGGTCCCGTGCACCATTTGGGCATCTGCCTTTCTACGGGTGCTTTTCGCACCAGTCCTGTAGAAAGCCTTTACGTTGAGTCAAATGAATGGTCGCTTCATCTACAAAGAACTTACATGTCCTTTGTATATTTTCTTAAGGCGAATCAGACAAGAAGCACCCTTCCGTCTCCACTATTAATGATTTGTCGAACTCTATTCTGTTTCAAAACAGGCCTTCGATGAGGCAGCCCTTCTCAGTTCGCCTGAAGGGCGTAACTGAGGAAACTGGAGTCTCACTTGAACACAGTTTAGTGGCCCCTGCAGTATACCCGCCACCGTGGCAATGGCAGATTATAGACTGCGATGTGTCTTTCCTAGAAGTTACAAAACATGCACCAATTGCCCATATCCGAAACTACTTCCTGAAACTTCAACACAAATACACACGTCCTGAGTTCTTTACAAATGCCTCCAAGTCTAACTCCTTTGTGTCCTATGCTGCTGTCGGCCCATCTTTTTTGGATGCTGGCCCTCTACATCCAGGCACAAGTATCTTCACAGCGGAAGCTTACGCGATACTTGTGGCGGCTAAACACATCAAGCAATCACAAATACAAAAAGCAGTAATTTATACGGACTCCCTCAGTGTAGTTACGGCTCCGTACAATCTTAAAAAACAAAAAAACGCTGTCCTCATCTCACTCCACTGTATTTTATGCACACTCTACACACTCGAACAACATGTTGTAGTGTGCTGGGTGCCAGGGCACCGTGAGATCTAAGGCAACGTGATGGCGGATCAGCTTGCTGCATCCGTCCACGAAACCAGTTCCACCACACCCATATCGATCTCGCCCCTTGATCTTAAGCCGTCTCTCAAACGAAAGCTTAGGGACTACTGGCAGAGGAAGTTGGATAGACACACACAAAACAAGCTACACGTTATCAAGCCACACCTTGGCCATTGGCCACCAGTATCAAAATCACGTCTATCAGAGGTAACACTAACAAGGCACAGGATAGGACACACATACCCGACACACACATATCTTTTGTCCGGTGGCGATCCACTATTGTGTGACAGACGGGGTGAAGCACTAACAGTTATCCACATTTTAATTCAGTGCAAACAATTGGACACTCTAAGAAAACAACACTTCCCATTACCCTACCGACAACATATACCTTTACACCCTGCAATGTTCGTCGGTAGGGAACCGCTTTTTAGTCATAAATCAATGTTAGCGTTTTTAAAAGAAATTCATAGTTTTGATATCATATACCCGGGCATCCCGTAGCATGACCTCTGCAGAGAGGTTTTTGCTGCGGTGGCTATACAAGAAAGCACTTGCCTCACAGCCCTTGGACACAAGGGCGCTGATGAGGCACTTGTGCTAGTGCCAAATATTTTTACATGTTTCTATTATCAAAGCCTTTGTCACCTTTTTACTATGCATATTACGTCACTGTCATGTCTTTAATACTTATGATTTTGCCCACATTATCGCGAGGAATTTTAAGGCCCTTATACAGCCACGCAACGTATCATTGTCCACATCTCTATACTCATTGAAATGGCGCTCTTTGGCCATCAATTGGCCCTTGCGCCATAAAGCGCCACACATCATCATCATCAACTCTCCGCAGTTTGCGAGCTTCGTACCATTTGTTGATGCTGGCAACTCAATCTAAGGGGTCAATACAGTCATCAACATCTTCATAAATGTCTCCATGAAATGAGCGTGGTGTTTGCGGCGCGTGAAAAACATGCGGGAGAAGAGAATAGGTGTCGTTGGTTTGACTCGCCTGGTTGTTAGTCGAGGTTGCCATCTCGTCTTGAGATAAGGGATCAAATTTGGGGGATAGTCTTCGCCAGCGGTGGCTGCTTCTTCCCGTGTGAGCTGTAACTGTCTCCAATGTAGCTCGGTGTGTCGGCTGAAACTCGGCAGCCGAGACGCATTTACCCAGCATCTCCACCAGTGCCACGAGTGAAATAACAGAGACAGCCAGGACATGACGTCTTGCCCAGAACCAAGTCATCGAGATCCTTGACGATGTGTTGCACACCACCGCTAACAGATTGGCCAAGAACCGGATAGTTTTCATGAATTACTTCCTTATTAACAGGTTAAGATTAATCTATTTACGAGAAAGAACAAGATGCAACAGGAAGAATTTGATAGTAGAATAGTAAATAATCTCTAGTGTAATACAATGAAGCTGCGCATTTGATTTAAGGGGCCACTCACCAGGCTCTCAAAATACAAAAAAGCGCAATATTCTTTCCTGATATTTCTCGTTCTTTTGGCGCACTACTACGACGTAGACAGCAGTTCTCGTGACGTCTACAGCGTACATGTTCTTCATTCATTGATATAGGTGAAATATCACATGTGATTCATCTCCTGCACTGCTTTGCCATGCAGCTGCCCATGCGTTCTTATTTTTCTCGCATGAACATCGTGCACAATCAAGCGATGAAACTTCATTTTCTGTGTTTACAGCTGCACAAGCGGCGATCACAGCGCGCAGCCGAGATGCGCCGAATCCTGATAGGCTCTAGCACTTAGTGCTGATATTGTTCATGTGCATTCAAGAACTTAGGGGCGAGGAGGATGCATCGTGTGTATGAGGAAGAGGAGAAGATCTCCCCCCCCCCCCTTCGCCGTCTTTAACCGTGCAGCGCTGAGTGGCCCGTTAAAGTGAATATGGAAAAGTCATATAATCGACGGAAGAATGATTTCAACACTTAAACCTCTTTGAACCTTTGACGAACTCCTGCAATGTGTCAACAAACTTCCCGTGGCTGTGGCCAAGAGACAAAGCCCTGAAAGAGAGCACCTTTTGCGCATTTAAATCTATTCCGAGAAGGTGGCAAACTGCACCTTAAGTGTTCTTGCGTATGGCAGAGAATCGATTACAGTAAATGAGGTAATGTTCAGTTGCCTCATTTCCTCCACAAACAGGACAATGATGGGAGGCTACCAGACCAGCTCTGTGTAAATATAAATTTAGCTGCAGAATTCGACAACCAAGTCTAGTGATTGCGACTTCCATTCCTCGCGTTTTACATACTTTACTATGTGTGCTCAGATTTGGGTGCACGTTAAAGAACCCCAGGTGGTCGATAATTCCGGAGCCCTCCACTACGGCGTCTCTCATAATCATATGGTGGTTTTGGGACGTTAAACCCCACAAATCAATTACATACTTTACTATTACAATGATACAATAAGTGCTTCGATTCTAATGTGGATCTAAGTAAAGGTGCAGAAAATGTCTCTAGTAGCAGTTTCTTTGTTAGTCTAGCGCCTATTAGGAATTTTGATGCCGGTAATATCTCCATGACAGGCCCATTTAACGATGACTTTGCCAGCACATCTGTTACTTCATTCATACATATGCCCTTATGTCCTGGAACCCAGACGAATTTTATCAGATTGAGATGCGAGGCAACTACTGCTTTGAAAGCACTCTGAGCATGCGAGTTCTCATCTGCAGTAAGGGAGGCACATACTGATAGTGATTCTGTTAAAATTACTGTGGAACATTTTGGAAGCCGTTATTTTACGTAGAGCTAGAGTTGTCGCAAAAAATACTGCTTGAACGATCGGCACAAAATCTGGCAGGCGAAGCGAAAAGGACCAATCTAGGGCAGGAGAAAAAATGCCAGCTTTTACATTTTTCTTCACTTTGTGACGCATCAGTCTCTATGACTGCTTCTACTGACGAATGTGTCAAGTAATCTCTTATTATAGCTTCTAAAAAACTGAGTGGCATAAATTTTGAATTTTTCGGAAAAATATCATCAAACTGCATTTGAACATCATTGTTAGTGATACTGATTAAAGAAACAGCATTAATTTGAATGTCCGATTCATCTAGAAAGCGCTGTATACCCAGAATTTGGAGTATACAAAATCTCGGCCAGTATTGCCAACAAACAAGTCAGGATGGGTAAAAAAAACTGTTTCTAAGTACCTTAACGACAATTCATACAGCTTGAAAAACTACTGTGTAGCTAACAATTTAAAACGGGTAGCAAGTGAGGGAAGCCTAGCTTCCAGATGCAAGGTCTTGATTGCAAAAACTTAGGAAGACCTAAGCATACTTTCAAGTCTTGTCTTCTAATGACCACCAGAGAATGTATCTTGTAAGCAGGTGCCCCCGCTTAAAACACTGCACCCAAACTCATGCACGGGGCGAACATACATACAATACATTGAGATAAGAGTATTTCTCCGCATCCGTAACCGACTATTATTGATTTTTCCTAATATTCTCACCGCACAACCTTCTCTTTGCTGCAATGTACTCAATGTGAGTCTTCCAAGACATTGATTGGCCATAAATCACCCCTAGATATTTCACATTCACTACTTCAGGGATAGGAATCCAGATGATACGAGAGCGAGATGTGAAAAGGGTCTTTAAGTGGGAATGTTAAAACAGAACATCTCTTGACATTTAAATACAGATGTAAACTACCAAGCCACATTTCTACGGCAGATAGGTATGACTGCAATGTTAGAAATAGCTTATGAATGTCATCTGCTGTTGAAAAAAATGCAATGTCGTCTGCGTACACATATGTGTAGACTTCCTGGTGCCATAGTACAGAGCTCATCCAATACTGAACAACATCGGGGAAAGGACGGGCCCTTGTGGGACACCTCTTGTTTGCACATAATTAAAAGACGAGATGCCACTTTTGAAACAGTAAAACGTTCTATTGCGTAAAAGATCTGCTATCCAGGATTGTATATAATTCGGAAAGTTAAAGTTGTGCAGCTGGTTGATTAGTACTAAATGCTCAATGCAGTCGTACGTTTTGCTATATTGAGAGTGACGAGCGCAGCATAATTTCCTTCACGCTTAGCCAATTTTATGCGACTTTCAAGGTATATATGTGCCTCCCATATGGAGCATTCAGATCTGAAGCCAACTTGAATGGATTCGAAATTTCTCTATTAATAATGAAATTTATTATTCGAGTGTTTAGTATTCTCTCAATTAATTTACAAAGTTTGAGGTTAACGCAATGGGCCTAATGTTATCAAAAACGTATCCTTTACCCGGAACTTTCAGTAATGGTATTACCTTCGCTATATTCCACTCCAATGGGAGCCATGCTGTTCGTAATAATTAGTTTATTACATTCAATAGGTACTCATGGGACGTTTTATACATCATTTTCAACATGACTGACGTAACTCCGTCAGGGCCAGGAGCCGCTGATGGCAGGCTAGATAACACGTGCGACAATTCATAACTGGAAACTTCCGTGAAGTCCTCATATTTACTGCATAAGAAGGAGGTGATGATAGTTGGCAAGAAAAACGTTGCTCCAATCCCTTACCAAGTACTTCCAACGAAGCTTATTTCTTCGGCAGACAAAATGATAGAGTGTGCATTTATTGACGGCGTAATCATTTTATTTTTACGTAGGAATCTATATACCGCATTTTCATTATTGAATTTAGAAAGATAATTGAACTTCCACCTGTCGTACTCTTCTTCTGACTTGGCAACTGTGCGTTTAAAAACCCCTGCAAATTACTGATAGCCCTTCCAATTTTGAGGCCACTGATTGTAAAAAAAAGATTTTTCCCTGCTGCCTTTTGGCGTCTACAGTCTCTGGAGCAATCGTCATTCCACAGAGGGAAATTCGAGCTATGATTAGCTGACGACACCACCAATTCAGATTTCTCAAGGGAATTCCTTAACAAAAATATAAGCTCCGAGTCTTCGACATCGTGATTTTATCTCAGAGAGAAGCCAGTGAAGAATGGAAGGAAACCTTAAATTTCGAGTAATTTATATGCGTGCGAGTGATGGAGATTGTTGAGGCTATCTGATTCTCTATTCAGAAGTTATCGGTAAGAGGTCGCTATTTGTTGCGCGATCAATGACTCAGCACGAAGAAACACTAAGGTTAAAGCTTGTAAAAGTTAAATCAAGCGCTCAAGAAGTATGACTGCATACGTATGTTGGGCTTCTCGAATTCAGGCATAAAAAATGATTATCTTGTGCCCAATGCCACAACCAGCTGCCATACGTATCAGTTTTTACTCCCCATGTAATATGGTGGGAGTTCAAGTCACCTGCTGGTAAAACAATTTCTCCACATGTACGTGGTTATTAAAGTATTGAATGGCTGAGTGTCATGTATGCCTCAGGGAAAGTAAGCATTTGCTGCTGACGAAATCTGCCCAGTCAGAAGACTTAAGCCTACAACTAATATTTCGTAGGCCGAGGAGAGGAGCTTTAACGTCATTTTGGTTTTGTGGCAAAGTTTGTTCGAAATCATTGTCACTATTGCACCACCTTTTGTAAGGTCATCTAGTCGGAACAAACGGCAACTCTTAAAATAAAGATTAGTATCGGGAGCAATCCAAGATTCTTGAAGTAAGAATAAATGGGGATTTAGTATATCACACAGGTATTGTAAGTCAGTAGGAGCAGCAAATAGAGAGCGACGATTCCACTGCAGAACTCTGAGGGACGCTATTTTGGTTTGAGGATTGTTGCGGAGATAACTTTACCCAATATACTTTCTTTGAGTACTTAACTGGACGGAGTCTTTTTTTGCTTCAGACAGAAGGGTACATAAAAGTTCGTGATTAAACGGAGACCAGGTGCGTTTCTGTGCCCGAGCTACAAGCTCGACATCAGTAGACACATTTAGGTCTAACACTTGTTATTGGTCAACGTTTACTATGCACCCTGAGGAGCCCTGGATGTTATCCGCGATATTCACGTTATCAATACGTACTGCATTATCATCTTTGGCACACGGTATTTTAGTGAACTCAGGATTACCCAGAGCAGCTGGGATCAACAGCTAAATAATTTGATTACTGACAACTTGTGCTATATATTCAGAGATGCTAGCTATCAATTGGTCAGTTACTGTAGCCATAGCTCTTCCAACCGCTACCTCAACTGCCTGCGCGATATTAGTATCTTGACATGAATGACGTGCTGTAACGTTAGCATAGCCATGGACTCTATCCTTAACAACTGCAATGACATCCTTTCTTGAGCATGTCCTTTTGTCTAGGATTTCTAGAATTATTACTTCTTCATGGTGCATCGGGCACCCAGTAAAATCAGCTGCGTGATGTCCACCGCACAAGCAACAGAAGTCATCTTGGGCTTCACGATCTTGATCTAAGTGGCGTTCACCACGTCTGCGACATCGACCCTGTGATTTGTAGCCACAAGAGCTATGCCCAAACCTCAAGCAGTTCTGACTTTGCATTGGGCGGGATGCTAACTGATCTACTCTGAATACTAATGGTCATGCTAAAATTCTGAAGGGCACGATGTACCCGCAAAAGTCGCAGTCACTGACTCTGTGAGATTTCGTTTGTTGTCAACCAGTCGATTACACTGGTAAACTGCTACCACACCTGCCACAGAAAGCTTCTCGAGCGTCTCCGCAGGGCTTAATTTTGCGTCTACCTCACGCATGCGAGATGCTGTGGTATATACTCACTCACCGGGATCGAAGCAAAAGAAGAACACTTAAAAAGATCCTTTACACATTGCATATCTGGTGTTCGGCATACAATGCCACCGCGACCAAACTACCGCACGTTGGTTACGCTCTGGTAGTTTGGGGCCATGGCATGGAGTTGTTCTTGAGTCGCCTTAGGGTTATTCAGCTTATTGAAGCGTCCACCCAAAAGTACCAGAGCGACGGTAATACTGCTCACGCCACTGCGGAGAATCAAGTTAAGAGGTAAACCATCATAGTGTAGAGAGGCCGTCCCCATGGAACGATCCTGACCCGGAGAATTCCGAGACATCAGTGCAACCTCAAAACTAGCTCCAGACAAAAATTATCCTGCATGAAATAATGAAAAACACATCAAATGCTAGGTGGAAGATAAAAACTATCCGGCACTTCGAGACTCAACCAGCACCGAGAACTGTCTAACCAGCCACAAGAAAGCAAGCAAGAAACCCATCGCAAGCAGCATCAGGCACTGACGCTGATGCTGATGACCTCCTATGGATGGCGCTCACCTGCAGAGGGTGTTCCCCGCAGGGGCGCTTGCGCAAGTAGGCGTTTGCTGTGTAGCGACACCACGGACCCGATCTAACGGGGGAGTTTTGACTTTCTCCCACGCCTAGCCGTACGTGGCTTTGCCGTGTCCGAGGAAAAGGGGATCCTGGTGGTTGAGCCAATGCTGGGTGATTGGACCTTTAAGGCCCCCCGGCAGAGGCAACACACCCCTGTTTCCCCGGCTTCACGTAGACGGCACCCCTGGGCTGACCCACCCAGGGAAAATCGGCAGTCGCCTTTTCCTATTTCTCTCTTCCTACATCTTAGTCTTTTCTCGTCTTTAAATCTATCCTGTCTTCTTCTCTCTTCCAATTACTTCCGATTTTTCCTGGCGGCAAGGGTTAACCTTGTGTATGTGCTCTGTCTTGGGCACACTATATTTGGTTATAGTGGCTGTGTACAGCTGACGTTGACATGCCTCATATAAATTTAGGACTTGTCACGTCCCCGTGTTGGGCTCCATGGCGGGCGGCTGGCATGGCTGCCGAACTCATATTTAGTTTATGGCTTTTTCTTCTCTCCCTTCATTGCACGATCGTCCTCTCTCGAAGAGAGGGTGCACCAAAGACTTTTGCAATTATTTCAGCAAACCGAAAGACCTTTCCCCGTTACCACGTAATTCACTCTGAAACTGCTGAAAAGAACGCCAGAACTATTTTGCCTTTTGTTGTTTCCAAATGTCGCGCCCTAGGGCCAGGTTACCAGGCTACAAGAATGGCTAGTGGGGATCTCATCCTCGAGGTAAAAAGTCAGAGCCAGTAAGAAAACCTCTCAAAACTAGAATCGTTTGGAAACATTCCTATCTCAATTACACCACACCGCTCACTCAACACTTCCCGAGGCGTTGTATCTGATCAAAAATTGCTTGGCCCGACTGAAGGTGAGCTCCTCGAAGGCTGGAAGGACCAGCAGGTGACACAAGTACAAAGAATCAAAATTAGGCGTGATAAGAAGGAAATCCCAACAAAACACATAATTGTGACGTTTTGCACCAGTACCCTGCCTGAACATCTCGAAACAGGATACTTGAAGTTGAATGCGAGACCCTACATTCACAACCCCCGACGTTGTTTCAAATGCCAGCGTTTTGGTCACGGCTTTTAGAGTTGCCGCGGCCAACTCACCTGCGGAAAGTGTGCCACCACAAGGCACGCCACAGACGAGTGTAAGGTGGAGGATGGGGCCCACTGCGCAAACTGCGATGGTGCCCATCCCCCATACTCCCGAACCTGTCCAACATGGAAAAAGGAAAAAGAAATTGTTACAATCAAAATCACACAAAACATTACTTTCCGAGAAGACCGTCAACAAGTATCTGGTCTTTTCACAAAAAAACCATCGTTCGCCGATGTAGTGCCACAGGGGGCAGCACTACAACGGCCTGCGGCAACTGCCCATGCCAGGCACAGCGTGCCCAGGCGGTTGCCAATGCCCCCACCCACGGTGGGAACAGCCAAGGCTGCCCTGCCACTCGTCAACACGGTGACACCCACGGCCGCTGCAAGCTCTTGCAGCAGCCAGGGTATCCCAGCAGCAAAGGAGGCCCCTTCGACCTCTAGCCCAAGAGGACCGAAGGTTTCGCCCCCCGAGGTGAAGGAAACCCCAGGGTCGGCCGATATGAAGGCCTCGTCTCACCAGGCGAGGCCCAAAGCCCAAAACATAAGCTCGCAAATGCGGGCACGCAGTGCCTCTGAGGAGGCAATGGACACCACTGTACCCCTGGTGCCAAAAGATCGGCGTAGCTCCATGGAGCGCGCCAAAAGAAATAAAAAGCCAATAACGGGGCCCGGCGATGGCCCTGTTCTTTGAGTCTTAACGTTTAGCTTAAGAAGCAGACACACTCATTTTTTCTAACACACAGCACTAAGTTACCTCCAATATGGCAACACAAATAATACATTGGAACGTCAGAGGACTGCTTAGAAACCTCGATGATGTTCAAGAGCTCTTTTTCAAACATTCGCTTAAAGTGCTGTGTGTACAGGAAACTCATTTAAAATCTGAAATCATGAATTTTTGCGTCGGTATATTCTGTTCCGAAAGGACAGAGATGATGCTGCGGCATCATCCGGCGGTGTAGCCATTATTTTTAATCAAAAAGTAGCATGCACACATTTACCACTGCAAACAACACTAGAGGCAGTGGCTGTTCGAGCAGTTCTTTTCAGCAAGCTCGTCACCATCTGCTCTCTGTACATACCCCCCACCACCGTCTTGGAAAACGAGAATTCGAGTCCTTAATAGATCAACTACCCAAACCTTATCTGGTCCTTGGTGACCTGAATGCTCATAGCAGTCTCTGGGGTGATTCTCCCTGCGACGCACGAGGTCGTCTCATTGAGCAGTTCCTTTTTTCTTCCGGTGCCTGTGTGTTTAATAGGAAAGAGGCAACATATTATAACCTTGCCGACAAAACGTACTCTTCCATAGATCTCAGCATCGCATCTCCTTCACTTGTACCATTACTCCAATGGAAAGTTCTAAATAATCTCTATAGAAGTGACCATTTTCCTGTCGTTTTGAGTACACGAACATCATACGAATGTCCTCCACGAGTTCCCAAATGGCTTATACACAAAGCCGACTGGGAACAGTTTCATAACGAAGCTCGGTTATCTTGGACTGACATATGTGAGGTAAGCATAGATGAAGCTGTGCAATACTTCACAGCTCTCCTTATCAACGCAGCAGCCAAATGCATCCCACAAACATCTGGACAGCCCGGCAAGCGACACGTCCCATGGTGGAACACTGAGTGTCGTAAAGCGCGAAAGGAGCAGAATAAGGCATGGAGGTTGCTTCGGAACTCACCGACAGCCGAAAATCTTGACACCTTCAAGAAAATAAAATCTCAAGGCAGGAGAACGCGTCGGCAGGCCAGGAGAGAAAGCTGGCAAAAGTCTTTGTCAGGGATCAATTCATACACACAGGAGGCTCAAGTCTGGAACATGATTGCTAGGATAGCAGGAAAACAAGTACACACACTTCCACTCGTAAACACTCAGGGTGATACCTTGGAAGATCAGGCAAACTTGTTTTTGTTGTTGTTGTTGTTCTCCTATCGTTAGTGGCGCATACCCACTGTGGGGGATTGGCCAAGAATCGAGTGGCTTTAAAATTTATTGTTCAGATTTAGAATGATGGAGGTATAACAGAAAGATTACCGATAGCCTATAGGCAAGTGTGGTGCTTAATGTAATGCATAGAAATATTTACATAAACAAATTTATTCTTAGAATAGAGCATTAGTCTGATTTTATACGTATATAATTAGGTGAACATGTTAAGATAATGAAACTGGTTAATTAGTCAACCTATTAGTTTCATCAATATAGTCCCGGACGGCCGCGCATACTGTGCCATTACAGAAACCAGAAATGGAAGCTCCAAAAGACAAAATGACAGGCAGAGATGAGTCCATACCAATGCCACGCAAAGGTATTTCTAATAGGGTTTTTCGTAATGTGTTAAACCACCGGCAGGTCAAAAAGAAATGGTCTATTGTTTCCAGTTCATCACAGAATGCACACAGTGGCGAAGGTGCCTGAGCAGACCTGTGTTTATAGAAATTTAGATTTGGTACCCGGCAACGCAGCCTTGTGATAGCTACTTCTTGTTTTCGAGTGCGCCAAAAGTCTCTTCGCCAGGGATATAATAAATGGCGATATTCTGTAGAGTTTGTTAGTGCTGAACCTTTAAAGACTTGCATAAGCGTACGTCTGCGGAATCGAGCAGCAGTCACATAAGCGGATGATGGACAGAGCGGTAGAATTGGTTCGCTGATTGACGACTTAGCTAAGGAATCTGCTATTTCATTAAGAAACAAACCCTTATGTCCAGGCACCCAAACTAATCGCACTTTTCTTAAATGCGCAGGTACTAATGCACGGAACGCCTTTGTTACGTGATTATCAGCACCAACAGAAAGTGCCGCACAAAGAGATAGGGAATCTGTTATTATGACAGCTGATGTAATTGCTGTATCTAACTTGCGTAAGGCGAGCACTACTGCCAGAAACTCAGCCACAAAAACGGGTATGAAATCGGGTAGTCGAAGGGAATAAATCCAATTTAAAATAGGGCTGAAAATACCAACCCGTGACTTTTCGTCGTATTGCGATGCGTCTGTAGCAATAATAACGTTCGTTGTAATACGGCGCAGGTGATCTTGGAGTAAACCATCCAAAACATTATGGGGAAGTAATTTGGCATTATTAGGAAAAATGTCGTCGAATTGAATTTCTACCAGGGCTGAATTATAACGACTCGGCATGATGTCGCATATACGTACGTTTAGAGGCTCCAGTAAATTTCGCACAAATATAATTTGTGGCGTGTGAAATCGCGGCCATCTGGCAGCAAAAAATGATTCCGGGGTGGAAATAAAGGCTGTTTCTGAATGTCGTAATGGTGATTCATAAATTCTTAAGAATGTCTGAACAGTCAGAAGGCGAATTCGACAAGAAAGCGGAGGGAACCTCGATTCGAGATATAACACATTGTTGGCGACTGTTTTGGGAAGGCCAAGGCATAAGCGTAAAGCTTCTCTTTCCAGAAGAATTAGAGGCCGCAACTTGTAAGCTGGAACTCCAGAGAAAAGCACACAACCAAATTCCAAAATGGGACGAACATACATGCGATATATCATTAATAATGTGTCTCTTCTCATACCTATGCCGTAGTTACTTAGCCTACGTAATATGCCAATGGCCCGCACACCTTTTCCGGCGATATATTCGATATGAGATCGCCAGTTGAGCGATGTGTGATAAATTACTCCAAGTTATTTAACAGATTCCACCTGTGGTATATCCTCATGATGGTAAGACAGAGAGATGTTCACAGGGTATTGCAGCGGGAAAACAAGGAGGGCACATTTACTTGGATTAAGTAAAAAGCTGTTGCCATCGAGCCAGCTCTCCAATATATTAAGGTAAGTCTGCAGCCGTTCATATAAGGTCTGAATGTTATCTGCCATTGCAAAAATGCGATATCGTCTGCATAAACATAAGTTGTTATATCCTGTTTACGTGGGATGGTGCTCATTAGTAAATTAAATAGCACCGGGGAAAGCACCGAGCCTTGCGGTACTCCCCTCGTTTGGGTATGAGTAGATGATGAAAACCCATCTTTAAAACAATAAAGTTTCCTGTCTGCGAGAAAATTGTGAACCCACGCCACTATGTATGATGGAAAATCAAGGTATTCTAATCGATCTATCAAAATACAGTGCTCCACGGTATCATATGCTTTAGCGATGTCTAAGGTAACTAAAGCAGCATATTTTTTATGTAGCCGAGCTAATTGAAGCCTACTTTCTAAGTCAACGTGGGCATCCCAAATTGAACAACCAGCCTTGAACCCAATTTGACAGGGACTTAGAATAGACCTCATGGTAATAAGTTCATTAATTCGTATATTGATGATTCTCTCAACCAATTTCACTAAGTTTGATGTCAGTGCGATCGGCCTTATGTTATCCAACGTGTATGCATCATTTTCATTTTTTAGCAACAATACAATTTTGGCAAGTTTCCATTCTGGAGGTATCCATGCATTCCCAAAGAGTAATTCACTAGTTCTAGCAAAAGATTAGGTGATTCCTGGAGTAAACATTTCAACATAGAGTTCGTAATCCCATCTGGTCCGGGAGCCGTCCTCGGTAAGCATAATACTGTCTGATTCAATTCAGCTAAAGAAACTTCTGGAAATTCATGCAAGTTTACCAGAACGGACTGAATAGCCGAAAAATTCGCAGTGAAGCGGCGTTCTAAACCTTGCGCTATGTCTTCTAGAGAAGTGTTCATTTCTACCGGCGTCAAGACACATGACTGCAACGTTAAAGGTGCTGGTAGTACTTTTCTTGTCCGAAGATAAGCGAACAAAGCACGCTTATTCTTTGATTTAGAAAGATAATCAAAATGTCTACTGTCGTATTCTTCTTTCGCGCGGTTCACTGTACGCTTAAATACGCCAGCAAGGAATTGATAGTCTTTCCAGTTTGTTGGGCTCTGATTAAGAAGAAGTTTTTTCCAAGCGGCTTTTCGTCTTCTATAATCGCGCGTACACTCATCGTTCCACCAACGAGAGGAGGATCGTTTATTGGATGGAATAGAAAATTCAGAATTTTTTCTAGATCCCTCCAGCATTGAACCTATCGTAGATGCAATCTCCTTAGTACTGGCATTTCCAAGCTTGGAAATGGCAGAACGGAGGCAGGCTTGAAATTTGCTTTGGTTGATGTATGTGCGTTTTGGCTGATCTAAAGTTATTGTTAAGTCTAAAGGCAAACTTCCTCGGTGCACACTTCGAACGGGTGTCCATCCCGTCCCACTATACTGACACTTTCCAAAAATACAGAACAAGAATAGAAAAGCAGGAACTCGAACAAAAGTGCACTATAAATGAGGCTTATAAGCAAGCTTTCAGTTTAGCTGAGCTCCGAACATCTCTAAACTCCTGCAGTACTTCTGCCCCAGGTTCTGACCGTGTGATGTATGAAATGTTAAAAAACCTACCAATCGAAACGCGGAAAACCTTACTTTGTTTGTACAATGCTATTTGGGTTTCTGGCACTATCTCTACCTCCTGGAAAGAGGCTATTATTATTCCCATTTTGAAAAAGGGCAAGGACCCTTCTTTAGCTTCGAGTTATAGGCCTATTGCACTTACAAGCTGCTTGTACAAAGTCTTCGAAAAAATGATAAACTGCCGACTCGTACATTTCCTTGAAACAAACAATTTGCTAGACCCATTTCAGTGCGGGTTTCGAGAAGGTAGATCCACCACAGACCACCTTCTTCGTATCGAGGCACAGATCAGAGACGCTTCCGTCCATAAACAATATTTTCTCTCTGTGTTTCTCGATATAGAAAACGCTTATGATACAACATGGCGCTTTGGAATTCTAAGAGACCTGTCCCACCTTGGCGTGTGCGGTAGAATGTTTTCCATAATCGAGAGTTACTTGTCCAATCGGACATTCCGTGACCGGGTGGGCAGTGTTCTCTCCCAAATATTTGTCCAGGAAACAGGCGTGCCACAAGGTGGTGTGCTTAGTTGCACACTTTTTATTATCAAAATGAACTCCTTGTACTTGTCCATCCCCCGCAATATGTTCTATTGTACATATGTCGACGACGTTCAGCTTGGCTTCAAGTCATGCAATTCGGCAATGTGTGAGCGGCAGGTTCAGTTAGGTTTAAACAAGGTCTCCAAATGGGCAGACGAAAACGGATTTCGACTTAACCCACAAAAAGAACGTGTGTCTTGTTCTCCCGAAAGAGAGGCATGCACTCAGAACCCGACTTTGAACTGAATGGTCAACGTCTGCCTGTAAATGCGGAGCATAAATTCTTAGGCCTAATATTGCACAACAAGTTGACCTTCGTACCACACATCAAGTATTTAAAAACAAAATGTTTAAAAGCCAAGGAATGTTTTAAAAGTGTTGTCACGTACTACTTGGGGTAGTGACAGGCAATGTCTCATGAATTTGTATAGAAGCCTCATTCGCACCCGCTTAGATTATGGGGCCGTTGTCTATCAGTCTGCGACTCAAAGTGCTTTGAAGATGCTGGTCCCCGTGCACCATTTGGGCATGCGCCTTTCTACGGGTGCTTTTCGCACCAGCCCCGTAGAAAGCCTTTACGTTGAGTCAAATGAGTGGTCGCTTCACCTGCAAAGAACTTACATGTCCTTTGTTTATTTTCTTAAGGTGAAAGCAGACAAGAAGCACCCCTCATACAATACTATTATTGATTTGTCGAGCTCCATTCTGTTTCAAAACAGGCCTTCGATGAGGCAGCCCTTCTCAATTCGCCTGAAGGGTCTAGCTGAGGACACTGGAGTGTCACTAGAACACAGTTTAATGGCTCCTGTAGCATACCCGCCACCGCGGCAGTGGCAGACTATAGACTGCGATGTGTCTTTTCTAGAAGTTACAAAACATGCGCCTATTGCCCATATCTGAACATACTTCCTGGTACTTCAACACAAATACACACGCCCTGAGTTCTTTACAGATGCCTCTAAGTCCAACTCCTCTGTGTCCTACGCTGGTGTAGGCCCTTCCTTTTCGGATGCTGGCCCTCTACATCCAGGCACAAGTATCTTCACAGCGGAAGCTTACGCGATACTTGTGGCAGCTAAACACATCAAACAATTACAAATACAAAAAGCAGTAATTTATAGAGACTCCCTCACTGTGGTAACGGCTCTGCACAGTCTTAAAAAACAAAAAAACCCTGTCCTCGTCTCACTTTACTCCATTTTATGCACACTCTACACACTCAACCAACATGTTGTAGTGTGCTGGGTGCCAGGGCACCGTGAGATTGAAGGCAACGTGATGGCGGATCAGCTTGCTGCATACGTTCACAAAATCTGTGCCACTACACCCATATCGATCCCGTCCCTTGATCTTAAGCCGTCTCTCCAACGAAAGCTCAGAGGCTACTGGCAGAGCAAGTGGGATAGACACACACAAAATAAGCTACACGTTATCAAGCCACACCTCGGCCATAGGCCACCAGTATCAAAATCACGTCTAACAGAGGTAACACTAACAAGACTCAGGAGAGGACACACATTCACGACACACACACATCTTTTGTCAAGTGGCGATACACCATTGTGTGACAAATGTGGTGAGGCATTGACAGTTCTTCACGTTTTAATCCAATGTAAACAATTAGACACTCTAAGAAGACAACACTTTCCATTACCCTACCGACAACATATACCATTACACCCCGCAATGTTTGTAGGTAAGGAACCACTTTTCACCCATAAATCATTGTTAGCTTTTTTAAGAGATGTCAATTTTTACCATGTAATATACTCAGGCATTGCGTAGCGTGACCTTTCAAAAGAGGTTGCTGCTGCAGTGATTACATTTAAAAGCAATTGCCTCGCAGCCCTTGGACACAAAGGCACTGATGAGGCACGTGTGCTAGTGCCGAATATTTTTACATGTTTTTATTATCAAAACCTTTGTCACCCCTTTTATGACGCATATCACGCCACTGTCATGATCTTAATACTCATATTTTTACCCGCATTATTGCGAGGAATTTTAAGGCCCCTATTAAGCCATGCAACATATCATTGTGAGCATCTCTACTCATCGAAATAGTGCTCTTTGGCCATCAATTGGCCCTTGCGCCACAAAGCGCCACACATCATCATCATACAGAGGGCGTTCCCGATTGACTGCGCAGATAAGTGGTTTTGCATGTTCTGAGTTTGGCTTTATAATGATAAGGCAGCAGTTAAAATTTTTGTAGCACTTATTACATTGTTCGGCTTTTCCTGGGGTCAGTCACCAGGTGTTTACTAGTTGGTGGGTGTGTATGAGTGTTTGTTTCTTTGCTTTTTTTTTTTGTCTTGCCACCGCGTGGGGGAGGTGCATGTACATTGAACACGCAAAATTTTGTAGTAGAGCTTAGACTTTCTCTTTTTCGTGGGGCAGGGATCGTGTTTTGTATTTATCGAGTGAGACAAGTCATAGGTAAATTGGCGTCATTAAGACATGATATAAAGGCGGTAAAGTGTTCAGGACGCGAGGTTGGTTTCGAAAATGGACCCAAGTGCAGTAGCAAATGGAGAAGGGGCTGACGCGAAGTGTAGGCAATGTGAGGTCGAGGAAAAATTGGAGAAAACGATGGTTGCCCAGAGTGAACTGCTGATGAGAATCACCGAGCTGGAGACTGCGTTGGTGACCAGGAGAGAGACAACGAGGGAAATGGGAGAAAGGCTGAAGTCTGCCGAGAAAGCACTAGCCAAGTTGAACAAAGGAGCGGCCGACGGAGAGAACAGTAGGACACCAGAAACCAGAACGGCGGAGAAGAGTGAGCAAGCAAGTTTGAAAAAAAAAACATATTCAGCCGGTTCTTCTATCGCAAGGCCAAGCTTCAGCGAAGTAGTGGTGGGCTTCGGAGGGGTCAAAGAACTTTACTTCACAGGTGCAAGTAACCCCCAGGTGCAGAACACTTCAGCTGAAAAGTCACAACATGTTATAATTTCCAGCGACTCGAATTTAAATCAATGTGCAGAAGCAATCAAACAGAGGGTAAGAGGTATCAAGAGGGTTGCAATAGGGACTTTCCCAGGACGCAAGCTAGAAAGGCCATGAGGCAAGCGAGCGCAAAACTCAAAACTACAGCTGTTAGGCGAAACTTCGTGATAACTTCAGGTTGTTTAAACGATGTCTTAAATGAAGATACGTCAGGACTAGCCACCACACTGGTGAAAAGGGTCGATGACATGCGCACCACTTCTCCTCAGGTACAGGTAGTGATACGCACGATACCGCAGGTACCGGTGCGTGACGGCAACCTGCAAAGAGCGGTTGTAAACGCAAACCAAGGAATATGGCGGATGAATCGAGAGAAAGGCTTTGAGGTGGTGGAAATAAACAGAGAGGTGCATAGGTGGGGAGTTTTCAACGAATCAGAATTCACATCAATGGGTGGGTAGGTCATGAGGGGCGTTGGCGACTTGCAGGACGCGCAGTAGCTTTTTGGGGGAGCACGCGGGCCTTTCGGGGTACAGGATAGCTAGTAACGAGGAAAATAACCAGGGAGACTCTTTCACAGGTGGTATGGACAGATACGATTCCAAAGTGGCACCACTCTAAAAGATAGATAGAGTCCGGGGCAGAAATAGACGTAGCCACGAGCACCGAGCCAATCCGGACATAGGGTACATTAACATGCAGGAAGACAGGAACAGGGCTGAAGTGGGAAGAGGTATAAGAACAGCTAAGCGAGGAGAGGCCGATGGTATACGGTTTGGTAGAAACACATCTTAGGGACATGGAACAACTTCCTAACAATCCGGATTACGCTTGGGAATATTGTAATAGAACAGAAGGCAGCAGAAACGGGGAGTGGTATTGGGGAATTCGATCATAAAAGTACAGACTGGCAAAGGGTCAAGAGGAGTGCAAGGAACGCTTATGGCTAAAAGGAAAATTGGCAGGGCAAATGACACTCCTTGGTATGGTGTACTTGTGGACGGGAGCAAAGGCAAGAAAAGAAAAGCAGGCAATGGTAGAGCTTATATCAAAGGACATTGAGGAGTTAAGAGGAGAGTGCGAGTTAAATTTACTAGGAGATATGAATGTGCATGTAGAAGATATAGATGGATATACCAACCCAACAGGCAAAAGGATTGTGGATATGTGTGAAAGGCATGATTTGTCCATTTGCAACAGTACCAAGAAGTGTGAAGGGCAAATAACATTGGAGGTAGGAAGACTGCAGTCGACGATAGATTACGCGCTGACGTCACATAGGATGTATGATAAGCTCAGGGGAACGCACATAGATCAAGGTGGTTCCAGAAGTTTGGGTAGTGATCCCAAACGTATCAAACTAAGTTTGGGAAGAGCAGTGAAAGCGGGAAGGAGACAAGATGAGCAACTACAGAAAAATTTTTATTCAGGAAGGCAAACAGAAATAGCTACTAAACAAACTAAGAAGGTAATCACTGAGGATAATAAAACAGCGTGAACATACACGAATCTAATTAGACTGTTTGAGCTAGGGCTTTCTAAGGCACGTGACAAGTCTCCCGGAAAAAAAGACACAAACCCAAGAGTTGGTGGGATGAGGAAATTAAGGTAGCCATTACAAAACGTCAGGAAGCCTCTAGGGAACACAGACATGCTAAGTAGCGGGGTGAACCGACAGATGATGTTGAAAGAAAGTGGGATATCGTTCTAAGCTCTAGAAGGGATACATCTCTTCTGATCAATGAAAATATTAGAAGAAAGAAAGCTCAGTGGCTGGCACAAGTACATAAAAAAGATAGAAACGCAGCTCCGAAATTTCGGAACCATCTAAACTCCCTAAAAATTGAGACGAGCCTAGAGCAGACGTTTACAATTACAGCCTATTGTGGTAGGCTAGAAGCGGACGAAGCTTTTGAATATATAAGAACAAAGGTGACGGAAATTTTTCAACAAAGAAGTGCTTTATGCACCGTGATAGACAAGGGTGAATCAAGTGGCGCAATGGCTCTATTTTCACAACGATAGTGGGAAAGGGCTGAGAAGAGGGTTCCTAGCAGTACATCAACAGGCCCAGATGGCATTCCAATTAGGCTGATAAAAACATTAGGTCCGAAGTATAAGCAGGCTTTGAGAGAGGCAGGGAGGAAAACAACAATCAATGGTGAACTCCCCGATGGATGGAAACTTAGCAGGATGAGCATGATCTATAAAGAAAAGGGGGAGAAAGCTGACATAAACAACTACCGTCCTATGAAAGTGATATCAGTGGTCTACCGGCTGGCGATGCAGATTATAAAAGGAAAGACTGCAGGCATAGATAGAGGATGAAGGGTGCTGGGGAAACTGCACAATGGGTTTCGGAAACACAGGGGTTTGGAATACAAACTGTTCTCACTCACGCAGTGCATCGAAATAGCAGAAAAAGAACACAGGCCCCTGTGGCTAGCATTTTTGGATATCAAGGGAGCGTGTGACAGCGTGGTTCAAAAGGACTTGTGGAGAATACTGGACAGACTAGGTGCGAAAGATTGAGTCACTAATCTTTTAAAGAATATCAATAAAGGCAACAAGGCTGTTATAACGTGGGAAAACAGGTATCCAAGCCTGCAGAGGTAAAACGGGAGCTTAGGCAGGGGTGTGCCCTGTCACCCTTGTTATTCATGCTGTACCTACAAGGATTAGAGGCCAAATTAGAAGAAAAGTGAACAGGGCTTCAACCTCGCTTTCGTATAACAAGGAAAACTCATTGAACAGGCGCTACCACAATTGATGTACGCAGATGATATAGTGCTAATGGCCAACAACTAGGAAGATTTGCAGAGATTGATGGACATCTGCGGTAATGAGGGAGATAGGTTAGATTTCAGATTCAGTGAGGAAAAATCAGCAATCAAGATTTTTTATAATAATGGAGGTAGTGAGATTAGAATACAGGAGGTCACGCTAGAGATAAAAGATAAATACAAATATCTGGATGTATGGATAAGCAATGGGACTGAGTACCTAAGGGAACACAAAATATACGTTACGACTAACGGTAACAGGTATGCAGCGATGATTAAAACAGGGCACTGTAGAATTACAATAGGTATGATGTTGTGAGAGGAATATGGAAAGGGCTCATGGTTTCTGGTCTGACGTTCGGCAATGCGGTCTTGTGCATGAGATCAGAAGTTCAAGCAAGATTCAAAATTAAGCAACGTGGAATAGGTAGGCTTGACTTAGGAGCTCACGGGAATACACCAAATCAGGGAGTACAAGGTGATATGGGATGGACATCACTTGAGGGCAGGGAAGCTAGCAGCAAGATAAACTTTGAGAAGCGATTGAGAGAAATGGGAGAAAGCGTTGGGCTATGAAGGTATTCAGCTACTTGTACATTAAGACTGTCGATGCAAAATGGAGGAAGCGAAGCCAGAAAATCGACTGGTAAATATTTAGAAAACAGCAGAGGGCCAAACCAAAAAGAATATTGGTTAAGAAGAAGGTGAAGAAAGCTCAGATCGATATGTGGAGAATCGGCATGATTAAGAAGTCTGCACTAGAAATCTATTCGAACTTTTATGCATGAAATTGTCAAGGAAATGATCTATGATAATACTCGGGGTAGTTCTATAATGTTTGAGGCCCGGACGGGAGTATTGCAAACCTAAGACATATCGGGCCGAATAAGAAGGGGTAGACACGGCATGCAGTGCATGTGGAGAGGAAGAGGAAACTGCCGAACACTTGATAATGTTCTCTTAAAGGCTTCACCCTATAGTTCAGGATGATGCGCAGAGTTTTTCAAAGCACTGGGGTTTAGGCACAGGGAGGGCAAAGTAGACTTTAGGTGGGTAGAATTAACTAGAAGGAGGTTATGTGATTGGTGGCTAAACTCAAGGCACGGTGGGAATATAAACCCTTCACTGCAAAGTACGAGTCCTCAACCTCACTATTCAAAGGAAAAAAGAATAAGTCTAGTTTTTGGTTCACTAAGTATTACGGCTCGGTGGCGTTAGCCACCGCCTGATCCAAAGGGTATACCCGTATCAGTCCATCCATCGTCGGGATGGGCGAGAAACCGCGCGGCAGGATACTCAAATGAAACTAAAATGATATTAAAGTCAATTTAAAAAACTAGTTTAGAGATAAAACTGCCATATAAACAAAAATGCTTGCTGAGCAAGCGATCAAACCATCTCTTGTTCCTGGCAGACATAGGTACGAATTATAAACTCAAGATCTGAAAAGGTTAAGGTTCACTAGCACGGTGATCTTTTAATTGCATTGATGTAGTCAAACACAGTGGAGCATGTATTCCTGTGGCACTAGCCAAATGAAGTGCGGCCAAGTGATAAACGTACAGGTACATTTACTTGTATTCCTAACTTCTGTGATGGTGCTTTTAAAAATTCTTATCTATGATAAGAGTAACGACGACAGAATAAAAGGAAATGTTTCATTGTTTCAATTTCGTTAGAAATCAGAAACCCTAAACCATTTGATACCCACTGCTGCTCTGGGGTAACAACCACGAAACATTTTTTTTTTCAGTTAACACATCATGCTTCGCGTCATTTCTGGCTCCATATGAGGCCAAGAGACAAACACTACCGAGCGTCTTGAGCTTTCAAAAAATACGTAAGTAAAATGCATTGCGCTTTCGTAGTGTTTTCTTCCAGCGTCTCACAAGTGGTGAAAGAAGCTTGGCACACGCTATAGAAAATTTATTCACGTACAGCGGAACAGGACTCACCGGCATCTTTTATACTTAGAAGTGGCTCAGAAGGCAGTTGTAGAACATTCATAGGCACGCTGATTAATGTAGGCCGCCAATTACAATCATAGAAATCTTGACTAACAATGAGTTGTTGCTCCCGAGCAACATGTGGCATATATAGGATATGAAAGCAAATATGGTAAGATATATGTTATTGTAGTAATTTACAGTGTTTGGAACTGTGATATTTGATGCTCTTATTGTGGAAGAAAAAGAAAACTGTCGTCTTCAAGTGCCACTTCACGCTTGTTTTGTTTGTTTGTTTGTAGCCTAGAATCCATGGCTCCTACCCACTCTGGGGGGTTGTCCAAGAGAACATATATACTCAGTGTGGACGATAACTGCAGTTTTCTTTACAATAAAAAAGGGGGAAAAGTTGTAGAATGAATAAGAATATTGAAAACAAGAAACACATATTGAGAGGGTGAGATAAAAGAAGCAAATAGACACTAATATAATAACTATACCTCCTTTCATACTCTTCTTTCATTCTCTTCTTTCATCCTCTTATTTTTTGCCTGCGTCACTTCCCAGAACAAGCACGCCGGTCTGTCCGTCATAGGAAAGAAAAAAAAACATTATTTTTGCAAAAATATCTGTGTGGTTCAATTCCTTTATGTTTTGACAATAATAAATCTAAAAATAACATCTTCATTGTGAAAAACGATGAGATATATAATATGATTTGTAGCCTTCAAATGTTTTTTTAGGCTACCAGACTCTCAACTAGTCTCCCAGGGTAAATGCAAGCCAAATTTTAGGAGATCTCCAATTTGGAATAGTCAACATGCATCACACCTTGTTCCGGGCCGCAACGTACATTAGGAAGGCGTTCCTGTGAAATAGTAGCAAAGTTGCCCATTGTTGCTCAGGACCGACAACTTATTACACACCTATAAATATTCATGATGTTTTTCTGACGATGTTATTTGCAATCTTTATCATTTCTTTATAGATAATATAGTTCCCTTGGTATTGTTCATTGAAAGAAAATTTTGGGTATCAAAGGTTAAGCTGCACCTTTAGCGATATCCTGTTCATAGTGCGTGGTTCAAACAGCTAAACAATTTTTTTCGAACTTGCTATGCACCCACTACGTGGCCCTAAAGGCCGACTACGCCGATGAATGGCTTCAAGATATAAAGTCATTATGATATATTCCCATGTTCTCACGGACGGTGGAAATGTATACGCTTGTACCACGTGTTATTACGGTACTTTTCATGTTTTATTGTGAAGCATGTACACAGGACGCAGTGTGTTTGCAGAGCAAGAAAGTTACATTTCACTGCATTATTAAGTAGAGGATGTTATTTTCACAGTATTCACCATTATAGGTGTGGCTTTGAGGTAGAATATCTGCTTGCCACGCAAATGACCCGTGCTGATTCCGCACTTTGAACCAAAAATTTTATATTCTTTTGCAGCTTTCTCGTTTTTTGGTCATGCAAAGATCTTTTTTCGCTCACAACCAATCCTCTCCGACAGGGACACCGACTGCGATATTTCTACGATTGGGCACTTTAACGCTTATCGCGTTAAAACAGTTGCTATAGTCGAAACATATATGCGTAAATGAATAAAATGAAATTTTTTAGAATGAAGAACACAATTGTGACGAAGTACGAAGCCTTTCTACTAGTTGGCGTCTTCGACGTAGACATTGTGGACTTTAGAACCTAGATTAGCCGCCCCACAACTAGAGATGCGGTAATTTTTTAAGCCACTCTAGTGAGAGAGGAGGTCCTGAGCAGGCTTTGTAGGGCATGCCAGGCATGCATGCGCCGCATGCGCTGTGTTGCTCCGTCGCGGCTGCATTTCATTGGACGCAGGGAGTTTCTCTGTGATTGGACGATTGCGCGGTTTATGACCTTATTAGGCAATGCGCTAGGTTCAACTGAGTCAGCGGATGTGGCCAGAGCCGCCATTGCTCACAGTCAAGATCGCGGCTGCGTTGGGCACAACGTTCGACGCCGTCACTTCCATCTAACCCGGATTCTCGGAAATGGCGACTTTCAAGAGTCTTCAAGATGACCTGGTGGTGTGTCCATACAACGAGCATCACAGGGTGAAGAGAGGGCGGCTAGATATACATATATCAAAGTGTCGAAAAGGAGGTCGTCCGCGCAGAGTGTTGCCTTGTCCCTTCAATCTTGAGCACGGCGCGCCTGCTGAACGGGATGCGTTTCGCCATCACCTGCAAACTTGTCCTGACAAAACAAGAAACTTGCCCTGCATGGAGGCTAGGGAAGACCATACCTATGATTTGAAAGAGCCAGGAGTTCCACAAGTGCCAGTGGCAGGAGGTGGACGGCCTTTTCCTAGTGAGCCCGAGGTTCGCCTGGTGCATAGCAACCGTCCAGGAAGCAGCAGAGCCGAGGATGGCGAACCATCTGCTTCGCAGGCCACCCAGCCTCTGATTGACCATCCGAAGGAGCCTGTGCTGGCTATCGAATCTAGGGTAAGCGCTACTTTCACTCGAGCGAGTTGGTACATTTTAGCTGGGAAAAAACATCCCCAAAAAAGCACGAGAACACAGAGGGCACAAAACACGTGCATCGCTCACATGTTCCGGTATGTTTCTTTGTCCTCGTCTTTTTTCGCTGTTTTTTCCAAGCTAACAATGTGGTAAAGCGAGCTGTGTTAAGCCCAGCATGCAATATTGACCCTCCTTCTGGTTGGTAGGCCGTGACTGGGGAGCACCATGGCGCCTGGGACGAGGCGCGGGTCGGCCAACCCTGTGGCGCTGAGGTCACCCACTCGACCGGTAATCTAGGGGCTGCGCGGGCCTTGGCGAACCAGGCTTGGGCTCTCCGGGCCTCAACCATTCAAGACAAGAGTGCCCCGCTCGCACCAGGACCAGCCTATGCAGTAGCCGTGGCACAAAGGCTTATGGCGCTCGGCCGTGCTTACCAGCAGCGAAGCTCTGATTGAGCCTGTAAGCCTAATTGGAGGTCTTTGTTTATTCAGGGGCTCAGAAAACTCTGACTGTTTCTATCTGAAACTTTCATGCTGAACATCTTGCTGGGCATTTTCTTTCGTTTAAACATTTCTGCTTCAGGGCAATGCCACCTTTGTGAGTACTGCTGTTTTGAAAAAATGGCAACAGGGTATTAACAAACTTCCTGTTAAATCTGTGAATAATTATAAGGTCGGTTATTGTTAAGAACATTTGAGGTGTAGCATTCGAATGCGTAATACTCAATATGCTTGTTCAATAATCGGAAGAACTGGTTTCGCACCTCACGAAACTGCTGTAATCCCATTTGATCTGCTGTTGCTTCCTCATTGTTGTCCTGTATGCATATTGCCGTGAAAGGAGATCTCCGCAATTATTTCATCACTTCAAATTAAAACTGTAATGGTAAAACTTGTATATAAGAACTGTTTCTTTTATTTCAATAGTGGGTAACAGTGATTTTTATTGGAGCACCACATTTTGCAAATTGAGCCTCGATTCGGAAGCAAAATGATTTTAAAATGCAGTTTTTTCGTGAAATATAACAATTTCGGTGGTTTTGAACCCTTTTACAATAGAGTATACTTTTACTAGAGTAAGTAGCTCTGATAGTTTTACGTATTGCAATACTACAAGAAAGAATACTAATGTAGAACGTTCTGTTTAATTCTTCAAGACGTACAAGACTGTAAAATTGGCAATAATGTCCTCGAAATTCGAACAGCTTTCGGAAATACCTTTGCTTTATATGTAAGCCAATTTTCTTGTTGAAATAACAAATGGTACTCTTCGAATAAATTTGCTGACAACACTCGGATGACTTTGTGTAGTAAACATCCACGTGACCAAAAAAAGTTTTCTCATTTACGTCCTTTAGCTGGTAAGCTGTCTTTTCTTTAATGCGTTAAGTTGGCACAATACTTTTCGTATTGCATTTGAGATGATAACCAAAAGGGCCGAGACATTTGGCAAGGAATTTGGAATCTGTTTGCCAAAAGGACATCCAAGTAAAGCTATTAACTATCAACTGGGCTAGAATGATTGATTGTATTGTGAGAAGTCTAACGTCTATAATTTTAACACGATGTGTTTCACAAGAGGAAGGAAAAGGAAGGCCAAAGTTTCATATTTTTTAGATTTTGTACCAAAATCACCACGCATGGCAACATAATTATAAGCGTATTTCTCGCTTTTTGCCACTTGTTGGCTGAATGAAATTTCATGAAACTTGACATGGTAACTGCACAGCTTATTCTGAGGATGACGTACTGCTTTATTACCTTTCAGATCAATGTGTGAACTAGTATACGCCGTTGAAATCTATGGCAGCTGCGTTTTTGGCCACTCACTGTTTTATAATATTTCGATATAAAACAGACACATTTATCTCTCTTTTTTTGACATTTCATCTGCATTGACAAAAAACGTGTTCACAGACCGTTCCCATTTCTTCTTTGCTATACCAGCGCACCGTGTTTTCCACTTTACCGCTGTGCACCTTAAAGTGTCTCTCGATGTTCCGAAGCTTATTCTGCGTAGGTGCAGTTGAGGAGAACGGAGAGTCGAAAGTGATAGTTTTTTTTTTTCAAATACGTATTTTAGTTTTTATTTGCTTTGTCAAGTTAAGCAGCCTTGCTTTCTCGACAAAAAAGAAACTGTAAATATAATGAAGCTTGACGTGGGTTGAAATTCTTTCAGAAAGTACTAGCTGGCTACTGGCTATAAAAGTAACGGAAAACATCCCATTCTCTGAAGCCCGGAAGAAGGTGTCGCTCTTCTCCGGAAGAACGTACGCTGACGCAGCGCGCCGGAGGGCCGGGCGGCATCTAGTAACCGTGGGCACGCAGTACAGCTTTGCTGATGCATGCACATCTCGGCCCCCCACCAAGCACTCGCAGGCTGCACCAACGTTCGAAGTCTCGCAGGTCCACCTCCATCAGACCTCCGAGACAAAACAGACAATCCAAACCCCGCAGGTCAACCTCCGTGAGACCACGGGGACGACGCAGACAACTGAGAGGGCACCTGTCCCTCTTGAAAAACCTCCGTCAGCCTCTGAGTGTACACAGGGGGCAATGGATGTGACACCGGCGTCCTCAGCGTCTCCGATGCTCACGGAATCCATCCTAGTGAAGCGGAGCCCAAGAGAACGCCTCAGAGAGAAGCAACACCCTCCAGTCCAGGCGCCTGACAAACGCGGCGAAGTCTGAATAACCCTCCTACCTTTCTTCCTTCTTAAAAAATGGCTGCCGAGAGTATCATCTACTGGAACTGCCGTGGTCTACCGAAGAACCTGGATGACATTTATGAAATACTTGCGCAACACCAACCTAACATACTTTGCCTGCAGGAGACACACTTGAACTCCACACACACTAACTTTCTAAGAAGATATGCGGTATACCGAAAGGACAGGAATGGCACTGCCTATTCATCCGGCGGTGTCGCTATCGTGGTGCAGAAAGCACTCCCGTCCCGATACTTCACTCTGGTTACCGACTTAGAGGCAGTGGCAATACGAACCCTTATCTTTGGGCGAATGACAACTGTGTGCTCATTATATATCCCTCCAAACTACCACCTGTCTACTAAAGAGTTTGAAACTCTAGTTGACCAGCTCCCGCATTCATTCCTCTTGGTTGGAGATTTTACTGCACACAACACCCTATGGGGATGCAGAAGAACAGATTCTCGAGGCTTCTTAATCGAAAACTTCCTCTTGTACTCCGGCTCCTGTATATTTAACAAAAAAGAACCAACGTACTTTAACTGCGCACAACCACCTATGGGGATGCAGAAGAACAGATTCTCGAGGCTCCTTGATCGAAAACTTCCTCTTGTACTCCAGCTCTTGTATATTTACAAAAAAGAACCAACGTACTTTAACGCAGCGTACAGCTCATACACAGCCATAGATCTTGCTATCGGCTCCCCTTCGCTCATGGCAACCACAGATTGGTCTGTTATTCATAACCTCTATGGAAGTGATCATTTTCCTGTCTGCCTAAAACACACAGGAAGTACAAGTAAGACGACTACAAGTGTATTCAGGTTTAGAGAACAAGATGCTGACTGGACAAAATTCCGAGAACTTACAGAACTGTCGCGCTCTTCCATTGAAAACCTAGACATTGATGACTGTGAAGCATTGGTCGTACTTCATATCATACAGGCCGCAGAGCGATCGATCCCACAGACATCTGACAGGACGCGAAACAAACGACGGCCCTGGTGGAAGGCGGAGTGCAAAAAAGCTCGCGAGAACCAAAACAAAGCTTGGTCAAAATTTCGCAGGTACCCGACAACTGACAACCTGATGAATTTCAAGCGTGCAAAAGCAAATGGTAGGCGTATCCGACGAGAATCAAAGAGGCAGAGCTGGCAGCCCTTTCTCTCGTCAGTTAACTCCTACACTAATACGCATAGGGTGTACAACAGAGTAAAAGCACTTCAAGGGCACAACACTCATCCGGTCCCTCTCGTCAGTACATGCTGGTGATACGCTGGAACACCAGGCAGAAGCCATAGGCCAACACTTTGAGTATACCTTCAGCTCAGCACATTATACAGACTCCTTTAAACGACACAAGCTTGCTAAGAACGTAAGCCTATCCGCGATAGAAGGCCATCTACTGGAGGCTACAATACTCTGTTTACCATCCACGAATTGAAGACAGTGCTGGCGACATGTGGCAACTCAGCTGCATGCCAAAACAAGATTACATATGGCATGGTGAAACACTTACACGAACACATGCTTGATGTCATTCTCTTACTGTTCAAGAGCGTATGGTCCTCCGGGCGTCTACCCAAGGCCTGGAAAGAGGCAGTTATAATACCCATGCTCAAACAGGGAAAAGAAGCCACACTTGTCGCTAGTTATAGGACTATCGCCCTGACTAGCTGCTTGTGCAAGGTACTTGAAAAAATGGTAAACCGTCGCCTCATGTATTACCTTGAATATAATGGCCTCCTTGACCGTTGTCAAGCTGGATTCAGATCAGGCCGGTCGACAGCTGACCAACTCGTAGCATTCGAATCCTACGTCAGGGATGCCTTCATTCACAAACAACACTGCCTTTCTGTATTTTTCGACTTGGAGAAGGCTTATGACACGATATGGCGTTATGGCATTCTCCGTGACTTGCAATTCCTTGGAGTGTCAGGGAACATGCTGATTACAATTCAAAGCTAACTCTCTGAACGTACGTTCGTTGTTCGTGTTGGAAATGTCTTTTCAAGGCGGTTTACGCAGAAAAATGGTGTCCCCCAAAGTGGCGTGCTTAGTTACACACTGTTCATCGTAAAAATGAACTCCATAAACACTACACTGCCTAAAAGAATTTCCTACTCTGTATATGTGGATGACATTCAGATCAGCTTCAAATCGTGCAACCTAGCCATCTGTGAACGTCAGATTCAGTTGGCAGTGAATAGGCTCACAAGGTCGGCATACAAAAATGGCTTTAAGTTTAACTGTGACAAGACTGTCTGCCTACCCTTTTCAAAACTACGTGGCATAAGGCCGTCCCCCAACATTTCAATGAACACCATTGCTACTAAGAAGGATCATAAATTTCTAGGTGTTGTGATATGAAAAGCTCAGCTTGGTCCCACACATCAAGCAGCTGCGACTGAAATGCTTGAAAGCCTTGAACTTGCTCAAGATTCTCTCGCATCAGTCATGGGGTACAGATCGAGACTGTCCATTAAACCTTCTCAGTTGTGTGGTGCTCTCACGTATTGATTATGGCTCGGTTGTGTACGAATCGGCATCGAGATCCAGACTTAAGATGCTCGACCCAGTGCATCACCATGGGCTTCGCCTGGCTAGTGGCGCTTTCCGAACCAGCCCAATAGCCAGCCTTTGTGTTGAGAGAGATCGGTGGTCATTAGAACGACGACGGCAGTTCACAAGCATCAAGTATGCAACCAAGGTGCTCTCTCATGTCGACCACCCATCTCGGTAGCTATTGGAGGATACATCAAACGCCCACCTGTTCTTGAGGCGACCATCAACTACGCCAACGTATCCCATCAGAGTGCCCTCACACTTTGAAAATCTTAATATACCCGTCTCCAATATTCAACTAAGTTCCCACAAGGACACTGTGGCACCATGGGAAATGCGAGCTATCAATTGCGACTTGTCATTCCTTGAGGTAGGAAAGCATGGCCTCCCAGTCGCAATCGATCAGCATTTTATGTACTTGCAGGCAAAATACAAGTGTGCTGAGTACTACACTGATGCTTCCAAGTCCTCGGCCATCGCATGTGCTGCATACGGCCCAGCGTACTCTGAATCTGCAACAATGAATGAACATACTAGCATATTTACTGCTGAGTGCTACGGCATACTGCTAGCTATAAGGCACATCTTAAAGAAGAAAGAACCAGCCTCCATAATATACACAGATTCCCTCGGTGCAGTGACTGTGTTGTCTTCTGCGAAGACACATAATAATCCAGTGACTAATACCCTTCTAAACTGCCTCATGTCAGCCTACAGATCCAAGCTTAAAATCACGCTATGCTGGATTCCGGGACACTGCAACATAGCTGGCAATGAGGCAGCGGACCGACTTGCGAAGTCCGCTGCACTCCGCCCAACAGTAGACGTAGTCGTCATCCCCTGTGAGGACTTGAGGCCGCTAACCAGAAACCGAATGCGTAAGCAATGGCAAGAGGAATGGAACGCACCAATTGAAAACAAATTGCACACAGTAAAGCCAAGAATAGGTAGATATGCTCCTGAAAAACGTAACAGGCATCAAGAGGTTGCACTGTGCAGACTCAGGATCGGTCATACACATGCAACACACACGCACCTTTTAAGCAACTCTCCTGCACCATGCTGTGAAAAATGTGGTGATGTGCTATCTGTCGTTCACGTTTTAATTATGTGCCCGTACCTTGAACCACAAAAACTACATCACTTCCCAAAGCTATACAAATGCCACATACCACCTGACCCTTTATTTTTTCTTGGGGACGATCCCATGTTACCCATAAAAGTAGTTTTAAAGTTCTTAGCTCATGTTGGATTCCTGCACTTAATTATATATTCTCACTAATCTCAGCCCTCTCTCAATCCTGAGAGAACCGCTGAGACTTCTTTACCAAATGTCATGCAGCAAGCACTCCTTGTCCTGACAAGGACCACTGCCGCCACTGCATGACTTTTTAAAACCCATAGGTTTAGACCGTTTTAAACTCATCACACATAGTCATTACACGTAAGTTTAATCCCTATTCCCCACTCTTTTATTCTTGCCACACCAAGATTTTTTTCTATAATTGAACCAACAAAAAACCCTGTGTTTGGCACTCTTTGGCCTGAGTTGCCCTTGCACCACTACAATCTACCATCATCATCATAATCATAGATAGATAGATGAATAGATAGATAGATAGATAGATAGATAGATAGATAGATAGATAGATAGATAGATAGATAGATAGATAGATAGATAGATAGATAGATAGATAGATAGATAGATAGATAGATAGATAGATAGATAGATAGATAGATAGATAGATAGATAGATAGATAGATAGATAGATAGATAGATAGATAGATAGATAGATAGATCGATAGATAGATAGATAGATAGATAGATATATAGATAGATAGATGTGAGATATTGCTTTGCCTAGTAGGAACTAACAAGAAATTTTAATGGCACTTCTAATTATGTATACTTTCGCAGCCTATTTAATAAAGTTACGAGGAGCGCGTCACCATGTTTGTAGAAACCACTGTTATCTAGTGTTTGGAGCTTAACTACTTTCCTGTAACGCTACCGTGTACTGGATAACATAAAAATATTGAAATTATATTTCTACGATAGGCTTTCACAATATAAAAACTATGCACACCTATTGTAAACTGATCAAAAAGTAATTGTCAAGCAATCCGGCTGGGAAAACGCGAAAGTGCTCAATGAACTTCACAATAATCAATATAACAGTTTAAATCTCTAAAAATGAAACAGTGATATTGCCAAGCATTCATTACCATATAAGTCAGCTATATGCATTGTGGATTTTTCTGTCAGCCTCAGAGCGAGAAGCTAGTTCGGAAAAAAAAAAACTCAGGTGCTCGGCACGCACAGGAAAAGTCAATTGGCTTTTTAACTAGACAGCGCCTCGTAGTCTACTAAATATGCGATAATTTATCGCTGTGATAAATGAGATTAAGAAAACACAGATTCGAACAACTGAGTGGGTCACTGTTGTGACAAACACCAGCTGATTCTCTGCGGCTGCTCCTCCGAGGCAGCCAGCCGCCGCCCCTAGTTTCCCCTTCCCTCCCGTCCCGGCCCCGTCGCGCTGCAGCGGCCGCGGCTGACCCTACGGCTGACACGCACTCTCTCATAGAAAGCCGCTCGACGCGGCAGGCCCTACAATGCGCTTTTTCATCCAGCGGTCATGCAAGTACACTCACTTTTAATCGTAAACACACATGGTGACAGCTTGGAAGATCAAGCGAACTTCCTGGGCGCACACTTGGAACGTGTCTAGCTCATCACACTAAACTGATGCATTCCAAAAATACAAAACAAGAATAGAAAAGCAGAAACCAGAACACAAATGTACAAAATACGAGGCATATAACCAAGCTTTCAGCTTAGCTGAGCTGAAAACATAACTAACTCCTGCCGTAATTCCGCCCGTGATTCCGTGCTAGTGCTGTACGAAATGCTTTTCTGAAAAACCTCCCAATTTAAACGCAAGAAAACTTTACTTTATCTGTACAGTGCTATCTGGTTTTCTGGCACTATCCCTTCTTCCTGGAAAGAGTCTATTATTATTCCTTTTTTGAGAGAGGGCAAGGACCCTTCTTCAGTTTCGAGTTATAGGCCTATTTCACTTACGAGCTGCTTGCGCAAACTTTTCGAAAAAATTATAAACTGCCGACTTGTACATTTCCTTGAAACAAGCAATTTGCTCGACCCATTCTAGTGTGGATTTCGAGAGGGTATAATCTACCACCGACCACCTTGTTTGTATCGAGGCACAGATCACAGACACTTTCGTCCGCAAACAATGCTTTCCTTCTGTATTCCTCGATATCAAAAAGGCTCATGATACAACATGGCGCTTTGGAATATTAAGAGACCTGTTCCACTTTGGCGTGTGTGGCAGAATGCTTACCATAATCGAAAGTTACTTGTCAAATCGGACTATCCGTGGCCGAGTGGGCAGCATTTTTTTTTCAAAACATTTGTTCAAGAAGCGTGCAGGAGTGCCACTAGGTGTGGTACTTAGTTGCACACTTTTTATTATTAAAATGAATCCTTTGTGCTTGTCCATCTCTCGCAATATATTTTATTGCGCATATGTCGACATCGTCCAGTTTGGTTTCGAATTTTGTAATCTGGCCATGTGTGAGCGGCAGGTTCAGCTTGGTTTGAACAAAGTATTCAATTGAGCAAAAGAAAACGGGTTCCGACTGAATGTACAACAAAGCACGTGTGTCTTGTTTTCCAGGAAGAGAAGCATTCATTACGAACCCATGTTCAATTGCATGGGACGTCTTTCTGTTAATACTGAACACAAACTCTTAGGCCTAATCTTGGATGCCAAGCTAACCTCCATACCACACATGAAGTATTTAAATAAAAAAGTGCATAAAAGCAATGAACGCTTTAAAAGTGTTGCTACACACTACGTAGGGAAGTGACAAGAACTGTTTAATGAATTTGTGTAAAAGCCTTATATATACGTACCCGCTTTGGCTATAGGGCAATAGCATATCAGTCCGCAACACCTACTGCCCTTAAAATGCTTGGCCCTGTTCATAATCTAGGCATCCGTCTCTCTGCGGCTGCGTAGAATCGAATGAATGGTCGCTCCACCTTCAGTGATGTTACATGTCTTTGAATTATTATCTTAAAGTGAACGCAGACAAGGCACACCCATCACATTTCACAATTATTGACATGTCAAGCCTTGCTGTGTTTTCGAAACTGCCTTCTATGAGACAGCCTTACTCACTCAGCGTGAAGAACCTAGCGAAGGAAACCGTTGTGCCACTTTAACACCGTTTGATGACTCCCGCAGTATGCCTACCACCGTGGCAATGGCAGGTGATAGATTGTGACTTGTCTTTCTTGAAGGTTACGAAGCATGCACCATTTGCACATATTCAGACGTACTTTCTAGAAATACAACAGAAATACACATGTCCTGAGTTCTTTACGGCTGCTTCAAAGTCCGACACTTCTGTCGCGTACGCAGCCGTCGGCCCATCTTTTTCGGAAGCTGGTGTCCTGCACTCTGATACAACTATTTTGAACGGCAAAGCTTATGCGCTACTTGCATCTGTTAAACTGATTAAACAAATAAAGCTACACCAAGAAATAATATACACCGACTCACTGAGCGTAGTAAAAGCTCTGAAAACTCTTAAAAAGAAAGAAAGCCCTGTCCTTGTCTCGCTTTATTCAGCTCCCATGCACTGTCTACTCCTCCAAGCAGCATGTTGTAGTCTGTTGGGTGCCAGGACAACGGGAAATACAAGGCAACGATCTGGTGGACCAGCTAGCTGGGTCCGCCATTGATGCCAATTTCTGCACTCGACTTCATTTTTTTTCCTAAGCGAAAGCTCAGGGCTTGTTGGCAAAGCACATGAAACACACACACACAGGTATTTAATTGCAGTCATCAAGCGACAACTTGGTCAATGGCCACCAGTATTAAAATCACGCCACACAAAAGTAGTACTGCCAAAGTTAATAACAGCACATACATACATTACACATTCATTTCTTTTGTCTGGTGGCGATCTACCTTTTTGTGATAGATGTGGATAAGCGCTCACCGTACTTCACATTCTGATCCAGTGAGAGGAATTAGACACGCTAAGAAGACAACACTTTCCATTACTTTACCGACAACGGGTACCACTTCATCCTACAATGTTCATCGGTAGGGAACCACTTTTCACACATAAATCGTTGTAAGCTTTTTTAAAAGATGTTCGTACGTTTCATATCATATACCCGGGCATTCCATAGCACGACGTCTCCAGAGAGGTCTCCGCTGCGGTGGCTACACTAAACAAAGCACTTGCCTCACGGCCCTTCGACGCAAGAGTGTCAATCATAGAGACGCTTGTGCTAATGCCATACATGTCCAAATGGCTTTTATTATCGCAAACTTTCATCATCCATTACCATCACGCACTTTCCATGGCATGGTCGTGATAGTATTACTTCTATGTTTTTTACCCACCTTAGGGCGGAGATTTTAAGGCCCTTATACAGCCGCTAATCACAATCATTGTCCACATCTTTTATCTCACGAACTGGCGCTCTCTGGCCATCAAGTGGCCCTTGCCGCACAAAGCACCAAACATCATTTCTCGATAAACAGCTACTATAATGTAATCGGTTTCCCCTCAGACCATCAAAGAGAGTTTTTCGCGAGCCATCACCCCTACACGTGTTCAACGCTAATTTATCTGGCATAAATGAAACTCCAGGAAAGCGATCAGAGTATAATCATAATCACTGCATACGCGTATTTTCGCTGCACGCTTTCGTTGGTTTGATTCTCGTTACATTGTGTTATCGATCTTCGTGCCCTGTGAAATTGTTCGGAATAAATGTGTTTCTATTCAAGCGATTTCTTTGTTGCGAGATCGAATATATGCGTTTGTTACATTAATTTCTTCTTCGTCAACTTTGTCCCGGTTTTCAAACTGGCAGCTAGCACACCAATACGGAAAGGTTTCAAACTGCGTATTTCTAAAAAACACCTTAATTAAACTTCTAATAATCTTTGTGCCTTTACTATTCTAGATGTACATATATGAATAGTTTCCTAGCTTTTTTGTGTTTTTTTTTTGCGGGGGGGGGGGGGGGGGGGGGGTGGGCAGTAGTGAGTTCTATAGGTTCGTTTCCGAGCGCTGCCAGGAACTTAGATGTTTTTTCTTCAAGAGCCAGGGGGGGGGGGGGGGGGACTCAGACCTAAGTTTCTCTATTTTGCTTGCGTATATATACACGCACTCATACAAATGCATGCGCGAAAATAATGAACCCCACCCCCTCCCCCCAAAAAACAAAATTCCTGGCTAGGCTATTGGATGCTCCCTTATTCCTTTTCCAATACACTTCAATGACGCTTGACAACACTTTGCGATACTTTGTAAAAATAAAAGTGTTTTTTCTAATATGAACGTACACAACTACGGCGATTTCTCATGCTTGATTTTATAGCTTATGTGAAGAAATAACACGAAAAGCTGTGTCTCTCGGCCTATATATGAAGATGAGCTTGTCTGTTCCTGCGCGAATTTCTCAACTGAGAAGTGTTTCTTCCTAAGAAGTGATTGTGGGTTTCCTTGACTGTTTAGTTTAGTTTTATATGTAACACGCGCATGAATTGGTAAACGAGGGGCGAGCACCTCACTCAGCCTTAATTGTGGTGCTTTCCGACACCGCTGGACCCACTTTTGCAAGACCGAGGCGGTGATGCAAATGATGTTTAAAATTACCTTTCTCAAAATAAGTATTCTACTGCATTCCTATGTACTCTAAATCGTCAAACACTTTTGCTAAACACATTCTACTGCATTCCACATATCATTAACCACCCTCAAGTTTTTTGAATTGCAAGTCAACTACTTGCGTTGTAAAAGAGCGAACACATTTAAAGTACTCAGCCGAAAAAAGAGCGAACACATTTAAAGTACTCAGCCGAAAATTGACCCCCCCCCCCCCCTACTCTTCCCCGACCATAGGTAACGAAGCTGCCCCTTCGGCACGTCTAGCAGCTGCAAAACGCCGTCCAAGTTTGCACTCGATCGCAATTATCGAAGCAGTTCATCAGCGCCGTCCGTCTACGTCTGCGTACAGTCACGGGAAAGTGCGTGGATGCAAGACACACGCAAAAAAATATTTAAAAGTAGACAAATGTTAATTCTATTTGGAACAGAATTACGTAAAACACCAAGAAGCACATACCTTTTATACTAATCGCTACTTAACGTACAAACCATGAAGCCTAGTACGGATCTCTATAACTTTGTTGTTGACATCCAATGTCATCTGTCATAACGTACAGAAAAATCAAAGAACCCATAACCCTTCGATGCCCACTGCTGCTCTGGGGCAACAACCCCGAAACTTTTTTTTTCCAGTTAACACATTATGCTTCGCGTCCTTTCTGGCTCCATATGGCGCCAAGAGGCAAACGCTACCGAGCGTCTTGAGCTTTCCAAAAATACGTAAGTAAAATGCATCACGCTTTCGTAGTGCTTTGTTTCAGCGTCTAACAAGTGGTGAAAGAAGCTTGGCACACGCTAGAAAATTCAATCACCTACAGCAGAACAAGAATCTCTGGCATCCTTTATACTTAAAATGGCTCAGAAAGCGTTGTGGAACCTTTATAAGCACACTGGTTAATGTGGCCGCCCATTACATCACAGAAATCTTGATACCGAATGAATTGTTGCTCCTAAGCAACATTGGGCATATATAGGATGTGCAAGCAAATATTGGAAAATATATGCAATTGTAGTAATTTACAGTGTGGTGACCTGTTTTATTTGATGCTCTTTTTGTGTGAGAAAAAGAAAACTATCGTCTTCAAGTTTCGCTTCACGCTTCGTTTGTTTGTTTGTAGCCTAGAATTCATGGTTCATACCCACTCTGGGGAGTTGGCCAAAAGAACATATATACTCATATGAACGATAACTGCCGTATTGTTTACAATAAAAACGGAAAAATAGATGTAGAATAAATAAAGTATATTTAAAACAAAAAGCAGAGATTGAGAGAGTGAGATAAAAGAACAAAAAAATAGACACTAATATAATAACTACACCTCCTTTCATTCTCTTCTTCCTCGTCTGCGTCACTCCAAGAACAAGCACTCCGATCAGCTGTCCGTCGTAGAAAAAAAACATTATTCTTGCAAAAATGTTTGCGTGGTTCGATTCCTTTTTATTTTGACAATAATAAATCTAAAAATACCATCTTCATTATAAAAAAACAATAAGATATATGTTCTAATTTATAGCCTGAAACGTTTTTTTCCAGGCTACCAGACTCTCAACAAGTCTCCCAGGTTGATTGCAAGCAAAATTTTAGGATATCTCAATCTTAAATGGTGAAACATGCATCCACACCTTGTTACAGGCCGCTATGTACATCAGGAAGTCATTCCATGTGAAGTAGTACCAAAGTTGCCCATTGTTACTTAGGACCGACAACTTATTACTCACCTATAAATATTCATAATGTTTTTCTCACGATGTTATTGGCAATCTTTATTATTTCTTTATAAATATTATAATTTCCTTGGTATTGTTCATTGAAAGAAAACTTTAAGTAATAAAGGTTAAGCTGCACCTTTAGGGATATCCTGTTCCTAGTGCGTGGTTCAAACAATTAAAGAAATAATTTTTGAACTTGCTATGCACCCACTACGTTGCCCTAAAGGCCAACTACGCCAATGATTGGCTTTAAATTATGAAGTCATTATGATATATTCCCATGTTCTCACGTCCGGTGTAACACGTGGTACGCTTGTAACACGTGTTATAATGGTGATTTTCACGTTTTATTGTGAAGCATGTACACAGGACGCGTGTGTTTTCAAAGCAAGAAAGTTACATTCACTGAATTATGAAGTAGAGGAAGTTACTTTCACTGTATTCACAATGAGAGGCGGGGCTTTGGGGCAGAATATCCGCTTGCCACGCAAATGACCCGTGCTCAATGCGCCCTTTGATCCAAAATTTTTTATTATTATTCGCAGCTTTCGTGATATTTCGGTTATGCAACGATCTTTTTTCGCTCACAACCAACCTCGCCGACGGACACCGACTGCGGAATTTTCGCGAATGGGCTCTTTAACGCTATCGCGTTAAAACAGGTGCTATAGTCGAAAGATGTGTGTGTAAATTAATAAAATTAAAACGTTTAAACAGAATAACACAATTGTGACGAAGCACTATAACACACAAGTACAAAGCCTTTATACTAGTCGGCGTCTTCAACGTAGACATTATGGACTTTAGAACCTAGATTAGCCGCCCCACAACTAGAGATGCGGCAATTTTTAAGCCAGTTTGGTGAGAGAGGAGGTCTTGAGCATGCAGGCTTTGTTGAGCCAACGCCTTCTCTAGAAAGATAGCTGAGAAATGGCTTCCGATCCCAGCGGAGTTGGCCTGCCTTGAGTTTTAAACAAGCTCCGTGTGGTGGCGCTCGTGACCGACACTATTAGGGATAGCTAGTAACTAGCTAGCAGGATAGCTAGTAACGAGGAAAACAACCAGGGAGACTCTTCGACAGGTGTTATGGACAGATACGATTCCAAAGTGGCACCAATGTCTAAGATAGGTAGAGTCCGGGGCATAAATAGACGTAGCCACGAGCGCCGAGCCCATTCAGACATAGGGTATATTAACATGCAGGGTGGTAGGAACAGGCTGAAGTGGGAAGAGATAATAGAACAGCTAAAGGAAGAGAGGCGGATGGTATACGGTTTTGTAGAAACACATCTCAGGGACATGGAACAACCTCCGAACAATCCGGACTACGCGTGGGAATATTGTAATAGAACACAAGGCAGCAGAAAGGGGGGTGGTATTGGGGCATTCATTCATAAAGTACAGACTAGCAAAGGGTCAAGCAGGAGTGCAAGGAACATTTATGGCTAAAAGGGAAAGTGGCAGGTCAAATGACACTCCTTGGTTTCGTGTACTTGTGGACGGGAGCAAAGGCCAGAGAGGAAAACCAGGCAATGGTAGAGTGTACATTAAAGGACATTCAGGAGTTAGGAAGAGAGTGCGAGATAATTATACTAGGAGACATGAATGCGCACATAGAAGATATAGATGGGTATACCGACACGACCGGCAAAATGATCATAGATATGTGTGAAAGGCTTGATTTGATCATTTGCAACAGTACCGAGAACTGTGAAGGGCAAATAACGTGGGATGTAGGAAGGCTGCAGTCGACGATAGATTATGCACTGATGTCACATAGGATGTATGATAAGCTCAGGGGAATGCACATAGATGAAGGTTGCTCCAGAAGTCTCGGTAGTGATCACAAACGTATCAAGCTAAGTTTTGGAAGAGCAGTGAAAGTGGGAAGGATACAAGATGAGCAACTACAGGAAACTTTTTATTCAGAAAGGCAAATTGAAATAGCCACTAAACAAATTGAGAAAGTAATCACGGAGGATAATAAGACAGTGCGGACATACACGAATCTAATTAGACTCTTTGAGCTAGAGCTTGCTAGGACGCGTAACAAGTCACCCCGGAAAAGAAGACACAAACCCAAAAGTTGGTGTGATGAGGAAGTTAAGAGAGCCATAGCAAGACGCCAGGAAGCCTCTAGGCAACACAGACATGCTAAGCAGCTGGGTGAACCGACAGATTATGTTGAAAGAAAATGGGAAAAATTTCTAAGCTGTAGAAGGGCTGCTCTGCATCCCTTCTGATCAATGAAAAGATTAGAAGAAAGGGAGCTCCGTGGCTGGCAGAAGTACATAAAAAAAATAGAAAGGCAGCTGCGAAATTTTGGAACCATCTAAACTCCCTAAGAAATGAGACGAGCCTAGAGCAGAGTTTTATAACTACAGCCCAAGGTGCCAGGCTAGAAGGCGACAAAGCTATTGAATATATAAGAACAAGGGTGACATAAAAATTTCAACAAAGAAGTATTTTATGCACCACAATAGGCAAGCACGAATCAAGTGGTACAATGGCTCTATTTTCACAACGAGAGTGGGAAAGGGCTGTGAAAAGGGTTTCTAGTAGTACATCAACAGGCCCAGATGGCATTCCAATTAGGCTGATAAAGACATTAGGTCCGAAGTCTAAGCAGGCTTTGAGCGAGGCAGTGAGCAAAGTAATAATCGATGGTGAAGTTCCCGATGGATGGAAACTCAGCAGGATGAGCATGATTTATAAAGGAAAGGGGGACAAAGCTGACATAAACAACTACTGTCCTATGACAGTGATCAGTGCTCTACCGGCTGGCGATGCAGATTATAAAGGAAAGACTGAAGGCATAGATAGAGAATGAAGGGTGCTGGGGAAACTGCAGAATGGGTTTCGGAAACACAGGAGGTTGGAAGACAATCTGTTCTCACTGACGCAGTGCATCGAAATAGCAGAAAAGGAACACAGGCCCCTGTGGCTAGCATTCTTGGATATCAAGGGAGCGTACGATAGCGTGGTTCAAGAGGAATTGTGGGGAATACTGGACACACTAGGCGTGGAACATGTAGTCACTAATCTTTTAAAGGGTATCTATAAAGGTAACAAGGTAGTTATAAAGTGGGAAAAGCAGGTATTCAAGCCTGCAGAGGCAAAACGGGGGTCTAGGCAAGGGTGCCCCCTGTCACCCTTATTATTCATGATGTACCTACAAGGATTAGAGGCAAAATTAGAGGGAAGTGGGCTGGGCTTCAACCTCTCTTTAGTCAAACAAGGAAAACTTATTGATCAGGCACTACCAGCATTAATGTACGCAGATGATATAGTGCTAATGGCCAACAACAAGGAAGATTTGCAGAGATTGATGGACATCTGCGGTAATGAGGGAGATAGGTTAGATTTTAGATTCAGGAAGAAAAAATCAGCAGCCATGATTTTCGATGACAACGAAGGTAGTGAGCTTGGGATACAGGAGGTCACGCTAGAGATAACAGATAAATACAAATATCTGGGCGTATGGATAAGCAATGGGACCGAGTACCTGAGGGAACACGTAATATACGTGACGACTAAATGTAACAGAAATGCAGCAGTGATGAAAAATAGGGCACTGTGGAATTACAATAGGTATGATGTTGTGAGAGGAATATGGAAAGGGGCCATGGTTCCTTGGCTGACGTTCGGCAATGCGGTCTTGTGCACGAGATCAGAAGTTCAAGCAAGATTAGAAATTAAGCAACGTGGAATAGGTAGGCTTGCTTTAGTAGCTCACGGGAATACACCAAATCAGGGAGTACAAGTTGATATGGGATGGACATCATTTGAGGGCAGGGAAGCTAGCAGCAAGATAAAATTTGAGAAGCGATTGAGAGAAATGAAGGAGGAGCGTTGGGCTAGGAAGGTTTTCAGCTACTTGTACATGAAGAAGGAAGTGAACCAGGAAGTCGACTGGTAAATACATAGAAAACAGCAGGTGGCCAAACCAAAAAATAACTATTGGTTAAGAAGAAAGTGAAGAAAACGGAGACTGACATGTGGAAAATGGGCATGATTAGGAAGTCTGCACTAGATATATATCAAACTTTTAAGCAGGAAATTGCCAAGGAAAGGATGTATGATAATACTCGGGGTAGTTCTCTACTGTTTGAGGCAAGGACGGGAGTACTGCGAACCAAGACATATCGGGCCAGATACGAAAGGGTAGACACAGTATGCAGTGCGTGTGGAGAGGAAGAAGAAACTGCCGAACACTTGATAATGTTCTGTAAAGGGCTTCACCCTATAGTTCAGGATGATGGCGCAGAGTTTTTCAAAGCACTCGGGTTTAGGGACCGGGAGGGCAAAATAGACTTTAGGCAAGTAGACTTAACTAGAAGGAGGTCATCTAATTGGGGGCTAAAGTCAAGGCACGAATGAAAATTAAACTCTTCACTGCAAAACTCACTTTTTAAGGAAAAAAATAAATATAGTTTTGGTTTCATTAAGTATTACGGCTTGGTGGCGCTAGCCACCGCCCGATCTGAAGGGTACAGCCATATCCATCCATCCATCCATCCATCCATCCATCCATCTATCCATCCATCCATCCATTATCATGGTGACGGGCGGTACCAGCTAAGCGTTTTTCATCTGCGGCCCTTAGGGGCGCGTAAGTCGGGAGTTGTTTGAGACCTGCAACTGTCCACCACTGTTTCGGAGGCTATGCAAAGTGTTGCGTTGTCGTACCGTCCGCCACAGGTGACGCTAGCGACCGAGAACAATTTCAAAATGAAGGAGGGAAATGGTGTGGCAGCTGTGTTTTTTTCTCACGTGGCAGGCATCTTCCTAGAGGAGGCGTTGGTTGAGCATTACAGGCATGCATGCGCCGCATGCGCTCTGTTGCTCTGTTGCGGCTGCATTTCATTAGACGCGGGGAGTTTCTCTGTGATCGGACGATTGCGCGCGGTTTATGACCTTTTTAGGCAATGCGCTAGGTTCAACTGAGTCAGCGGATGTGGCAAGAGCCGCCATTGCTCACAGTCAAGATCGCGGCTGCGTTGTGCTCAACTTTCGACGCAGTGACCTCCATCCAGCCCAGATTCTCAACAATGGCGACTTTCCAGAGTGCGCAAGATGACCTGGTGGTGTGTCCATACAACGAGCATCACAAGGTGAAGAAAGGGCGGCTGGATATACACAAATCAAAGTGTCAACAAGGAGATCGCCGGCGCCGCGTGTTACCACACTGCTTCACTTGTGACCATGACGCACCCGCTGAAGTGGACGCTAACTGCCATCAGCTGGAAACTTGTCCCAACAGAACAAGAAACTTGACCAGCACGGCGGCCAGGGAAGAACCTCCCTACGATTTGCCAGCGCCAGGAGGAGGACGGGTTTTTTTTTAGTGAGCCCGAGAAGCAGTGGGTCGCGGAGCCAGGGCGTCTGCGGAACCTGTAAAAGCCGGCTGTACAACCCATCTTTCGTCCTGTCACTGGCCTCAAACCTGCCGAGCGCAAGCTTTATTACAAATCCCTCAGTGCAAACGGCCCCCCGGTGGCGTACGTGTCTGGCAGGTACCCGCCGCGGCCAACCATGCCTGCCGTCAGCAGTATGCATGGCCTCCCATCGGTGGGTTGTGAAGACGAGGAACATCGCTTCCGTTCTATCCAGGTCGAGCATTCTCAACGCCAACAAGCCCCTCCATCCCAGAGTCATCCCTACAGTGTCCAGGAGACTCTGGCTGGCAAGAGCCTGTTGGTTGCACCACAGGCTGCCAAAGCCAGCCACAACCCATCTGGTGCCCCGGCTCCATCGACTCGTGAGCAGTCGAACTGGGCTAGCCAGAGCTGTGCTGGACAGGTTCCCCGGGACCAAAACGACCGTCCAGGGAGCAGCAAAGCCGAGCCTGGCGAACCATCTGCTTTGCAGGCCACCCAGTCTCTGATTGACCATCCGAAGAAGCCTGTGCTGGCTATCGAAGCTGAGGTAAGCGCTACTTTGATTCGACAGAGTCGGTACATTTTAGCTGGGATACATCACAAAAAAGCACGAGAGCACTGTACACCACAAAGAGAACACAGTACAAATGCATCGCTCACATGTGTAGTATATGTTTCTTTGTCCTCGTCTTTTTTCGCTATTTTTTTTCAGCTAACAATGAGGTAAAGCGAGCTGTGTTTAGCCCAGCATGCAATATTGACCCTCCCTCTGGTCAGTAGGCCGTGACTGGGGAGTACCATGGCGCCTGGCACGAGGCTCGAGTAGGCCAACCCTGTGGCGCTGAGGTCACCATCTCCACCGGTAATCTGGGAGCTGCGCGGGTTTCGGCCAACCAGCCTTGGGCTCCCCAGGCCTCAACCATTCAAGACAAGAGTGCCCCGCTCGCACCAGGACCAGCCTATGCAGTAGCCATGGCACGAAGGCTTATGGCGCTCGGCCGTGCTTACCGGCAGCGAAGCTCTGATTGAGCCTGTAAGCCTAATTAAAGGTCTTTGTTTATTCAGGGGCTCAGAAAACTCTGGCTCTTTCTATCTGAAACTTTCATGCTGAACATCTTGCTGAGCATTTTCTTTCGTTTAAAGATTTCTGCTTCAGGGCAATGCCACCTTTGTGAGTACCGTTGTTTTGAAAAAATGGCAACAGGGTATTACCAGACTTTTTGTTAAATCTGTGAATAATTATAAAGGCTGTTATTGTTAAGAACATTTGAGTTGTAGCATTTGAATGCGTAATGCTCAATATGCTTGTTCAATAATTGGAAGAACTGGTTTCGCACCTAACAAACTACTGTTATGCCATTTGATCTGCCGTTGCTTCCTCATTGATGTTGCGCATGCATATTGCCGTGAAAGGAGATCTCCGCAATTATTTCATTACTTCAAACTTTAAAAAAACTGTAATGGTAAAAGTTGTAATGTAAGAACTGTTTATTTTATTTTAATTGTGGGTAACAGTGATTTTTATTGGAGCACCACATTGTGCCAATTGAGCCTAGATTGGGACCAAATGATTTTAAAATGCACAATTTTTTGTAAAATACAACAATTTCGGTGGTTTTTAACGCTTTTACCATACAGTATACCTTTACTGGAGTAAATAACTCTAATATTTTTACATAGTGCAATACTGCAAAAAAGAATACTAATGTAGAACGTTCTGGTTAAATTCTTCAAGATGTACAAGGCCGTAAAATTGGCAGTAATGTCCTGAAAATTCGAACAGCTTTCGCAAATACCTTTGCTTTATATGTGAGCCAATTTTCTTGTTAAAATAAGAAACGGTACTCTTCGAATAAAATTTCTGACAACACTCGGATGACTTTGTGTCGTAAACTTCCACGTGACAGAAATGTTTTCTCATGAACGTCCTTTAGCGGTAAGCTGTCTTTTCTTTAATGCAATAAATTCGCACAATACTTTTTGTATTGCATTTGAGATTATCACCAAAAGGGCCGATACATTTGGCAAGGAATTCGGAATCTGTTTGGCAAAAGGACATCCAAGTAAAGCTATTATCTGGGCTAGAATGATTGATTGTTTTCTGAGGTCTAACGTCTATAACGTTTAAGCGATGTGTTTATCGAGAGGAGTGAAAAGGAAGGCCAAAGTTTCATTTTTTTTTAGATTTTGTACCAAAATCACCACGCATGACAACGTGTTTCTAAGCTAATTTCTCGCTTTTTGCCAATTGTTGGCTGAATTAAATTTCATGAAACTTGACATGGTAACTCTACAGCCTATTCAGAGGATGACGTACTTCTTTATTACCTTTCGGATCAATGTGTGAACTAGTATACGCCGTTGAAAACTATGGCAGCGGCGTTTTTGGCCACTCACTGTTTTATCATATTTCGATATAAAATAGCCAAATTTATCTCTCTTTTCTTGCCTTTTCATCTGAATCGACAAAAAACGTGTTCACAGACCGTTCTCATTTCTTCTTTGCTATACCAGCGCACCGTGTTTTCCACTTTAGCGCTGTGCACTTTAAAGAGAGAGAGAGAGAGATAAATAGAGACGAAAGGCAGGGAGGTTAACCAAGCTTGGCTCGGTTGGCTACCCTTCACTTGGGGTGGGGGAAAAGGGGAATAATAGAACGGAAAGAGACAGAAAAGAAAAGGAGTAAGAAAGAGAAGCATAAATAGTGAGCTCGAGACTACACAGCATGGCCTCGCACAGTTCTTTCACAAGCGGTCGTGAAGTTTGGTGGTCCTTAAAAAGTACAAGAGGGCTTTCGTGGCTTTGCGCGTATGGGAAGCCGTCGGCCAAGGTCCCAGGATCTTCTCTTCTGTAAGCGGCCGTGAATCCAGCTGACAGAGCTTGGCTTCCATAATACGTCGTTCAGTCTGGTATGCTGGGCAATGACATAGAATGTGCTCAAGCGTTTCCTCGCAGGCGCAGATGTTGCATGCCGAAGTGCTCGCCATTCCAAGGAGACGAGAGTACGAATTCGTAAATGCCACGCCCAACCTCATGCGACACAGTAAAGTTTCAGCGCATCGTGGGAACCCAGATGGCAAACGAAGTTGCAAGTTTGGGTCGATCGAGTACAGGTGCGTGTTGGAGAAACCCTGCGTATTCCTTTGTAGGAGAGATATACGGCGGGCAAGTGATTGTAGTAGCCTTGCAGCGTCCGTTCTGCAGAGTGGTATGGGCGTGCGCTGGTCTTGGTAATGAGCCGATCGAGCAGCTTCATCCGCGCGGTCATTGCCGACGATTCCGCAATGACTCGGCAACCACTGAAATACAATATCGTGACCTTCCGCGACCGCTTCGTGGTAGTCGTGCCTTATCTTATATAGTGATTGTTCATGTAGCCCGTGCTGCATAACAAACCGTAGTGACTGTAAGGCTGACTTGGAGTCGCAAAAGATGGCCCATTGGTTAGGTTCCTGGCGAAGAATGTACTTTACTGCACCTTGAAGTGCTGCGAGCTCTGCTGCTGTCGACGTCGTGGTGTGAGAAAACTTGTACTGAAGCAACACATACTTCGACCGCATACATGTTTACACCGATGGCTCCACTAATTCCAACAGCTCCATAGGAGCAGTGGTTGTTCCATCTGAAAATGTGCACCTTAAAGTGTCTCTCGGTGTTCCGAAGCTTATTCTGCGTAGGTGCAGTTGAGGAGAACGGAGAGTCGAAGAAGATAGTTCCTTTTTTTTTTCAAAATTACGTATTTTAGTTTTTATTACGTATTTAAGTTAAGCATCCGTGCTTTCTCGACAAAAAAGAAACTGTAAATATAATGAAGCTTGACGTGGGTTGAAATTTCTTTTAAGAAAGTATTAGCCGGCTACTAAAAACTAAGAAAAAACGTTAAAATAGTCACCTGTCTGCTTGCCCATTGGAATTTGTATGAGGTATTCACTTAAGCCGAGTCTCAAAATAACCATGATTGCCAAGCTCTCATGATGGAAAAAATCCTGTTAACAAACATATAGTTTCATCATGCTATGGCGAGAAAAATGGGGGGGGCACGGGACAGTATATATATATATATATATATATATATATATATATTATATATATATATATATATATATATATATATATATATATATATATATATATATATATATGTGTGTGTGTGTGTGTGTGTGTGTGTATGTGCGTCGCGCATACACATATATAGCATCAGTTTATCCCTGCAGTCTTATGATTTTGTTTCAGGAGTTGAGGCCTATTTTTGTCAATGTCATTGCTCTAAATAAGCCACTCCTCCCCAGATATATATATATATATATATATATGGGATATGGCACAACGGGAGCGTTGTCAACAAGGATAAATATATTTATTTCCCAACAGTTTCGGGAGGGGTCCTCCCTTCATCAGGGGATGAGTTATACTGACATGAGTTTCCAAACTTCGTTGCTGCCGCGTCCCTCTCACCTTGAAACATGTTTGCGAGAGTGAGAGGGAACTAAAAAAGGAAAGAAAAACAAAAACAAAAAAGGCGGGAGAAAAAAGAAAAAGAAAGAAAAGAAAGAAAGTAAACAAGAGGAAGAACCACTGTCAACACTGAGAACGAAACCAACTGTTCGTGTACGTCCACATACGTTTCTTATCACGTGCTGTTCAGTTCTCGACGTGTGTCGGGCCACCCAAGATTGTCGCCGCGGTGCCGGGAGGGTCCGGGACGGCGTGCGTGAAGAAAGGGTTTCCCCGTAATGGGTCGGTCGGCGTGCGGCGTGCGTAAAGGAAGGGGTTCCCGTTAATGGGTCGGTCGGCTCTTTTTACCTTTAATCTTCGTCCGTTTCCTTTCAACGGTCATCAAGTGGTAGGCAGACGAAAACACTTTGTATGTGCATGTGAAAAAAAAGGAAGAAAAGAAAAAAGAAAAAAAAAACGAAAAACAAAAAACAAGAAAGGACAGTGTACACGTACGAGTCAGCCAGAAAAAAGCATGGTCTCCAGCTATCAATCTTTGTCACCAATTTCCTCCTGGCTTACTTCTCGGAGGCAGTTGAGTTTTCCGGGGTCCTCCTTGATGCCGGCTACTGATGTTCGAAATGTGAAAATAAAATATGCCTCACGCTGTTCTCGCTCCCGTCTGTTTGAGAAACCGGACTGCAAAAGAGTTACACTGATATTTTCAAAACTGTGGTTTGGCAGGTGCAGATGTCTCGATAAAGGTAGCTTCGGCAGTGAAGTGGCGTGGTACCGGTGATTACTGAACTGCAGCCGAAATGGCGTGTCTGTTTGGCCGATATATTCTTGTCCGCAGATGTTGCAATGTGGCATGTATATTACGTTACTGTAGTTACAATTAAGGCTTTCAGTTATGCAAACTTTGAAATCCGAGAAGTTCGCTTTGGATTCACGTGTTGTGACCATCTGTGGGCATACCTTGCATCGAGCTTTTCCGCAGGGATGGCACCCTGATTGAAATTTGGGGGTGGTTGTTTTTGCTCTGACAAGAATGTCCTTCAGATTTTTATCCCGGTGGTACATCACGTGAGGTGGCTTCGCGAAGATAGAAGTTAGTCGTTCGTTTTGCCTGATTATGTTGAAATGGCGGGACAGTATGTTGTTGATTCCTGGCGCTGATTAGGAGTAAGTTAGTACAAGGTTCGTTTGGGAAGTCCTTTTAGATACTCTGTTTGGTCTCTTAATAATATCATTCCTGTTCACGTTGCGAGCACGTAGTATGGCATCGTCAATAATGTCTTCCGGATAATTTTGTTTCAATAAGGAATGTTTTAGGTGTTCCGCGTGTCAGTCAAATTCCCGCATATCGGTGCATATTCTTCGGTACCGGTAGGCCTGAGAATATGGAATATTTGTTTTGCAATGCGTTGGGTGGCTGCTGTTGAAATGTAGGTACATTTGACGGCCTGTAGGCCTTTTGTAAAGGTTTGTTGACAAGCGGTCATTTTCGACCGTGACAGTGACGTCCAAAAAGTTAATGCTAGTTTTGGAAATTTTGTGCGTGAATTTTATTGACGGGTGGCACTTGATAAAATCCTCTATGAAGCGGAAAAGACTTCCCTCATCATGGATCCATATCATAAAAATATCGTCCAAGTATCTTCTGTAGTCGAAAGGTTTCAAGGTGCGTCCCTCAATGAATGGTATTTCAAGTGAAGCCATAAAGGTGCTTGAGGGACGCACCTTGAAACCTTTCTACTACAGGAGATACTTAGACGATATTTTTATGATATGGAACCATGATGAGGGAAGTCTTTTCCGCTTCATAGAGGATTTTAACAAGTACCACCCGTCAAAAAAATTCACGCACAAAATTTCCAAAACTAGCATTAACTTTTTGGACGTCACTGTCATGGTCGAAAATGACTGCTTGTCAAAAAACCTTTACAAAAAGCCTACAGACCGTCAAATGTACCTACATTTCAACAGCAGCCACCCAACGCATTGCAAAACAAATATTCCATATTCTCAGGCCTACCGGTACCGAAGAATATGCACCGATATGCGGGAATTTGACTGACACGCGGAACACCTAAAACATTCCTTATTGAAACAAAATTATCCGGAAGACATTATTGACGATGCCATACTACGTGCTCGCAACGTGAACAGGAATGATATTATTAAGAGACCAAACAGAGTATCTAAAAGGACTTCCCAAATGAACCTTGTACTAACTTACTCCTAATCAGCGCCAGGAATCAACAACATACTGTCCCGCCATTTCAACATAATCAGGCAAAACGAACGACTAACTTCTATCTTCGCGAAGCCACCTCACGTGATGTACCACCGGGATAAAAATCTGAAGGACATTCTTGTCAGAGCAAAAACAACCACCCCCAAATTTCAATCAGGGTGCCATCCCTGCGGAAAAGCTCGATGCAAGGTATGCCCACAGATGGTCACAACACGTGAATCCAAAGCGAACTTCTCGGATTTCAAAGTTTGCATAACTGAAAGCCTTAATTGTAACTACAGTAACGTAATATACATGCCACATTGCAACATCTGCGGACAAGAATATATCGGCCAAACAGACACGCCATTTCGGCTGCAGTTCAGTAATCACCGGTACCACGCCACTTCACTGCCGAAGCTACCTTTATCGAGACATCTGCACCTGCCAAACCACAGTTTTGAAAATATCAGTGTAACTCTTTTGCAGTCCGGTTTCTCAAACAGACGGGAGCGAGAACAGCGTGAGGCATATTTTATTTTCACATTTCGAACATTAGTAGCCGGCATCAAGGAGGACCCCGGAAAACTCAACTGCCTCCGAGAAGTAAGCCAGGAGGAAATTGGTGACAAAGATTGATAGCTGGAGACCATGCTTTTTTCTGGCTGACTCGTACGTGTACACTGTCCTTTCTTGTTTTTTGTTTTTCGTTTTTTTTCTTTTTTCTTTTCTTCCTTTTTTTTCACATGCACATACAAAGTGTTTTCGTCTGCCTACCACTTCATGACCATTGAAAGGAAACGGACGAAGATTAAAGGTAAAAAGAGCCGACCGACCCATTAACGGGAACCCCTTCCTTTACGCACGCCGCACGCCGACCGACCCATTACGGGGAAACCCTTTCTTCACGCACGCCGTCCCGGACCCTCCCGGCACCGCGGCGACAATCTTGGGTGGCCCGACACACGTCGAGAACTGAACAGCACGTGATAAGAAACGTATGTGGACGTACACGAACAGTTGGTTTCGTTCTCAGTGTTGACAGTGGTTCTTCCTCTTGTTTACTTTCTTTCTTTTCTTTCTTTTTCTTTTTTCTCCCGCCTTTTTTGTTTTTGTTTTTCTTTCCTTTTTTAGTTCCCTCTCACTCTCGCAAACATGTTTCAAGGCGAGAGGGACGCGGCAGCAACAAAGTTTGAAAACTCATGTCAGTATAACTCATCCCCTGATGAAGGGAGGACCCCTCCCGAAACTGTTGGGAAATAAATATATTTATCCTTGTTGACAACGCTCCCGTTGTGCCATATCCCATACCTTCACGAAGACTAACTGGCCCATTGAATTATTACTCCCACTATATATATATATATATATATATATATATATATATATATATATATATATATATATATATATATATATATATATATATATATATATATATTCCTTAGTAGCAATTACCAAGAAATTTAAACGGCACTTCTAATGATGTATGCTTTCGTAGCCTCTTCAATAAAGTTACGAGGAGCGCGTGACTATGTTTGTAGAAACCACTGTTATCTAGCGTTTAAAGCTTGACTACTTTCCGGAACACTACCGTGTACTGGATAACATGAAAAATATTGAAATTATGTTTCTTCGATAGGCTTCCACAATATAAAAACTATGCACGCCTATTGTAAACTGATCAAAAAGTAGTTGTCAAGCAATCCGGCTGGGAAAACGCGAAAGTGCTCAATGAACTTCACAATAATCAATATAACTTAGTTTAAATCTCTAAAAATGAAACAGTGATATTGTCAAGCATTCATTACCATATAAGTCAGCTATATGCATTGTGGATTTTTCTGTCAGCCTCAGAGCGAGAAGCTAGTTCGGAAAAAAAAAAGTCAGGTGCTCGGCACGCACAGGAAAAGTCAATTGGCTTTTTAACTAGACAGCGCCTCGTAGTCTACTAAATATGCGATAATTTATCGCTGTGATAAATGAGATTAAGAAAACACAGATTCGAACAACTGAGTGGGTCACTGTTGTGACAAACATCAGCTGATTTTCTGCGGCTGCTCCTCCGAGGCAGCCAGCCGCCGCCCCTAGTTTCCCCTTCCCTCCCGTCCCGGCCCCGTCGCGCTGCAGCGGCCGCGGCTGACCCTACGGCTGACACGCACTCTCCCATAGAAAGCCGCTCGACGTGGCAGGCCCTACAATGCGCTTTTTCATCCAGCGGTCATGCAAGTACACTCACTTTTAATCGTAAACACACATGGTGACAGCTTGGAAGATCAGTCGAACTTCCTGGGCGCACACTTGGAACGTGTCTAGCTCATCACACTAAACTGATGCATTCCAAAAATACAAAACAAGAATAGAAAAGCAGAAACTAGAACACAAATGTACAAAATACGAGGCATATAACCAAGCTTTCAGCTTAGCTGAGCTCAGAACATCACTGAACTGCTGCAGTGATTCCACCCCTGGTTCGGAGCATGTGCTGTATGAAATGCTTTTCTGAAAAACCTCCCAGTTGAAACGCAAGAAAACTTTACTTTATCTGTACAATGCTATCTGGTTTTCTGGCACTATCCCTTCTTCCTGGAAAGAGTCTACTATTATTCCTTTTTTGAGAGAGGGCAAGGACCCTTCTTCAGTTCCGAGTTATAGACCGATTCCACTTACGTGCTGCTTGCGCAAAGTTTTCAAAAAAATGATAAACTGCCGACTTGTACATTTCCTTCAAACAAGCAGTTTGCTCGACCCATTCCAGTGTGGAATTCGAGAGGGTATAATCTACCACCGACCACCTTGTTTGTATCGAGGCACAGATCACAGACACTTTTGTCCGCAAACAATGCTTTCCTTCTGTATTCCTCGATATCAAAAAGGCTCATGATACAACATGGCGCTTTGGAATATTAAGAGACCTGTTCCACTTTGGCGTGTGTGGCAGAATGCTTACCATAATCGAAAGTTACTTGTCAAATCGGACTATCCGTGGCCGAGTGGGCAGCGTTTTTTTTTCCAAAACACCTGTTCAAGAAGCATGCAGGAGTGCCACAAGGTGGGGTACTTAGTTGCACACTTTTTAATGTTAAAATGAATTCTTCGCACTCACCCATCTCTCGCAATATGTTTTATTGCACATATGTTGACGACGTCCAGTTTGGTTTCAAATCTTGTAATCTGGCCATGTGTGAGCGGCAGCTTGAGCTTGGTTTGAACAAAGTATTCAATTGGGCAAAAGAAAATGGGTTGTGACTGAATGCACAAAAATGCACGTGTGTCTTGTTTTCCAGAAATACAGGCATTAATTCCGAACACGATGTTCAACTGCATGGGACGTCTTTCTGTTAATACTGAACACGAAATCCTTAGGCCTAATCTTGGATGCTAAACTAACCTTCATACCACACATGAAGTATTTAAAAAACAACTGCATAAAAGCATTGAACGTTCTAAAAGTGTTGCCACACACTACGTCGGAAAGTGACAAGAAGTGTTTATTGAATTTCTATAAAAGCCTCATATATACGTACCCACCTAGCAATTGGGCAATAGCATATCAGTCGGCAACACCTACTGCCCTTAAAATGCTTGGCCCTATTCATCATCTGAGCATCCGTCTCTCTACGGTTGCATGGAATCGATTGAATGGTCGCTCCACCTACAGTGATGTTACATGTCTTTGAATTATTATCTTAAAGTGAACGCAGACAAGAAACACCCATCACATTTCACAATTATTGACATGTCAAGCCTTGCTATGTTTTAGAAACTGCCTTCTATGAGACAGCCTTACTCACTCCGTGTGAGGAAACTAGCGAAGGAAACCGATGTGCCACTTTAACACCTTTTGATGACTCCCGCAGTATGCCTGCCACCGTGGCAATGCCAGGTGATAGATTTTGACGTGTCTTTCTTGGAGGCTACAAAGCATGCACCAATTGCACATATCCAGACGTACTTCCTAGAACTAAAACAGAAATACACATGTCCTGAGTTCTTTACGGATGCTTCATAGTCTAACACATCTGTCTCGTACGCAGACGTCGGCCCATCTTTTTCGTAAGCTGGCGTCCTCCACTCTCACACAACCATTTTCATCAGCGAAGCTTATGCGCTACTTGCATCTGTTAAACAGATTAAACAAATAAAGCTACACCCAGAAATAATATACACCGACTCAATGAGCGTAGTAAAAGCTCTGAAAACTCTTAAAAAGCACGAAAGCCCTGACCATGTCTCGCTTAATTCCCTCTCATGCAATGTCTACTCATCCAAGCAGCATGGTGTAGTCTGCTGGGTGCCAGGACACCACGAAATACGAGGCAACGTTCTGGTGGACCAGCTAGCTGGGTCCGCCATTGATGCCAATTCCAGCACTCGACTTGAATTTTTTTCTTAAGGTAAAGCTGTGGGGTTATTGGCAGATCACATGAAACACACATACAAGTAATAAATTACATTTCATCAAGCCACAACTTGGTCATTGGCCACCAGTATCAAAATCACGCCACACTGAACTAGTACTGATAAGGTTAAGAACAGGACATACACACACTACACATTCTTTTCTTTTGTCTGGTGGTGATCCACCATTGTGTGATAGATGTGCAGAAGCTTTACCGTACTTCACATTTTGATCCAGTGAGAGGAATTAGACACGCTAAGAAGACAACACTTGCCATTACCCTACCGACAACAGATACCACTTCATCCTGCAATGTTCGTCGGTAGGGAACCACTTTTCACACATAAATCGTTGTTAGCTTTTTTGAGAGAAGTTCGTACTTTTCGTATCATATACCCGGGCCTTCCGTAGCACTACCTCTCCAGAGAGGTCTCCGCTGCGGTGGCTGCACTAAACAAAGCACTTGCCTCACGGCCCTTGAACGCAAGGGTGTAACTATCCAGGCATTCGTGCTAATGCCATACATGTCCACCATGGCTTTTATTATCACAAAGGTTCGCCATTCAATAACACCACACCCTTTTCGTGGCATGGTCGTAATTGTATTACTTCTATGTTTTTACCCACTTTAGGGCGAGGAATTTTAATGTCCTTACACAGCCGCTAATCACAGTGATTGTCCACATCTCTTGCCCCATGAACTGACGTCCTTTGGTCATCAAATGGCCTTTGCGCCACAAAGCACCAAACATCATCTTTCGATAAACAGCTCCTATAATGGAATCGGGTTTCCCCTCAGACCATGAAAGAGAATTTTTCGCGAGCCATCACCCCTACACGTGTTCAACGCTAATTTATCTGGCATAAATGAAACTCCAGGCAAGCGATCAGAGTCTAATCATAATCAATGCATACGCGTATTTTCGCTGCACGCTTTCGTTGGTTTCATTCTCGTTACATTGTGTAATCGATCTTCGTGTCCTGTGAAATCGTTCGTAACGCATGTTGTTCTTTTCGAGCGATTTCTTTGGTGCTTGATTGAATATATGCGTTTGTTAGAATAATTTCTTCTTCGTCGACTTTGTCCCGGTTTTCAAACTGGCAGCTAGCACACCAATACGGAAACGTTTCAAACTGCGTATGTCTATAAAACACCTCAATTAAACTTCCAATAATCTTTGTGCCTTTACTATTCTAGATGTACATATATGAATAGTTTCCTAGCTTTTTTGTGTGTGTTTTTTTTTTTGGGGGGGGGGGCGCAGTAGTGAGTGTAAGCCTACAGGTTCGTTTCCGAGCGCTGCCAGCAACTTAGATGTTTTTTCTTCAAGAGCCAGGAGGGGGGGGGGACTCAGACCTTCTAAGTTTTTCTATTTTGCTTGCGTATATATACACGCACTCATACAAACGCATGCGCGAAAATAATTTTAGTTGTACCCCACCCCCCTCCCCCCGAAAAACAAAATTCCTGGCTAAGCTATCGGACGCTCTCTTATTCCTTTTCCGATACACCCCAATGATGCTTGACAACACTTTGCGATGCTTTGTAAAAATAAAAGTGTATTTTCTAATTTGAACGTACACAACTACGGCGATTTCTCATGCTTGATTTTATAGCTTATGTGAAGGAATAACACGAAAAGCTGTGTCTCTAGGCCTATATATGAAGATGAGCTTGTCTGTTCCTGCGCGAATTTCTCATCTGAGAAGTGTTTCTTCCTAAGAAGTGAGTGTGGGTTTCCTTGACTGTTCAGTTTAGTTTTATATGTAACACGCGCATGAATTCGAAAACGAGGGGCGAGCACCTCACTCAGCCTTAATTGTGGTGCTTTCCGACACCTCTGGACCCACTTTTGCAGGACCGAGGCGGTGATGCAAATGCTGTTTTAAATTACCTTTCTCAAAATAAGTATTCTACTGCATTCCTATGTACTCCAAATTGTTAAACACTTTTTGCTAAACACATTCTACTGCATTCCACATATCATTACCACCCTCAAGTTTTTTTTTAATTGCAAGTCAACTCCTTGCGCTGTAAAAGAGCGAACACATTTAAAGTACTCAGCCAAAAAGTGACCCCCCCCCCCCCTACACTTCCCCGACCATAGGTAACGAAGCTGCCCCTTCGGCACGTCTAGCGGCCGCAAAACGCCGTCCAAGTTTGCACTCGATCGCAATTATCGCAGCAGTACGTCAGCGCCGTCCGTCTACGTCTGCGTACAGTCACGGGAAAGTGCGTGGATGCAAGACACACGCAAAAAAATATTTAAAAGTAGACAAATGTTAATTCTATTTGGAACAGAATTACGTAAAACACCAAGAAGCACATACCTTTTATACTAATCGCTACTTAACGTACAAATCATGAAGTCTAATCAGGATTCCTATAGCTTTGTTGTTGACATCCAATGTCATCTGTCATAATGTACGGAAAAATCAAGGAACCCCTAACCCTTCGATGCCCACTGCTGCTCTGGGGCAACAACCCCGAAACATTTTTTTTAGTTAACACATTATGCTTCGCGTCCTTTGTGGCTCCATATGAGGCCAAGAGATAAACGCTACCGAGCGTCTTGAGCTTTCCAAAAATACGTAAGTAAAATGCATCGCGCTTTCGTAGTGTTTTCTTCCAGCGTTTAACAAGTGGTGTAAGAAGCTTGGCACACGCTAGAAAATTTATTCACCTACAGCGGAACAGGAATCTACGGCATCTTTTATACTTAAAATGGCTCAGAAGGCGTTGTAGAACATTTATAAGCTCGCTGATTAATGTGGCCGCCAAATACATCAAGGAAATCTTAATACCGAATGAATTGTTGCTCCTGAGCAACATTGGGCATATATAGGATGTGGAAGCAAATGGGAAAATATATGTTATTGTAGTAATTTACAATGTGTGGGGCTGTGATATTTGATGCTCTTATTGTGGAAGAAAAGGAAAACTGTCGTCTTAAAGTGCCGCTTCACGCTTGTTTTGTTTGTTTGTTTGTAGCCTAGAATCCATGGCTCATACCCACTCTGGGGGGTTGTCCAAGAGAACATATATACTCATATTGACGATAACGGCAGATTTCTTTACAGTAAAAAAGGGGAAAAAGTTATAGAATGAATAAAGTATATTGAAAACAAAAAAACAGAGATTGAGAGAGGGAGATAAAAAAGAGAAAAAAGGCACTAATATATAAACTATACCTCCTTTCATCCTCTTCTTTCATCCTCTTCTTCCTCGTCTGCGTCACTCCCAGAACAAGAACGCCGATCTTTCCGTCATAGGAAAGAAAAAAAAAACATTAGTTTTGCAAAACTATCTGTGTGGTTCGATTCCTTTTTGTTTTGACAATAACAAATCTAAAAATACCATCTTCATTGTAAAAAACGATGAGGTACATGCTATAATTTGTATCCTTGAAATGTTTTTTCTAGGCTACCAGACTCTCAACTAGTCTCCCAGGGTGAATGCAAGCCAATATTTTAGTATATCTCAATCGTGGATGGTGAAACATGCATCTACACCTTGTTCCGGGCCGCTACGTACATCAGGAAGGCGATCCATGCGAAGTAGTACCAAAGTTGCCCATTGTTACTCTGGACCGACAACTTATTACTCACCTATAAATATTCATAATGTTTTTCTGACGATGTTATTGGCAATCTATATCATTTATTTATAAATAATATAGTTTCCTTGGTATTGTTCATTGAAAGAAAATTTTGGGTATCAAAGGTTAAGCTGCACCTTTAGCGATATCCTGTTCATAATGCGTGGTTCAAACCATAGAGTTTCTCAATATACACTAGAGAGAACTCTGGCGCTAGTGTCTATGGGAGCTGCAACACACGGCGCTTCAGCGAGCATGGGAATGATGGGTAATACACACATTTGTCTAATTTTCATACTTCTGGCCTCACTTCTGGCTCCGTGTGTATTCGTGTGGCTTGGAGCTGTTTGTTTACGAAAACATAAATTAGCAAATATTCACCGTTTCGCTTCACAACCTTATTCTTTTAGGCTTACCATTTCGAATCAAGTCACTAAGTTTAAAGGGTTTGTTATTTCTTTCAAAACAAAACTGAAACACAGCAATAAACGAAGCCACAAGTACGATTCGCCGTTCGCAAGTACGAAGACTAGGCAAATATGTGTACTACCCATCATTCTTGGTGCAGAAGACTGAGGCGCAAAAAACATAACGTGAAGCAGGAAGAGGAGGAGAGAAGACAGAACAGCGTCAACTACCAACTGTTTAATGACCGTCTAGGAAACGCACTGGAAAGTAGACAAAACCGCGCATGCGTGCACAACCAACAAACATCACACAGCATCATGAACAAGGCACCAAGTTATCCAAAAAATGCATTTCTGTTGCGTAAAACACAATAGATGTATCACTGATACAATCGGGCCCTTTCTTTTTGATGTATTAGGCTTCCAAAAGCTCTCTAGCTGTTTGTTTTTTGCTCCTACCAAGAATCACCGTCCTTTCAAACAATGGCACACATCCGCAGGCTTTACAGTGCGCTGGAAAATGTGCATGCTCACTTTTGCCTAAACTATTGGCATGCTCTATCAGTCTGTCATTAATGCAACGCCCCGTTTGACCGATATAGAACTTGCCACAGCCTAGGGGAGTCCCATACACCACGCCTTGTGCACAGCGCACAAAAAGTTTTGTGTGCTGCTTCTGGCAGCCCCTTTGCGCATCGCATGTGATTCGCATGTGCTCACCCATCATTCCCATGGTCGCTGAACGATCGCAGCGCCAGAGTGCCCTCTAGTTAATTTTGGGAAACTCTATGGTTCAAACAGTTAAAGAAATAATCTTGAACTTGCTATGCACCCACTACGTGGCTCTAAAGGCCAACTACGCCGATGAATGGCTTTAAGATATAAAGTCATTATGATATATTGTCACGTGCTTGCTCAAGAAAGGAAATGTTGTAGGCCCGTGTGCTCAGATTTGGGCGCACGTTAAAGAACTCCAGGTGGTCGAAATTTCCGGAGTCCTCCACTATGGCGTCTCTCATAATCATATGGTGGTTTTGGGACGTTAAACCCCACAAATCAATCAATCAATTGCTCAAGAAAGACGGTGGCATTTGTGCATGTGCCACGAAGGACTGAGAAATGGACGAAAAAGAAGAACTCGCTTGCGCGTTCTAATTAGAAAGATCCTGCTGCCCGGTTCTTGGCCCATCCCCCTCTGTGGGTGAGCGCCATCCATCAGAGGTCATCAGCATCAGCATCAGCATCAGAAAGATCGACCGGCTTCTGGTGTCTCAATCTCTGTGGCAAGACCTCTGTTTTGACGTCGTGACACTGGTGGAGGTGCTGGAGCCTACAACCGGATGCAGGACAGTCTTGCTCGGACCCGTTCACCTAGCCCAGAGACCAAGCCCCTCGTCACGACTCCGTTGCACCGATTCATTCGGCGCCTACTAGGCCTAAGTCCGGAGTCCGCACCTGTTCCGCCTCTAACCAGCATGGCAGCTCCTACCACATCCACGGCTACCCTTCCATCGTAGACCACTCTTCCCTCGCAGGTGACTCTTGAACATCCTCGCGTTCCTGAAGTTTTTTTATGGGGAAGAGTACTAGGATGTCGAGGACTGGCTCGAACAGTTCGAACGGGTCGCTGTATCTAACCACTGGAACGAACAGCACAAACTTGGCCGTGCATATTTCGCCCTGGAAGATAGCGCTCGCACGTGGTACGAGAACCACGAGGCTACTTCCCTATCTTGGGAATATTTCCGTCGAAAGCTCCTCGCCACATTTTCGAACATGGACCGACAGGATCGCGCACAGCAACTGATTGAGGCTCGAGTACAAAAACCCAACGAAACAGCCGCTATGTACGCAGAGGGTATGATCCGTCAGTTTCGACGAGCTGACCCTGACATGCCCGAGGTGAAGAAGGTGCGTCACCTAATGCAAGGTGTCAAAGAACCAGTGTTTGCGGGCCTCGTACGAAATCCACCTACAACAGTAGATGAATTCATAAGAGAGGCGACTGTCATCGAGCGCGCACTGCGACAACAATACCGACACTTTGACCACCTGCCGAACCACACGGCAGTAAGGGCTGCAGCTCAGAACACTGCCGATTGTGAAAGTTTCCTGCGACAAATTATTACGGAAATACTGCATGAGGAACTTCGGGCCCTCTGCGTCCCTCCTACCCAACCGTCCGTCACATCTGTTGCTGAAATCATCCGCCAGGAGTTGAGGCAAGCCGTTACACTACCCGCGCCAAGTCCTGAGCCACATCCAGCGAGCTACGCTGATGCGGTCCGTCGTCCTCCCCCGTCATTCGTGGCGACACCCTTCCAGCCACGACCCGCGGCCGTAGCTTGGTGGCGTCCCGCTGCGGTGGTCTAGTGGCTAAGGTACTCGGCCACTGACCCGCAGGTCGCGGGCTCAAATCCCGGCTGCGGCGGCTGCATTTCCGATCGAGGCGGAAATGTTGTAGGCCCGTGTGCTCAGATTTGGGTGCACGCTAAAGAACCCAAGGTGGTCGAAATTTCCGGAGCCCTCCACTACGGCGTCTCTCATAATCATATGGTGGTTTTGGGACGTTAAACCCCACATATCAATCAATCAACCGTACCTTGGTGTGCAGCAGAGAGGCGCAGTGGAAGCGGGCTGAGCCCATAACAACCGTAGCTTGGTGGCAACGGGATTCCATGAAACGACCACCAGTTTGGCGAACTGACTTGTGGCGCATGGCCGACCGTCGACCTATTTGCTTCGGCTGCGGAGAACCAGGTCACATTGCCCGCTATTGCCGTCATAGCGATTCCGGGTTCGGGAACTTTTCTCGTCCCACTTCTTTCCGCTCTGAAGACCGTCTTGCCCACGATGCCGATCAACTGTCGACTGGCCAAGCAACTACACCACGTTGCTGGCGATCTCCATCTCCTGCGCGTCACCGTGACTTCCCTCAGAGCTACGCGGACGTCACCAGAGGTCGTTCACCTAGCCCGCGCTGGGGAAACTAACTGCTGCAACCTCCGAGGGCAAGGTTGCCAATCGTCGAGACACCGAAAAGTTCCCCCTATCATAGCAAGACGATATGGTGACAATCACGACGAATACGACGACGAATACTAATACCGGTGAAGTGTACGTGCTGATCTTGGCGTTTTAATTGACGGACATCACGTTACAGCACTGGTCGACACTGGCGCCGACTTCTCAATCATGCGACGAGAACTCGCCGACCGCCTTAGAAAGGTCAAGACACCTTGGACGGGGCCGCACATAAGGAGTGCTGGTGGTCAGCTGATGACTCCCACGGGTAAATGCACCACTCGACTTCGGATTGGGGATTCTAGCTTCGTGGCCACTTTCGTCCTGTTGCTAGACTGCTGTAAAGAGCTAATTTTGGGCATGGATTTTCTTCGAGATCGTGGCGCTGTTATCAACATCCCTCAACGTATGGTGACGCTTTGCGCACATCCGCATGTCGACGACAGCAGTGACGAAGCACGCGGCCGTTTGCGAATAGCCGACGATCTGACGCACCCACCGAGATCCTCCTGCCTTGTGTCTGTGTCCAGTGGGTGGCCTTCCTATAGAGATGTGATAGTGGAGCACATAGTCGGTCTTTTGCTCACGCAAGGCATTTCCATCGCGAGAGACATCCTAACGCTTACTGGTGGACAGGCAGAAGTGCTCCTCACAAACTTCGGCAACGAGCGCCGTCAAATCCAGAAGGGTACCGCTATTGCCTACTTCGATGATATAGACCAAGCCGGGGATTGCTGTGCTTTGAAACCAGACGACGCGACAGTCCCTGCCTCGGCAACTTTGTCGGTGGACATCTGTTCCACGCTACCGCCCTCTGATAGGAAGCGCCTGCTTGGACTTATACACCAATTCGAAGACTGCTTTTCGCGTACGTCGAAGGTCCAGCGGACACAATTGACCAAGCACCGCATCATTACTGAAGACAACACGCGACCGATTTGGCAGGCCCCCTACCGTGTGGCTCCGAAAGAACGCGATGATGTTCAGAAGCAAGTACAAAAGATCCTCGTGGATGACGTCATACAACCTTCGAAAAGTCCTTGGGCATCCCCGGTGGTTTTGGTCAAGAAAAAAGACGGCAGCTTGCGTTTCTGTATTGATTATCGCAAGTTGAACCAAGTCACGAAGAAAGACGTCTATCCACTGCCTCGCATAGACGATTAACTCGATCGGCTGCGTCATGAGCGCTATTTCTCTTCAATGGACCTCCGAAGCGGCTACTGGTAGAGAGAAGTCGACGAGAGAGATCGTGAAAAAACGGCCTTGTGACGCCTGATGGCCTTTACGAATTTAAGGTGCTTCCTTTTGGGTTGAGCTCGGCGCCAGCCACTTTTCAGCGTCTCATGGACACCGTACCATCGGGCCTGAAGTGGCAAACATGCTTGGTCTATCTGGACGATGTTGTTGTATTCTCATCATCATTCGAGGAACATCTCAGCCGTCTATTCACCGTACTCCAAGCCATATCCTCGGCCGGCCTGACTTTATAACCAGAAAAATGCCATTTTGGTTTCAATGAACTCGGCTTCCTAGGCCACGTCGTCAGTCACGAGGGTGTTCGACCTGGCCCGGCCAAAATAGACGCCGTAGCGAAGTTTCCTGCACCCCGTGAAAAAGGCTGTGAGACGCTTCTTAGGGTTGTGCGCCTATTACCGGCGATTTATCAAGGACTTTTCGTCTATTGCGGCGCCATTGACATGACTCACACGTGAGGACGTCCCCTTTTTTGGGGTGAACAGGAGCAAATGGCATTCAATGAACTACGACAACGACTGTAAACACCTCCAGTCCTTGCGCACTTTGACCAGGACGCCCCTACAGTACTTCACACTGACGCCCGCAATGTAGGTCTAGGTGCCGTTCTGGTGCAGTGGCAAGACGGCTCTGAAAGAGTAATAGCCTACGCCAGCAGAACTCTCTCGCACGGAGGAGAATTAACTACTCGACCACCGAGAAGGAGTGTCTCGCCATGGTGTGGGCAGTCATCAAATTTCGTCCGTATTTGTACGGCCGCTCCTTCAAGGTTGTTAGTGACCATCACTCTTTGTGCTGGCTCACCAACCTTAAAGATCCATCTGGTCGTTTGGCGTGCTGGAGCCTAAGGCTTCAAGAGTTCGACATGACTGTCGTCTATAAATCTGGGAAGAGGCACACCTACTCCGACTGTTTCTCACGGTCACCAGTGGAAACTGTCGCTCCTGAGGACGAAAACATTGACGCGGCATTCTTGGGAGTTGTCAACACGGCCACTATTGCACGAGAGCAGCGCAGTGACCCTGATCTGTTACCACTCATTGAATATTTAGAAGGACGACGTGAAGACGTGCCGTGGTTATTTGCTAGAAGACTGCCATTTTTTTGCTTGCGAAACGATGTTCTCTATAAGAAAAACTTCTCACCAACCGGTGACCCGCACTTGCTCATCGTGCCTGCCTCTCTTCGAAAAGAAATTATGGAAGCGTGCCGTGATGAAGCAACTTCTAGTCATCTAGGCTACACTCGAACATTGTGCCGACTACGATGCAAGTACTTCTGGCCAAAGTTACCTGCTGCTGTTAACCATCACGTGCGAACTTGCACCGACTGCCAAAAACGCAAAGTGCCTCCCAGCAAGCCAGCCGGTCTTTTACATCCAGTCTAAGCACCAGAAAAGCCGTTTACCCAGATTGGAATGAATTTCCTGGGTCCCTTTCCAACTTCCACAACAGGGAACAGATGGATTATTATGGTAACTGATTACTTGTCCCGTTATGCGGAGACTAAAGATATGCAGCGCGGCACAGCAGCAGAAGCCGCTCAGTTCTTCATCGAAAACATCGTCCTTCGGCATGGCGCTCCGACTACAGTGATAACAGACAGAGGACCTGCCTTCACCGCAGAGCTTTTGGAGTCGGTTCTCAGACTCAGCGGTACAGCTCACCGGATAACAACTGCATACCATCCGCAGACAAACGGACTGACGGAGCGCCTCAATAGGACCCTCACAGACATGATCACCATGTACGTTGACACGAAACATAAAAACTGGGATCAGATATTGCCGTACGTGACCTTTGCTTATAACACCGCTTGACAAGAAACCAATGGAATGACACAATTCAGTCTGATCTATGGTCGCGAAGTCACGACAACATTGGACGCCATGTTGCCGCATGAGTGTGACGGCATCCATGTAGACGCTGAAGAATTCACTCAGCGCGTCGAAGAAGCCAGACAGCTCACGCGCGTGCGCATCTGTCTTCAGCAGCGTCAAGATGCACAACGCTATACGACACCCGACACAAATTTATTAGCTACACACCAGGCGACAAAGTGTGGGTCTGGATTACGATACGTCGGACGTGGACTCTCTGAGAAACTGCTAAGACGGTACTTTGGTCCATACAGCGTCATGCGACGCTTTAACGACGTGAACTACGGAATTGTTCCCGACACTGATTGTAGTTCTAAGCGCAAAAAGCATTTACCCGAAGTCGTGCACGTCGTGCTTATGAAACCGTATTTATCGAGTTAATTAGCTCCCGGTTACCGTTTTCGTACGACCACTTCATACGCCTGATAGAGCACCTAAGATGCACCTCGGGACGATGCTTCCTTCGAAGGGAGGCAAATGTCACGTGCTTGCTCAAGAAAGACGATGGCAGTTGTGCATGTCCACGAAGGACTACGAAATGAACGAAAAAGAACTCGCTTGCGCGTTCTAATTAGAAAGATCAACCTGCTTCTGGTGTCTCAATCTCTCCGGCAAGACCTCTGTTTTGACGTCGTGACAATATTCCCATGTTCTCACGCCCGGTGGAAATGTATACGCTTGTACCAGTGTGTTATTACAGTATAATTTTCATGTTTTATTGCGAAGCATGTACACAGGACGCGTGTGTTTGCAAAGCAAGAAAGTTACATTCACTGCATTATCAAGTAGAGGATGTTATTTTCATTGTATTCACCATTATAGGCGTGGCTTTAGGGGTAAAATATCCACTTGCCACGCAAATGACCCGTGCTCATTCCGCACTTTGACCCAAAAATTTTATTAATCTTTGCAGCTTTCGTGATTTTTCGGTCATGCAAAGATCTTTTTTCGCTCACAACCAACCTCTCCGACAGGGACACCGACTGCGGAATTTCTACGAATGAGCACTTTAACGCTATCGCGTTAAAACAGTTGCTATAGTCGAAACATATATGCGTAAATGAATAAAATGAAATGTTTAGAATGAACACAATTATGACGAAGCACTATAACGCACAAGTAGCGAACCCTTTAAACTAGTTGGCGTCTTCAACGTAGACATTGTGGACTATAGAATCTAGATTAGCCACCCCACAACTAGAGATGCTGGTGGTTTTTTAAGCCACTCTGGTGAGAGAGGAGGTCCTGAGCAGGCTTTGTAGAACATGCCTGGCATGCATGCGCCGCATGCGCTGTGTTGCTCTGTCGCGGCTGCATTTCATTGGATGCAGGGAGTTTCTCTGTGATTGGGCGATTGCGCGCGGTTTATGACCTTATTAGGCAATGCGCTAGGTTCAACTGAGTCAGCGGTCATGGCAAGAGCCGCCATTGCTCACAGTCAAGATCGCGGCTGCGTTAGGCGCAACGTTCGACGCCGTCACTTCAATCTAACCCGGATTCTCGGAAATGGCGACTTTCAAGAGTCTTCAAGATGACCTGGTAGTGTGTCCATACAACGAGCATCACAGGCTGAAGAGAGGGCGGCTGGATATACACATATCAAAGTGTCGACGAGGAGATCGCCCGCGCTGAGTGTTGCCTTGTCCCTTCTCTTTTGAGCATGGCGCGCCTGCTGAACGGGATGCGTACCGCCGTCACCTGGAAACTTGTCCTAACAAAACAAACTTGCCCTGCATGGAGGCTAGGGAAGACGCTCCCTACGATTTGCCAGCGCCAGGAGTTCCACAGGTGCCAGTGGCAGGAGGCGGACTGCCTTTTCCTAGTGAGCCCGAGAAGCAGTGGGTCGCGGAGCCAGGGCGTCTGCGGAACCCGTACAAGCCGGCTGTACCGCCCATCTTTCGTACAGTCACTGGCCTCAAACCTGCCGAGCGGAGGCTTTATTATGAATTCCTGAATGCGAACGGCCCCCCGGTGGTGTACGTGCTTGGCAGGTACCCGCAGCCGTCAACCATGCCTGCCGACTGCAGTATGCGTGGCCTCCCAACGGTGGACTGTGCGGACTAGGAACATCGCTTCCGTCCTATCCAGGTGGAGCATACTCACAGCCAAGAAGCCCATCAAGCCCAGAGTCATCCCTACATTGTTCAGAAGACTCTGGCTGCCAAAGCCAGCCACATCCCATCTGGTGCCCAGGCTCCATCCACTGATGAGCAGTCGAACTGGGCTAGCCAGAGCTATGCTGGACAGGTTCCCCGGGTCCATAGCGACCGTCCAGGGAGTAAGCAAAGCCGAGGCTGGCGAACCATCTGCTTTGCAGGCCACCCAGCTTCTGATTGACCATCCGAAGAAGCCTGTGCTGGTTACGGAAGCTGAAGTAAGCGCTACTTTGACTCGAGTGAGTTGGTACATTTTAGCTGGGAAAAAAACATCCCAAAAAGCACGAGAACACAGAAAACACAGAACACATGCATCGCTCACATATATAGTATGTTTCTTTGACCTCGTCTTTTTTCGCTGTTTTTTTTTCAGCTAACAATGAGGTAAAACGAGCTGTGTTAAGCCCAGCATGCAATGTTGACCCTCCCTCAGGTTGGTAGGCCGTGACTGGGGAGCACCATGGCGCCTGGGACGAGGCTCGGGTCGGCCAACTCTGTGGCGCTGAGGTCACCCGCTCGACCGTTAATCTAGGGGCTGCGCGGGCCTTGGCGAACCAGCCTTGGGCTCTCTCAACCTCAACCATTGAAGACAATAAGAGTGCCCCGCTCGCACCAGGACCAGCCTGCGCAAAAGCCATGGCACGAAGGTTTATGGCGCTCGGCCGTGCTTACCGGCAGCGAAGCTCTGATTGAGCCTGTAAGCCTAATTGGAGGTCTTTGTTTATTCAGGGGCTTAGAAAACTCTGACTGTTTCTATCTGAAACTTTCATGCTGAACATCTTGCTGGGCATTTTCTTTCGTTTAAACATTTCTGCTTCAGGGCAATGCCACCTTTGTGAGTACTGCTGTTTTGAAAAAATGGCAACAGGGTATTAACAGACTTCCTGTTAAATCTGTGAATAATTATAAGGTCGTTAATGTTAAGAACATTTGAGGTGTAGCATTCGAATGCGTAATACTCAATATGTCGCACCTCACGAACTGCTGTAATCCCATTTGATCTGCCGTTGCTTCCTAATTGATGTTGCGTATGCATCTTGCCGTGGAAGGAGATCTCCGCAATTATTTCATCACTTCAAATTAAAACTGTAATGGTAAAGCTTGTAATATAAGAACTGTTTATTTTATTTCAATAGTGGGTAACAGTGATTTTTATTGGAGCACCACGTTTTGCAAATTGAGCCTCGATTGTGACCAAAATGATTTTAAAATGCAGTTTTTTCGTGAAATACAACAATTTAGGTGGTTTTTAACGCTTTTACCATAGAGTATACCTTTACTGGAATAAGTAATTCTGATATTTTTACATAGTGCAATACTGCAAAAAAGAATACTAATGTAGAACGTTCTGGTTAAACTCTTCAAGATGTACAAGGCCGTAAAATTGGCAGTAAAGTCCTCAAAATTCGAACAGCTTTCGCGAATACCTTCACTTTACATGTGAGCCAATTTTCTTGTTGAAATAACAAATGGTACTCTTCGAATAAAATTTCTGAAAACACTCGGATGTCTTTGTGTAGTAAACATCCACGTGACCAAGAAATGTTTTCTCACGAACGTCCTTTATCGGTAAGCTGTCTTTTGTTTAATGCGTTAAATTGGCACAATACTTTTTGTATTGGATTTGAGATGATAACCAAAAGGGCCGAGACATTTGGCAAGGAAATTGGAATCTGTTTGGCAAAAGGATATCCAAGTGAAGCCATTAACTATTAACTGGGCTAGAATGATTGATTGTATTGTGAGAATTCTAACGCCTATAACTTTAAAACGATGTGTTTATCAAGAGGAGGGGAAAGGAAGGCCAAAATTACATTTTCTTTAGATTTTGTACCAAAATCACTACGCATGGCAACATATTTCTAAGCGTATTTCTCGCTTTTTGCCAATTGTTGGCTCAATGAAATTTCATGAAACTTGACATGGTAACTCTGCAGCCTATTCAGAGGACGACGTACTTCTTTATTACCTTTCGGATCAATGTATGAACTTGTATACGCGGTTTAAATCTATGGCAGCTGCGTTTTTGGCCACTCACTGTTACTATATTTCGATATAAAACAGCCACATTTATCTCTCTTTTCTTGCATTTTCATCTGCATTGACAAAAAACGTGTTCACAGACCGTTCCCATTTTTTCTTTGCTATACCAGCGCACCGTGTTTTCCACTTTAGCGCTGTGCACCTTAAAGTGTCTCTCGATGTTCCGAAGCTTATTCTGCGTAGGTGCAGTTGAGGAGAACGGAGAGTCGAAAATGATAGTTTTTTTTTCAAAATACGTATTTTAGTTTTTATTTGCTTTGTCAAGTTTAGCGGCCTTGCTTTCTCGACAAAAAAGAAACTGTAAATATAATGAAGCTTGACGTGGGTTGAAATTTCTTTTAGAAAGTACTAGCTGGCTACTAAAAACTCAGAAAAACGTTGAAATAGTCACTTGTCTGCTTGCCCATTGCATTTCGTATAAGGAGTTCACTTAAGCCGTGTCTCAAAATAGCCATGATTGCCAAGCTCTCATGATGAAAGAAATCCTGTTAACAAACATATACTTTCATCTTGCCATGGCGAAAAAAATGGGGGGGGGGGTGTCACACACAGGTCCCGTTAATTAGGGAGGCTATCGCCGGGCTAATTCCAAGGGCCGAAGTATCGGCCCCCCGAACCGCACCACGAAAGCGTGGACAATTTAGAAGTGATCCTTTTTGGCGCGCCAGCGGACGCCGGCTGTGGCCCAAAGAACAAGTTAGAACCAAGAGCTGATAAACAAACAAAATTATATTCTCAATAATGGCAGATCGAAAACAATACACAAGAATGCACACTCCACAATAGTCTCATACAATATGTCACCAAACAAACAACGTACTACACAGTACAATCAACCACACTTGAAACAACGGACGCAGACAACAATACGCACTACAATGCAGTCGCATGCATTGAACAACCAAGACACTTAAAGACTAAAGAGATAGAAAATGTATTCAGTCCAAAGTTCTTGGAACCAGAGTCTAGATGATACTCTTCCGAGAATCACTCACTCAAAGTCCAGTGTTGTTGTCGTTCCACAGCCCTCGAAGTTTCTCTTCCAGGAAACCTCGCCAAAGTTTTTCTTCCAGGAAACCTCCCGTCTTCAATAGGCCACTCTCCAAGCTTCAAACTTCTTCGCCCGAAACACGTCGGCTTCACACACGCAGCGGTTGCCACGCGTCTTCGCTCGATAGCGGAAAACACACGCTCTTGACTGTAGCTCGAGCCTTCACCCCTCAGGTGGAAATCCTCTTCATCTCCCGCTTTGTCTCTACGGACAAAACCTTCGCCGACTACACGGCGGTATACCCTACGCGCTCTTGCGCTAACTTCTGTCTTCTCCTGATCTCTCATCTCGGCTGCTCGGTTAAATACCTTCCGCGCCACATTCCAGAAAGTTCTCGTCATTTCGTCGGCGCGATACGCAGCGAAGGTTGGGGAGAGGCGTGAGACTGTACGAGGGCCGTCCCCGACCGATGGCTCAACCCGGCAGAACACGCCCCTTTCCTTCTAGAAATTTCCAGTGCTTTCTCGGCCTCTGATGTGGGGTGAGGAGGTTCATCGGCGAAGCCACGCTTCCGAGGGGAAAGCGTCGCGTGCCCGGGGAGTCTTTAGATGATTATTTTCTTCTTTTTTTTCCGTTGACCTCGCGGCGTCACTCCGGCGCGTTATCGCAAGAATTTGGCGGCGCGCCCATTTTGAGCGCTCGTTCTGTGACATTCCCCCCCACTTTAAGAATATTATCTCATAATATTCAGAACCACACAAACGAGTGCGAACAGTCCCCACACACTCAAAGACTGTAACATAGTCCGTCGCTCATGTCACGTCACATTCGGAATAGATCCTCAATACAGCTTTACATTGTAATTCAATTCCACGACACATGAAATATAGCCACAGGTACATGACTACAACACTTCATCACAGATTTTAAACAATACAAATGTATAAAGTTATCTCATTAAAACAATTACTATACTCACATCATTACTATACATCACATCACCGAAACAAACATTTTGACTCTCTCAACATACAGTTGCGACACAGGACAACAAGAACATTAACACAACATATGGCACTCAGCTCTGCCAAACACAATTTGATTCTACCTCAGCACCTATCCTGTGTATTTCAAGCGGCGCTTGCGCCCTTTCTTGCGGTGCTCTCTCGATCTCTTCTTATTGTTTTTGTTCGTTTTGTTCCGTGGAGCCCCTTCCAACGGCGGTAACTGAGGCAGCGTCCCAGCCATCGTTGTCACTTCCGACACTGCTAACGGGTCATGACGCTCAACCGATCCTGCCCGGTTATTCACCCGCTTGTTCACGTCCCGACATTTGGCCTGGCTGGCCAACTCCGTCTCCTTTGCACTGTCGGTCAGTTGAGGTCGTGCCGACGTAAGTCCAGTTGCCCGGCCCGTGAACTCATTCAACACGATCATCTTCTCATTCGCTGTCTCTTGGGCCGCGGCTTCACCTTGGGCTCTAGTGAGATCCGTCACGGGCTGCTCCTCCACTGTATCTCACGGTCGCTGGGTTGGCGAGGGCTCTATCTTAGGGTCTTCTCCTAAACATTCCGGATCATTCGGTCCTCGCGCCCCATCGATGTTTCCGATGACAAGGTCGTAAAGGGGGGTCGTCATACATAGAGCGGTAACCTTCCCGCTGAAGTACGGGTTTTCCACCTCAATCTCTGCTTCGGGAAGCATCCGAACCGTACGGTCAATTAGGCAAACCGGTTTCATTTTGCCTGTTAACTCACTTTCCCGTACCAGATTTCTCTGCACGATAACAGTGGAGCTGCCGGTATCTCTTAACACCGTAATCTCTTTGTCTGCAACTTTTCCAGGCAGCGTTGGCATTCCCTTCGAAACACCGGTTGGCTGTTTTGCCATTACCGCACCCACAATAGGAATTTTCTCCCCACTTTTCAACTCTACGAATCCATCTGTGACGGCCTTATCATCGGATTTCGGTGCTGCTAGCACACAGGACACCTGGTGAGTTTGACTAGCTCCGTTTCGACATGCGTCTGCTTTGTGCCCAGTCTGACCGCACTTGAAACATTTTACAACCGTAGGGCTCGTAAAGATCGTTCGACAGTTTTTCGCGCGATGACCCAGTCGATTGCACAGAAAACATCGCGGAATGCTCTGTGGTGCACGCTTCTTTTCTTCGGGAGCCAATTTCTTCGACTCCTCGGGACAATCCTTCTTGACCTTGGCCAAATTAGTGCCACCTTGCGCTTCCAAGAATTGATCAGCCAATTCAAGCATGTCTTCAAGTGAGTCAGCCTTCCTCTCTTTCAAGTACAGTGAGAGGCTTGGGTGGCAACTAGTGAGAAACTGCTCTCTAATTAGGAGCTCTCTAAGTTCATCGTACTCCTGCGCTGTCCCTGAAAGTTCAATCCATCTGTCGAAATAATGGCATAGTCGGGCGGCATACTGCGTAGCCGTCTCACCATCAGCTGGCTTTCCTGTCCGAAATCTGTCCCGGAATCCTTCCACGGTAAATCTAAATCGCTTTAGCAAAGCAGCTTTCACCTTGGCATAGTTGGCTGCATCAGTCGGCGTCAGCCTACCGTACACACTGAGCGCTTCACCACTCAAGCAAGTACTCAAAGCAGTTGCCCATTGATGTTCCGGCCAATTCTGGCTGCTTGCAATCGTCTCGAATCTGTGAAGGTACGTGTCAAGGTCATCCTTCCTTTCATCAAATGCTACGAGCAACTTGCTTGGGTTCAAGCGGAAGCCATGATCTTCCCGTTCGCTGCTTTCAACTCTAGTTTGGACGGGAATTTCGCTTCGCTGTTGCAAACGGAGCCGCTCGAGTTCTATCTCGTGCTGTCGCTGCCGTTCTCTTTCCTCTCTTTCCTCTTTCGCCCTCTCTGCTGCCAGTCTTTTTCTCTCCAGCTCCAACTTCAATTGCTGCTCTCTTTCTTCTCTCGCCCTTTCGGCTGCCAACTTTTCTCTCTCCAGCTCCAATTTCAATTGCTGCTCTCTTTCTTCTTTCGCTCTCTCAGCTGCCAACCTCTCTCGCTCCAACTCAGCTGCTTTTTCTTCCTTGGCCCTCTCAGCTGCCAACCTCTCTCGCTCCAACTCAGCTGCTTTCTCTTCCTTGGCTCTCTCAGCTGCCAACCTATCTCTCTCCACCACCTCTTTCTCCTTCTGGCTTACCCACTTCCGTAGTTCGGCGCCAGAAAGACCCATCTTCTCACCAAGAGCAACTAACTTTTCGAGATCCGTGATGTCTCGCAAATAAAGTCTTACCGCGTGTAAAAAGTATCTGCCTAAATCAGACTATCGGAACACTCCCCTGCACTCGTTAACGAGAACACTGAACAACACACAAAATCGTTCCGATAGCACTATCAACAACTCGAGGCTCTTTCTCACTACTTTGGACACACTGTGCACCAAAAGGTCCTGTGTCGCGGACGCCAGATTAATTGTCACACACAGGTCCCGTTAATTAGGGAGGCTATCGCCGGGCTAATTCCAAGGGCGGAAGTATAGGCCCCCCGAACCGCACCACGAAAGCGTGGACAATTTAGAAGTGGTCCTTTTTGGCGCGCCAGCGGACGCCGGCTGTGGCCCAAAGAACAATTTAGAGCCAAGAGCTGATAAGCAAACAAAATTATATTCTCAATAATGGCAGATCGAAAACAATACACAAGAATGCACACTCCACAATAGTCTCATACAATATGTCACCAAACAAACAACGTACTACACAATACAATCAACCACACTTGAAACAACGGACGCAGACAACAATACGCACTACAATGCAGTCGCATGCATTGAACAACCAAGACACTTAAAGACTAAACAGATAGAAAACCTATTCAGTCCAAAGTTCTTGGAACCAGAGTCTAGATGATACTCTTCCGAGAATCACTCACTCAAAGTCTAGTGTTGTTGTCGTTCCGCAGCCCTCGAAGTTTCTCTTCCAGGAAACCTCGCCGAAGTTTCTCTTCCAGGAAACCTCCCGTCTTCAATAGGCCACTCTCCAAGCTTCAAACTTCTTCGCCCGAAACACGTCGGCTTCACACACGCAGCGGTATCCACGCGTCTTCGCTCGATAGCGGAAAACACACGCTCTTGCCTGTAGCTCGAGCAGCTCACCCCTCAGGTGGAGAGAGAGAGAAACAACTTTTATTGGAACGGCAAGTGTTAGAGGAGTTGACTCCCCTCCCTTAGATGGCAGCTAGGAGTCCTTGGGCCCTAGCGGCATCTTCGGCTTGCCTGATGACCTGTAGTTGGTCCTCGATGCTTGAGCTTAGTAGCGCGGTCTCCCACTGCTCCGTATTCATGTATGTGTTTGGCCCCTTCACGATGTTGGGGCAAGCCCAGATAATGTGTTTGAGGTCCGCCCGCTGATTGCAGTGTTTACATCTGTCTGAGTAGAGGTCCGGGTAACAATGATTATAAGCGATTGGGTTTGGGAACGTGTTTGTTTGTAATAGGCGCCACGCTGTCGCCTGCTGCTTATTTAATGAGGAGTGTGGTGGCGGGTAAAGCTGCCTCCCTAATCTGTAGTGCTTGGTAATTTCGTTGTAACTGGACATGCGGTCTCTCTCCGCACGCGGGCTCCGCGTCATTCCTGCCCCTGCTCGGCTCGCTAACTCTCGAGCTAGGGTGTGTGCGGTTTCATTGCCCGGGAGGGAGGAATGGGAGGGAGGAACACATAAGAGTTCTGGGACTCCGAATATCCGAGAACGGACATAACGGGGAAGCCCTCAGGTGGAAATCCTCTTCATCTCCCGCTTTGTATCTACGGACAAAACCTTCGCCGACTACACGGCGGTATACCCTACGCGCTCTTGCGCTAACTTCCGTCTTCTCCTGATCTCTCATCTCGGCTGCTCGGTTAAATACCTTCCGTGCCACATTCCAGAAAGTTCTCGTCATTTCGTCGGCGCGATACGCAGCGAAGGTTGGGGAGATGCGTGAGACTGTACGAGGGCCGTCCCCGACTGATGGCTCAACCCGGCAGAACACGACCCTTTCCTTCTAGAAATTTCCAGTGCTTTCTCGGCCGCCGATGTGGGGTGAGGAGATTCATCGGCGAAGCCACGCTTCCGAGGGGAGAGCGTCGCGTGCCCGGGGAGCCTTTAGATGATTATTTTCTTCTTTTTTTTTTCCGTTGACCTCACGGCGTCACTCCGGCGCGTTATCGCAAGAATTTGGCGGCGCGCCCATTTTGAGCGCTCGTTCTGTGACAGGAGGGGGGGGGGGGAACGTGCCTTGTGGGCCACCCGCTGGCTAAGCCCCTGACATCAATGTATAAACAGAAGGGGTGTGCGAAAAGTGATCAAATTTTGGAACTGAATGCAATACGAATATATATTGAAAACTGCTGACATCGAGTCAAACAAACAGAATAGTATCAGAATAGCTAGTGAAACAAGAATTTTCAAAAGATTTCTATAACACCACGTTTTAACGCGATAGCGTTAAAGAGCTGGTGTCGCAGAAAACCCGCCGCTGTCGTCGGCCTTGTTGGTTGCGAGCGAAAAATCGTCTGTGCGTCTGTGACCGAAACTTCAAGTCACTGAAATAGCCGCGGGAAACCACTACTTATCCACGTGTGCGTGGGCGATCACACCGAAAAAGCCGACCATTCGAAGAAAAAAAAAAGGCTCAAGGTCACGAGGCGTGGTAGTTTTTTTGCCCTACCACCCCTTTCTGCTTAGCTTCCAGCGCTTTTGTCGGGACGAGAGAAGAGAGAATGCGATTGCAGCATGCGACAAAGCTTTGTAACTCCACTTGCACTGGATGGATTCTTAAAGTTTTTGAGGTGTTGAATTCGTGACGCAATAAGCTCTTCTAGTGAATTCATTCCATGGTTACTTGAAAAAGTGTTTCAGGGCCCTTTTAACGCATTTTGTTCGACAGGCGTCACGACGAAAACGAGCCCATTCGGCGATAATAGCGCGCGCTGGTCCAATCTAGTGTGTGCGTGTTTGTGTGCGTGCATGTGTATGTAACAAAACATATGAATAAGTATGCACTTAGCAGTTGATGGATAAACTAGGAGCTGGATTTCGCTATCGCGTTCAACTCTTAAAGGTGAAGCTTAAGGGTCCCCGAATTTTTACTTATTAAATAATTATTCAGTAACTTTTACCAAAGAACATTAGCACTTACTTTTAGGTAACTGAGAGTGTTAATCAAGATATGATGATTAACTGAAGTGAGATTGTTCACAGCAGTGACTGCAGGAGCCCATTGTCGCCTGCATTGGAAATAAATTTATACATAAACAATTTTGAACCGAACATTACGAGTGCAGCTGAATATGTAATGAAAAAGATAAACCTTTAAATTTAGCACCAAAAGTGGGTATACAGTGTTGGAAACTCTATCTGCAAGAGCAAGTTATAAATGTACAACGCTTGCACCCGTTTTCATTCATAAAGCTCAATCTGCAGTCGTAATCTCCATTTCGGTTAGTACAAAATGAGCACAGAAACTGGTTATTGCAACAGAATCCGAGTAAAAGTTGAGTTTTCAGAAAAATAAGCGTCTTCACCCAGCAGTCAGTGTAGCATCGGAAGTCTCTTGAAAGCTAGAGCTACATAGGCATTGATAGTTGAGTGAATAAAAGAAGTAAAATGACATTTAATGGTTCCAAAGCTTCGTTGTTTTGGGATTCTCCTGTCGGTTCTGATTGTTCAAAAACTATATGAGAAATGTTTGGCTTTTTGAATATTCCATTCTAGGAGCAAATAGAATGCTGTTGAATTTATTATTCGTTTTTTTTAATATAACCAGTATAGCTCATCTGATTTTCCAGAGCACCTATTGTATCAATAGATTTGGATGCTTTGAGACAGTATCATGAAATCGCAGTTTGTTTCGAAGTCTGGAGCTGTTAAGTTGCAAGGAACTTTAAAGTAGTGTCAATGGCAATGCTTTTGTGTACATTTTCGTTCACCGTAAACGTAGCTTATGTCAGAATGACTCTACTTGTGTCATTCAAAGAGCGCGCCAAAATAATTTACAAGAAAGACATTCAAAAGTACAATAAACAGGCAGAATTGCAAAACGATTCAATAATTGTTTTTGTTTATTGCATGTTGCGGTGGCATCAAACTGAACCGCAAAGTTGGCTGTTTAGGGTGTTGGGATATTCAACACATAATGTGCACCAGTTGTCAGGTTCGTTCGATTCAACTGAACCATTCGGAACCGGTTCACGGCTGTGCACGCGAAGTTCAGAACTTGGGCAGCGTGAGTTCAGTGGTGCAGGCACAGCATGACACCCGATACGAATGACGATGTGCCGACAAGGCGCAGGCCTTATTTCTTTTCGCTTAATTTACACCGTTCAGCAAACATTGACCGACGGTGAGTCGCACATGCAGACAGTTTATGAGGCGCAAACGCCTTGGCTGTGTGGCTGCACGAAGCCGGCACCGTCAGCGTAAGAAGTGCAGGAAAATTATAAACCAGTGCTGCCCCTTTTAAAACGAATGACAAAGTTCAGAGGTCGTAAATGCTGCACCACTAAAACGAATGGCAAAGTGCAGCACTGGTCCACGAGGTCCTGGTGAATCGAACGAACCTTTAACAACGTTCACAGCATACGTCAGCAGCGCCTTATTTCGACGGCGGACTGCACACATTTTTTCAGCGCAACTTGAAAACGCCCTGGACATCGCTGTTTGTGCTTATTTATTTAGGTTGCGCCCGCCGAGTAGTGTTGTAGGTAGACTTATTGTTTTCGTGTTCGCGTTTTTGTTTGCCGCTTTCTTCGCTTGTCTCCGGTGACACCTGTGCTATGCGGTGCCGAGTGCTGCCTGTACGTGCGCTCGGAAAGGTAAGCCCCTTTCTACATTTATCGGACCGCGTGTGGCTGCTACCTCCCCACCATGAGCGAACCTCGCATCGGCGCCGTCGCCTGTGGTCTCGATTTCGGCAAAAACCTGCCGGACCAGCTCCCAGCACATCGACCCTACCGGCCCTATATTTCCGTTGCCGATCGCCACTTTTCGACAGGCTCACCTGAAGCACGGCGCGCTTGTAGCGCACGCATGTCCGAGTAAATGCACGCGCGAATGCTGACAAGTGTCAAGCACAGCCCCCTGCCAAAAACAAGTGCACGCGGGAAGGCCCGGGCGCTGCACAGGCTTCTCTGTTTACGTTTTGCCCATGGCGCGTCCGTTAATTATCGTGTTCTGGCTGAAGGTGCAAAGCGGGTCCACGCGAAATGCGACTCGCTTCCGGGTTCCACTTTTTATCGGACCCCAGCTCAATTAGACGTCTACAGTTCCGCCGCGCAGCACAACGGAACAAACTTCTTCCGATGTTCAAAGTGAATCACGGCTGCCTGTATGTTTCGCGGCATAAATGTAACAGCGCAACAGAGTTGGAATACCGTCAGTAGGAAAAACGGACACAGCGCTGTCCGGTGTTTTCTACCGCCCGTATTCTCTTTTGCGCTGTTAGTAATTCCGTGGTTAATCCACGATGAACATGCACCAATTAGCCAAACTCGCGATTATGCTTCCGCCTGTTTCGTTTGCACAATGTCGACAGGTCCGATGGTTCAACCCGTCGCGTCAAAGTGGTCTTGTTGAAAACCGTGGCCGAATTCCACTGCACGCGACGACCTAGAATTTATCGTTTTGCGGCAATCTTTTCCTGCGGACGTTCACAGCGTCTCCGCGCAGTTTTTTTTTTCATTATTTTTTCCCCTGTGTCTTTTTGGGTTAGGCACGCCTTTGCTCGCCGATGCCGTTTCGCCTCTGGCATTCGCGACGATCTTGCCTGGAAAAAAAAAAAAAAAGAACACGTTTCCCGCCTGTATCGTAGCACGTCGCCCGAGTTTTCATTTTCTGACGAGCTTGGACCCATTTGTAGAAGCATTTCATGATATTCCAAGTGTAACCTGTCCTTCGCTTTAAATGAAAAGGAAAAAAAGGAGCAAACACTAAATAAAACTAAGCTCATTAAACCACTAGGGAGATAGAAACCTTGTAGTGGAGTTAAATACCAGTGTTATACTGTCTAACCATGCCAAATACGTTCTGGTGCATGGAGGCACACACTGGCACTCACTCGTTATTGTACTCGCATATGGTGCTCACTGAACGGTAGTCACTTGTGTGTACACTCATGTTCATGCTTACTAGCTAGAACTCATGTCCGTACTCACTGATTGGTATTCACTTCTGTGCATACTCCCATTCGCACACACCAAGCGGCACTGATTCATTGTTTATACTAGCTGACCGGTAGTCACGTGTATACTAACCTGCACTCACGTGGAGTAATCATTTATGCGCACTCACATTCACATACACTAACCGGGGCTGACTCGTATTGTGCTAAAAAAATCGGATGCCGAAGATGTTCAGCATTGAAAATTTCAGATGTTTTTATTCATGGACGTTGATAAGGCTTGTGATGCTATAAGGCTTGTGAAAGCGTCTGAATTTCCAAGCATATTTAAAAATCTGGCTTCCGCAGAACCCGCAGTCAAATGATCTTCAGTCAGGTCATAATTGAAGTGCTATGGTTTTAAATGTTATCATTGGCTTTGTCTAATAAATATGGTCTGGTTATCTGTCGGTGATATCATTTTTTCTTACTCTGTTATACTTGAATACCGTGCAGCCCATTGTAATTTTATCATTCGTGTTTCATGAACACGGTATTAAAAAAACGGCAGAAAGGGGGGATGGAACCTTGCAATGAAAAAAATCTGTAAACAGGAGTTGTGTCGTTCTGGACGTTTCAACAAGCGGAAGGCTAGAACAGAACGGTTCTGTTCTTAGGCAGACAAGACAGCTTGTCGGAACGTCAACTAGACACAACTCCTGTTTACGAATTTCTTCGTAAACACAATAGGTGTCTTAGAATTGACTCTAGCATTACCTGCTCTGAAAGCCAGTTTTGCAGCTCCAAAACACATTTTTGTCTGCTCAAAAAGCTGCTCCAATGCAGCCTAAGCCAGTAGCATCACTGCACTTTTGAAAGTGATAAGTGGAGACTGTACTTTAGGCAAATGCTTATTTTGTTCTTTGCATTCCTATTGTGCCGGCTTTGATATATGAGCATGAATTAGAGGCTAAAGATGGCTTTCATAGTGTTTTTATAGTGTGTATAAATGCCTATTTCCACAATCGGTGCTTATATTGCAGAATCATTTAACACATATTTTTGTTCGGTGTTTACTGATGACGATGGGAGAAGGCCATGTTCAAAAACGCTTCATGATATCTCACCAATAAGTGACCTTGCAATATCTGAGGAAGGAATCTTGTCTCTGCTTCTTAACATAGATCCCAAAAAGACGCCTGGTATTGATAGCATACCTAAAGCGTTCCTTGTGAGGTATGCTGAATGGTGCTCGAAGTTTTTGGGCATCATTTTTCAGAAGTCAATGTCACAGCGCGCGCTTCCAGATGACTGGAAATTCGGAGAAATTATCTCTATACCCAAATCACCTAACACTTCTCTCATCTCCGCCTATAGACCGATTTCCCTGCTTTGCTCATTTGCGAAGGTGTCAGGACATATTATATGCAAGCATCTCTCAGTTTTTCTCGAGGAAAATAATTTAATCAATGACCGACAACACGGCTTTCGAAAAGGATTCTCAACCGTCCCACAACTGTTCGAAACCGTTCATGACATTGCAGCTGTTCTAGATAGGCAAGGCCAGATTGACATGATTTTCCTAGACTTCGAAAAAGCATTTGATCGTGTGTCGCATCCAAAACTTCTCGCGAAACTTAAACCTATACTAAAGAATAGTACATTAACTTCATGATTGAGGCCTATCTTTCTTATCGAAATCAAACAGTTTGTATAGATAACGTCCAGTCTGATTCACGACCGGCGAAATCGGGAATTCCTCAGGGCTCTGTGCCTGGGCCACTTCTTTTTTTAATTTTTATAGACGACATTGCCAATGATATCCCATGTTTCTATCAAGTTATTTGCAGACGAATGCATTCCTTATCGAGAAATACGTAGTGCAGACGACCAGGTTCTTTTAAACGCAGCATCAACAAAAATATCTTCGTGGTGTGCAGTGTGCTAAATGAAGAATAATGAAAAGAAAACGGTAGCTAGTGACCGTTACGCGCAAGCGGCTTCCTTTGAAACACTCATATTACATCAATGGTCAAAAACTATAGTTTGTTAAAACTTATAAATATTTGGGGGTTGTATTAAGTGCAGATTTTAAGTGGAATGAGCATGTTGCCTACATTGAAAAGACAGCTACATTGAAAAGAAAAGAAACTAGCATTTCTAAGATGTTCTTTGCGCAAATCTACCCCAAAATTAAAATAATTGCGTATAAAGCTTTCATCCGTCCGATCTCGAGTACTCATTTGTGGTTTGGGACCCTCATAGCCAAGTAAATATTAAAACACTTGAAATGATTCAAAGAAAAGCAATCCGATTTGTATATAATCGCTACAGTGCTCTTACGTCACCCAGTGAACTGTTAAAAAAAGCTGACCTGGATACATTGCAGGCAAGACTGACAACGCGATCGATTAAAGTACATGTTTCTACTTTACCACGACAAGTTACGCATAGACAAGCACGCGTACATAAAAACAGGTTCACCGCCGATCAACTCGTTCCAAGCATCTAAAAGAACTGAAGGAATATTCCTATCAAACAAAAGCCTTTAAAAACTCATTTTTTCCGTGCAACGTCACTAATTGGAATGCACTTTCTGCCGATCTGGTGAACTGCGAAACCGTTCAGTCGTTCATGGAAAAACTTAAACTCCAGCAACCCACTTGACTTTGATCTTTCTTTGCGCTTCACCCTCTATTATTCCACCGCGCATCCTGAACAGGCTTCCATTTATGTTCCACTTTCTATCACTTTTTTCATATCAATGCGTTGTATTTTTGAAATGTTGCCAATTTTTGAACCAGTTATATGATGTTTGTTTCTTAGTTCTGTATGAGCAGATGTTTGTCATCATAGTTTTTTTTTGTACGTGTACGAGTAAACCACTGCGATTGTGTAAGTACTGGCATTTCACTTTGATGCACTAGTTCTTGATGGTGTAGCTCTACGTGACGTGTTTCTTTCCTGTTGTATATTCATATTTGTTTCCTTTTTTGTATCACCCGCCCCTGTCTAAGGCCTCATGTGTGAGGCTGGCAGTACTTCTGAAATAAAATAAATATGAGCACTATATAACCTCAAAATTTTCTTTCGAGTACAATTTGGGAATGTCATTCATTTTAGCGGGCAAAATTGACTTTTCGGAATTCTATGCGCTGTAACCTAGTTCTCTAGCCCAACAAACTTACGTAAACAACCACCAGCAGCCATGAAATGGGTCGCGTTGGCCGCTTTACACCATTGCACTGACATGGCGCAAGCGGTTGCACGAGTGAGAGGAGAAAAGGAAAAGAAACGCTCATTTTGAAAGGGAGCACAACGACGTGAACAAAAAAAGATGGAGAGACAAAGAGCACTATTTTTCTCTGCCTTTCTTTTCTCGTGTCGTTGCGCTGCCCTTTCATAATGTGCACTATGAACCGGCTAGCCAAACCCGAAGTACTTCTCGAAAAAACGCTATTTCTGCTACCCTGAATGAGAGAACACCTAGGTGTATATGGGGGCTTAAAGAGAAGGAAATAAAGGTTGGAAAAGGAGAGAGAAAGAACAGGAGAATGGCGTCCATGGCCAGGGACGTGGCAGGCAGCTTTTAAAGCCAGTTTTACATGCCAGTGTTCCCATGGAATAAAGCTCCTGATTGAAAGACCTGGGTGTGTGAGGGGGGGGGCAAGGAACAGGAGGTGCCTCTGTGCAGGCGCAGGAAGGTGAAGATTGAATGTGAAACCATCAGGGGAGTGTAGAAAAAGTAGAACAGTGGTTTAAAAAAATAAAATAAAATCAAATGCACACATGGCTTTTGTTTTACTTGTAATTTTACTTCTTTGAGGGTGCTTCACCAGGTCACATATCAAATTTATTTGGACACTGGAAGTTGTGGCACATTTAATGAAGAGCTTTGTACCATAAGCATTCTTCAATTTTTTCATTACGAGGCCCGAAAGCATAATGCGAGTAGGTGAGCTTAAAACATTTGGCACTCGCGCCCGTGTATACTTCGCAAGCCAAATTCTTTCCCTGCCCTCTTTGGTATAGGAGCAACTAGGAGTTGGAAGGTCACACGACACAAGCGCCTCGACATGTCATGCAAGTGCAAGGGTAAACTGCCCTTGACATGCTCAAGCCAGGTCACTCCCGCTAGCTTTGTTGCACCACGTTGGCGTTGTCAGTTGTCTGTAGTGTTTTGCCTGTTTCTGTGGGATGGATCCACACGTTTGGAGAGGCTAGCATGAATCACCTATCCTTACCACAATACCTAGCACCACTGGAGCTGTTTTAAGAGATGATGCACCAAAAATACGCCAAGTGTTATCAGGGCTGGCAGCGGCACGACGTGAGAATGGCAAAAGCACGAATGTAAGCGAAATAGAGGCAGCTTACTCTCGCGTCTAGCTCGATCTTGAGCAAAGAATGATAATAATACTAAAAATGCATGCAGATTCTGCTTGAGTGTTTCAATATTTCTATCAACTTTCGTTAATCTATTTGCCAACAGATCGCACAAAATACACATGTCATCTCGAACAATTCTCGTGATGTCACATACTATTGGGACGTGCAGCAGGACCACTCCTTGTACGTTACCTCCTCCATGTTTGGGCGTGCGCCTGTTAGATGAAGGGGAAGCGGCGTTCAGTCTGACATTTCACCTCTTTGCCCCCACCGCTGTGGTCTAGTGGCTAAGGTACTTCGGCTGCTGACTCGCAAGATCGCGCGATCGAATCCCGGCTGAGGCGGCTGCATTTTCGATGGAGGCGAAAATGCTGTAGGCCGTGTGCTCAGAATTAGATGCGCATTAAAGAACCACAGGTGGTCAAAATTTTTTGGAGCCCTCCACGACGGCGTCTCTCATAGTCATATGGTGGTTTTAGGACGTTAAACCCCACATATCAATCAATCAACATTTCACCTCTTTCGGGGCGTGCGATACCGGAAGTCTTCGCAGGCGTGCATCGTGAGCACCCTGTTCACGCCTTACGCTTGCAAGCTAAAAATTCTGAAACCTGGTGAAGGACCCTTTAAGGTGTTCACAGACAGATGGGAAGTTGACCCTAGCCAGCATGAGCCTAAAAAATTCTGGATATCTAGCGATCTGACTATTCGCTCCTGTGCTGCCCTTCTCAGCCATGCCGAAAAGAAAGAGGGCCAGGAGAGTGTTCCTTTTACGGCGAGACTTAGCTCACCATGCTTGCCAATAAAAGGAAAAATCATGTCCTTGCGAACCGCGCAGGAAAAAGTCAATTTTGCAAGGCTATGTTGAACCATTAGCGCCTTTCTGCCATGATGAAGTATATAAATTTTTTTTTGCTTTCCTGTTGTATACACAAGTCCTACGCATCTCTCTTTGAGAATTTGAAGTTCTGTAAAAGTTTATTGTGCCTTTATTTACATTTTAGAGAGCCTAAAACTGTGTTTTGCCTTCCTATTTTTGGTGCCTAAAACTAGATTTTAGTGCTTTTTTTTTAATCTGGCCTCTAGCGATCAGAGTGTGAAATGTAGGAATAAATTGAATATTCTTTTTTGCTGATTTGAATGGAATTGGTAATTTACAGTTGTGTTTCTGAAGTTGTGAAAACCAGCACATCATGCTGTCAGGTAAACGAGTTTGCTTTGTCGCTGCCTGAAGGAGTCATTCGGATCGATGTCTCTAGTCTGCTGTTGTGTGCATGCCACAATTAGTGCTTAAAATTATAGTCTGTAAACTATCAGGCATTCCCGCTCAATTCTATGCCTATTGCAAGGCGAAAGTGGTTGACTCTGAGGAGCAGTCTGCCTTTGTTCAGCCAAGGAAAGGGAAACCCGCATTACAGCATTTCATATGCACGTCGCGTGCAAGCATGAGTGGTGCACTGCAGAGTGCTAGCACGAACAATCACAACACAGCATTGATTGACAGGGCATCACTTGCTTGTCAGTCTGTAGTTACTATCAGGGTAATCTGCCACTGTTGGTTTAAGTTAGTCTTGCGCGTATGAATATGTGAGCATGTGAATCTTAAAGTTTCACTGTGTTTTTTTCGTTGATGTTCAGCGATTAGACAGTCTGACTGGTAATCTTTTGGTTGCACAAAATGAAAAAGCCTTCTCAAAAAAAGTAGTTGTCACTTACTTTAATGTTGTTGGGGCATTTACTCACACGTTTCTGTATTCTGCATTGTAGAGAGAAGGCACCTCAGCATGATCACCAAGGAAGCAACAGGTGAGATCTCGTGTATTCACTTGCTGAATCATAAGTAAACTAGTCGGCTCACTCGCCACGGGCATCTTGCGCACAGTCTGAATCACACTTCTCTGAGGAAGCCACTCGGTTGCTTCAGCTGCTGCTGTTCGCAAAACTGTGCTGGGAGCTGCCACCGAATGATGCCAAACATAGTCATGTTTCATGCTAAGTTGTTGTGCTATGATTCAGGCACGAACGGAACAATGTAGCTAATGCGGACCATAGACAGTGTATACAGCCATGTGCTTGACAACTCCAGGCAGGTGTGGTTCAGGCTGTACTGCCTACCTTGGTGCTGTCGATAATTTGCAGTAACATTTTTCTGTATGTATTCGGGACAATGTTAACACTTCGTGTTTGAGGGAGCTGTGTTTGCCGTGTTACATGGCTTAACCTGGCGAACTGATGTGCCTTTCCATGTGGGGATGTATTTCATGAATGTGATGGTAGGCCCTGTCATAAGTGTGGGCTGGAAACTGACGAGGAAACAGTGCAAAAATGGGACAAAGAAAGAATGACCACATAACACTTCTTTATTATCCTATTTTTGTGCCATTTCCCCCTTATTATCATGTACCAACTGGCCCTTCAAGACACCTTTCTGTACCGGAAAGCTAGAAGGCCGTGTGCTTTTGAATGTTCATTGTATGCATATACTAAAGTGATTTTTCAGGTTTTTTTACTGTCTTTGCTCGATTTAAAGCTACATAAACAGTTACATACGCCCTTTCTTCACCACCAGGTGTGGAAAACTTATTGCACGTGGTAGTGCTGCACATGCTGATTTTCATTCGAGAAATGCAAAGTGCCACTCCAGTGATGGTCAGGTCATCAGATTGTCGCAGTAGGGTGGAGAAACGGCCATTTCGATCTTGCTAGGGGAAAGAAAGCTTTGTGGATTGTGGAGGTACAGAGCATGAGTTTTCACTCATTGTTGGCGTCATAGGTTTTCTTTCGCAAGTGGCCGCAGCATGTCATTTTGCTTGTGATACAAAAGTGAGGATAATGTCTGGCTGCAATCTCTCGCAGTTCTCATTTTTTGCTCACTTCTAATGTGCATGTTAAGCTTCAGCGAACTTTTCCAAGGAAGATGTACCTATCTACCAGGAAAGCAAACAATGGACGGCTGTAAAGATGCATATTCATGAGTCATCTGCATTACTAAAGTTAGGTATGTAGATCTGATAAGTAAAGGACAAAAACCGTCTCGGCAGCCCTGTTGCACATAACGGTGGTAACGTACAGTGCATAAACTGATGCTTGGGAAGAATTGGTTGATGATGACGTCTTGATAATGCAAAGCCCAAGAAGCTCTAAACAGCCTTTTAAATCTGGCAGTTCGGCAGCAGTGCATCTTAAGCACACAACTAACACTATCTGCTTTTGCAGCTGACGATCGCTTCATCGCTGGATTAGTCACGCACGTGGAACAAGACACGGTGATAGCGGCAAGACTGCGGAACCACTTCGTTTCGGCCTTGCAACGCTCTCGTCGAATACTCACGTGGTTCCTGTGCACCTTCTCTACCACAAGAGGGCAGGAGGACAACACTGCTGGCTTTAAAAGGCGACGGACTGACGACTGGACTTGCAGTTCGGCAGCAGTGCATCTTAAGCACACAAATAACGCTATCTGCTTTTGCAGCTAACGAACGCTTCATCGCTGGATTTGTCATGCACGTGGAACAGGGCACGGTGATAGCTGCAAGACTGCGGAACCACTTCGTTTCGGCCTTGCAACGCTCTCGTCAAACACTCACGTGGTTCCTGTGCGCCTTCTCTACCACAAGAGGACAGGATGACGACACTGCTGGCTTTAAAAGGTGACGGATATACGACTTGACTTGCAGTTCGGCAGTAGTGCATCTTAAGCACACAACTGACGCTATCTGCTTTTGCAGGTAAGAACTACACGTTCGATTTCCTACACTCTATACACTGCTGCCGGACTGCATCAAGCTGCATTTGTACCTTCTCTGTTTTTACGCTAGTGGAATATTGCTATGTCAAAAAAGGCTGTGGACGAACTGCGTGCTGAGATAATTGATGAATTGAAGGAGATAAAAAACAGTCTAGCAGAACTGAAAGAGCTCAAACAGGAAATTAAAGACCTTGGAGCCTTAAGAGAAGTGATCCACGCCGTTTTAACAGAAAACAAGGAACTTAAAGTGCAAAATGCTAAGTTGGCACAAAAACTTGAAGAGCTAAAAATGTACCAACGCTCCTATAACTTAGAAATCAAGAGTGTTGCTGTTGATGAAGAGCCAATAGCTATTATTAAAAAGATTGGCAAACTAGTTGTAGAAGAAGTACAAGAGTCTGACATTGATATGTGCCACAAAGTGCCAACAGCTAAGCATAATGAACATAACATAATTGTTCGATTTGTGCGCCGCATCAAGAGGAACGGTTTCCTTGCTAAAGCACGACAGAGAAAATTGATACCAAAATGCTTGGTTTTGATGAAAATCGTCCAGTGTTCATCAATGAGCACTTGACAAGGCAAGGCAAACAGTTACTGAGTGCTGCGAAACAAAAGAGAAATGAGGTTGGTTGGAAATACGTGTGGACCACTGGAGGGAAAGTAATGGCCAGACGTAATGAAACATCCCCTGTACTGCATATTTGTAGCATTGATGACATCAGCAAGATGGTTGCCTAATCTTATTCACTCAAAGCATGTTTTTACTTTTTCTGTATAGTCGTGGCTTCAATCGATAAATGCCTTTATCATGATTACATTTCCTTTAGAAATATATCTGCCGCGCTTGAAAAACATATTTCAGTCCTTCATTTAAACGCCCAAAGTTTAAAAAATAAGCAAGATAAAGTTGAAGAGTTGCTTCAACAGACCGAAACCGATCTCGATGTGCTTCTTTTTACTGAAATGTGGCTTTCTGATAAGGATTATGCCTTCCGGCTCGATAACTACAGATATCATGGACTAAACCGCACCTACGCGCGGGGTGGTGGCTTGGCTGTCTATGTACGAAATGATCTGAATTCGGAGATAATTTCGGATTTCTCGCTGAATAATCAAAACATTGAATGCCTCACTATTAGTCTTAAAACAGTAACACTTTCAGTACTCTACAGGCCACTTTGCGGAAACAAAAAGGATTTCTTTTCCTATATGGATAAACTTCTATCTTACCTCAGCGAAACAGGCAAAATGTTCGCCGTACTAGGTGATACAAACATAGATATGATGGCCGAAAATGCAACAACTAGAGAATATAAGCAGTTGATGTACTCTTACGCATGCTCGAATATGATAACCCTGCCAACACGAGTGACCGCTTCTAGTGCCACCCTGTTGGATGTTTGTATCACTAATGTACATGCTCCTACTGTGACTCCTGGTGTCATGTCCGTTGACATAAGTGATCAATTTCCAATTTTCTGCCCTGCTCCAAAAAATTCAAGCGTAGCACCTTTTCCTATCGTCTCATTGATGAAACGACGATAGCTCTATTTCGCTCACCTATTAGCGAAATAAGCTGGGAATCTTAACTGCTTGAAAGTGACTCAAATAAGGCATACATTTCATTTTTCGATAAGATGATTGCTGGTTACGATAAAGCCTTTCCGCAACATAGTGTTGCAAAACAACCTAAAAAATTAGGAAACCATGGGTTAATGCTGCGCTTCTCACAAAAATTAAAAGAAAAAATTATATGTACCACACATTTATTAAAACACGGAATATTAATCAATTAGCCGAATTTAAGACTTATCGTAACCAAGTAAATTCACAGCTAAGCAAAGCGAAGGAAAAATATTACGAAAGGGTTTTGTCGCGTATATATACGAATCCAAGAAAAATTTGGCAAGAAATTAAGAAGTTGTCTGGAGCGAATGCTACTTGTGAGAACGTACGAACATCTTCGGTAAATGGTGCTCTTACAGACAGTGAAGCTGCCAGTGCCCTAAATACTCACTTTGTTGAATGCTGTAACAGTTGAATGCTGTAACAGCAATTCTTTTGAAAATCCCGAGTATGTAAGACTCGCTGTAACGAAACAATCTGTGCCAAATTCTTTTGTATTGTTTCCTACGACTGCAGGTGAAGTTGAAAAGGTAATCAGTAGTTTTAAATGCAATGCAGCTGCAGAATTTGACGGTATACTGGCATCTCCCATAAAATATGTATCAGATATCATATCTACAGTCCTAGCCCATATTATCAATAGAATGTTCGAATGCGGAATTTTTCCAAGCAAACTTAAAATAGCCCGTATCTCTCCAATTCACAAAAGGGGTGCAGACAATTCTGTAAACAATGTCCGACCTATTTCAATACTACCACTCTTCTCAAAACTTTTTGAGGCTGTTATTAATTCACGACTGGAAGGTTTTTTAAATAAGTATGCTATAATTAGTACATCTCATTATGGATTTCGGAAAAATAATTCATGTGAGGTTGCACTCCTCAAAATAAAACATCAAATACTATAAAACATTGAAAATCGTTTATACACGGTCGGTTTATTCCTTGACCTCCGTAAAGCATTCGACAGTGTGAATCATGAAATACTGTTATCTAAACTTCATAGCTATGGTATACGCGGTACAACGTTAGATATCATGCGAAGCTACTTAACGGATCGTTTTCAGTATGTTTCACTTAATCAGGTGACATCTCCATATTTTAGAGTACAGACTGGCGTACCGCAGGGATCCATACTTGGCCCGGTATTATTTAACATATACATCAATGACCGCCCAAGCATTTCACCTACACCGAACATAGTCATGTATGCGGATGACACTAATCTTTTTCTTTTCAAATTCATCCCTACAACAGATTGAAAAAGAAATTAATGATTATTCAGATTTATTATCTGACTGGCTGAAGTTAAACAAACTTCAAATAAATATCAGCAAAACTAAGTATATAATATTTAAACCGATAAACAAGCCAATGCCTGTCAAGATTACTGTTTTATTTAAAGGAGAGCAGATAGAACAGGTAACAACGCAAAAGTTTTTGGGGGTATGGTTTCAAAACCTCTTTTGGGACAATCATATCAATATACTTAGCAGCGACCTCAGTAAAGTAGTAGGCTCTATGTATAAAATTAGCCATCTTATACCACTAACACTAAGGAAGGCAATGTACTATGCCCTCTTTCACTCAAAACTTAGCTATTGTGCATTAATATGGGGAACAACAACTGCAAAAAATTACAACAAATTAATAAAACTGCAATAAAGGGCAATGCGAACTTTCCAAAACTATCACGGTAGAACACGAGATTTACCCACACACAATCTTTTTGAGAAACACTCGTTAATCAGAGCAAATCAAATCTACTATTATAGATTACTTTTGCACATAAAAAAGCACAGGCTCCATGTTAGTAGCCTGCCCGTTTCTCCCCCTCGATATCAATTGCACCACCAAACGAGAATGCCACCGCTTATGGGAACTAACTGCGGGCGTCAGAACCTTGAGTATCAAGTACCCCGGCTATTGAACATTGTTAAAACATCATATAGATTTTCATGCACCCCGCTTTAAAAAATTTATAAAGAACTTTCTGTTATATTCCACGATAACTTATCAATAAAATATATCTGTCTAATTTTCTATGTGTACCGCATATACAGTTTGTGCTACAATTTGAAAGTTCACAATTTAATGCGTATAGGTATATATTCTTGGAGTGTCTGTATGATATGTTTGTTTTCATGAAGAGTTTTCATGTATGATGTCTACCTGTAATGCTCTATTTGCAGTGACAATTATGTACATGCATGTTTTGATTTTTCTGGTTGCTCTATTGTTTGTATACTCGCATCGCTTGCAAAGATGTACACGCATGCTGAATGCGCATGGGAGTAGGAGCCTCTGTCAGGCAATACGGCCTTTAGCTCTTACTCCTCTTTCTGTATCAGAAAGAAATATAATAAACTTCAAACTTCAACTTCAAATACAGGGCTTGGTTTGCATTGTGTCATTGTTCCATCCTTGACATTATTCAACACAGATTTCAAATTCTTGACTGCTTCTCAGTGACGGTGCGGTTTGATCGGGGTAGTGGTCACTGCGCATGAACCACTGGTCTTGCTGTGTGCTTGCTATCAGTTCAGGTTTAAAAATCATGTAATAATAAGTGCTTTCTTCACCTGTTGTTTTGGTTTTTTCACGTTATGCTCCCTCCACATAAGAAGGTCCATTTTTTCTTAAAGTGTGATCCAATAAAACGATAATGGTGAGAACTAGGAGTCCATTGCACAGAAAGTACAGGAGATCACCTGTGCTTTCTTCTATGGTACATACCATAAAATGCCGAGTGAGTTCCCCCCTCACAAGCAAGCACCACCTTCCCCTCTTCGGGAGATTTGAAATAAGTGCCAACGACCGGTTTGGGACCGAGCTGGTGCCAACCTTCCTAATCTGGTCGGATTATTTTTTAAAGAAGGGATTGTGCTTATTTGGCATTTTGCGATACATAATTAACATTCTCCTATAATTTTGTTGGCATCATTTTCTGTTAGTTCTCATAAATATCATTAAAAATAATAAAAACAAGCCCTTGAAATTATCCTGTTTTCTTGCAATAAAATTAAGTTATTTGGAAATAGCACTGCATTGTGTCGTCCTGTGTTTGTCGTTTAATGTTACGGTTGATGATGGCTATAGTACTGTGTAACAAATATGGTGAGTACAGGACATACTGCAACTAGTTCTGTGCCAGATGTGATTTACCGCAATATCACGAGCAAACGGACTCTTTTACGATGAAGGATAATCCAACAGGACTTGGAGCGGGGCCCTTTCATGGGGGGCCCTTTCATGGTCACGGATAGAAATTCAAGATGGCAGAGAAAGAACGACTGTAAATATCAAATGAACAGCCGTGCTTTTCAAGGAATGTTCTATTGAATATGCATGCTTTCTCTGTTTTTATTCGCCCTCGTTGCACTAATAGAAAGTGTCTATGACGCAGTGAAAACGGTGGGACGGGAGGGTGGGGGCACTTGTGCAGTCATTGTTGCATATTTCAAATTTCCAGGAAGGGGTGTGCCTGCTCAGGTAGGGATGCTTGTTAGGGATTATACTGTAGTTATAATTAGCTCTGGCGGTCGTTTGTTCACATATTGATGTGACCGAAGAGTGCATGTGTGATATGCAGCGGCAGTTGCTGAGGCGGTGAAAGCCCTCGAACGCTTCCGAGAATCTCTGAGTCCCGCTGCAGCCGCTGAGCACGAAGAAGACCTCAATGCTTTACTCGGAGTGTTGGCAGCGGACCCTGTGTTGGGACGCGTCTTGGCACTGCAGGTGAGTGGTGTTTATGTTTGGCCTTACTCTAGTGCTTACTGTGTACTTTTTCTTTAAGCAAAGAAACAGAAAAAAAAAAAAACAAGCTTGCACTTGGCCACGCAAGACTTGAAACAGCAAGGCTGGTTAATCTAAGTGAAAGGCTTTATCCGCTAGTACTAAGCCACTAGGCTAAAGTTATGCTTCAGACTTGGTTTAAGCAATGCTATCTTCCAGCTTCCCACTCATTCTCGCACAGTGTAGATTTTGTATTTGCCTCTTTCGCTTCATGCCAGCTCCTTTCTTGTTCATGTAGATTGGATGAGAGTACCGCCGCTAATTTCGTTATTGCTCAGAGGCATGTCAAGCCTTGTGATACCCAGCATCTTCTTCAGGAGTACGGTTCTTCTTCGGATGACCCATGGCTACAAAATGCTTCAGCTTGACCAAAGGGGGCTATTTTGTAATGATCCCAAGGACATGCACATGCACAGTAGGTCTACTCAGGACATATACATGGTGCCCCAGCTATTTTTAGTCAGACTTAAAAATATGCCCACGCATGTAATTACGATGCCACCAAATGCATGTTGCTCACCGTTGCCTGGAGTTAGATTATCTTTTGTGTTCTAAACTATTGTTTAGATAGATCTATTTAATTAACCAACTTTTGAAGGAATAAAATTCATAAAAACTTCAATGAGAAACATGTAGATTGGCTTGCAAAACATCCGATTAGATAGTTTCGAACCTTATATCTGTTAAATATTAGTGTTTTTCTGCTAACTACTGATGTTACAAAATAAAAAAAAAAATACCACATGACAAACTCGCTCATGTGCCAGTGCGCACGGTGATTCTAGTGCTCCCAAACGTTCAGTGTACAAACAACCATAGCATTCACCCGATTATGCTGTCTCGACAGAGCCGCAACAATGGTGGTTGCTTTGGAATGAATGCGTTTCACTATCTGCCATAAAAATGATAACCACTGTGACTGCTGATCGCTGTCACGAACCGGTGCGAGGAAAGTGTATTGTTCACACGCGGAATGTTAGGGAGCCCCAGAATCGCAGCGCACGTAGACCCGCCAGTTGGATTGTCACGTGGTATTTTTTGTATTTCACAGGCATTTGTAGTTAGTAGAAAAACACTGATAATTAACAGATATAAAGTTCAAAACTATCTAATCGGACATTTTCCAAACAGACCTACAACTTTCTCATTGGCATTTTTTTATCCATCTTCCTTTCTTCAAAGGTTAGTTAATTAAACATCATCTAATAAACAATATTTTAGAACACAAAAAAAGTAGTGTGATTAAGGGCAGATGCGGGTCGAAATACACGAGTTTTTTTTTTTCAAAATTACAGATTTTTTATTTTCGCCTGTTTTGATAAGATTAGTGCTTCTACTGTTATGAAAAAAATAATACAGGTCGAGACTTAACTGGGAATGTTTTATACTGCATCTAAAGAGCACGAAGTGCCTATTAAAGGTTGAAAGTGTGCAGTCTTCGAGCACCTTGCCGCCGATAATGCGCCGCCGCTCGCCATTGATGATCGCATTAGTCGAAAAGTCGAGCCTCACTCTTCAAATACCAACAATTCTTCTCAATGATGCAGTGCAAGAAATAATAAAAATAAGCACTCTTCTGCGTGTTTTTCGAGCGCCGCGACTGGCTTATCACGTGGTACGAATCGGGGACTGCCATTGGCTGCTGCGCGCCTGTATCTACTGTGAAACCTATTTGCAGGGTCCATGTATTGTCGAGCAGCGCAGCTGAGCAATGCTTTTTTCATGTAATTATCTCCGTTATGAATGAAAAAAGAGCATTGCTCGCAAGTGAAAGCCGTTGTGCGGCGCGCTCTGTAGGAATAGGCTACGAGCTAGCTGGTCCGATTTGCGGCAGTTATTGGCTTGCAAAAGCCAATGCATCAAAAGTCATTCACACCTGTCGGCCGGAAAGTTCGTGATGCGGCAATGGATGACATCAGCGCCAATCTTGCGAGGTCGAAAGAGCTCGCAGTGAGAGAACTTAGCAGGGACGACATTGCCATTATGTACAACGGTACGTGGCACAAGCATGGCTGCAAAATGGCATGACTCTAGACTTAGTTCGGATTTCGTAGTCTTGTCGAACTTCTTCCTAGCTTGCAGTTGGCACAAGGCTCTGCCAAATGGAGCGGAAGTTTGGCAAGCGTTTCATGGCCCTGTCTGTGAGCGAAATGTCTGTGAGGAGTCGGCTCGAAAATGGCGAGGGACAAACTCATGGTGCTGGCGTATTTTAGTCGCAGTGGCCACTACAAGAAGCATTGTCCTTTTTGGTGTGCGAATTTCATGTGATTTATATATATTTTTATAAATAAAAACTCAATTTTAACTTTAAAACTCGTTTTTCTCAAAACCCAAATTTTGACATTTTTTCCAATGTGCCCCTCCTTTTTCGGGCACTTCTAGTGCTCGGATCTGCATGAAATTTTGCCCCAATTTTTCCCAAAGTATGAAAAATGCAGTTATCTAGTTTATATTTCAAGGTTTTATTGTATAATAAAAAATTGTATGTATACTTTACTAGGCTAAGTGAAATATGGACTTTTATGTGTATTATTTTTTACGCATACTACATATTTTGTATGTGCTTCCTAATTAGTGATTCGCACTCTTCACTTTATTTAAAGCATTATGAGCTATGATAGGTAAAAACTTACAGAAGTTTAGGGACGAAAAGAGGGGGAGCAAAAGGGTGAAGGTTTTCACTTTATCAAGTTGCAGAGCTAAAATTGTGTAAGTTGCAAGAAAACTTATTGAAATCAGCATAAAAAGTTCCATAAACAGCTCCAATTTCATTGCTCTATGGTGAATATTAAAAAAAAGTGTCTTCGAGTAGCATCTCCCCTTAACTGCAGGCAACAGTCAAAATCATGCATTTAGTCACGTCGCAATTGAGTGTGTCGGCATATTTTTAAACTCTGGCTGAAAATAGCTGGGGCACCCTGCATAATGTAGTAAACAGTTGTTAGGTAACTTTTTTAGATATGAAGCAGCTTATCCAGTATGTATCAGCTTATCCGGTGTGTGTGACCCCTCCAACTGCACATGCGCAACAGCTGGCCCATGTACTGCCAGAACGTCCTGGCACGCACTAGCGCGTTCAGGCCTGTGTAAGTGGCTGTGTATTAGGCTGTGAGCTCTCCTCCTTACACTCTCTCAGATATCATGTGATGGCATCGAGGAACATGATTCTGCAGACCCGCGATGAACCCACGTGCTCCCGTGTGGCGTGGCGATGAAACCGCGTGGCATGCTCCAACAAGAGTTCGGAAAGAGTAACAGAAACTATAGTGAATTCATGGTGTGCTTCACTCTTAAGGTGCCTGTGATGAAAGGAACGTTAAGTCGACCCATGTGCTGCTTTGCATGCTACTCATGGTTTCCTTTTTGTGGGAGATAATCTAATTTTTATTTAACCTTGGCGCGATTTTCCTTCGCCATTCCGGTAGCTTCGATGCGGCTCTTACGCAGATGTTTCTGCGGCACGTGCATGACTTGGCATGGCATCCCAGTAGTGAGACTAGGCGAGGCCAGGTGGTGTGCAGCTGTTGCTAGGCAATGGTACAGCGAGTTTTGTTGCAGGGAACAGCCGATATTATGCCATGCTTTACAGATTCGCTATTGGAAAATTGAAGTACTGTAGCTGTATATGCCTCTTACTCAGAGCCTGTAGTGCTGGTTGCTTGTCCACTTTGTAATCATGAAAGCTATGGAGGGGTCCTGCGACGCAAGTTGTCCATTTTACTCTCTAGAACCTATTCTGATATGTCGAATGACAGAGCAAACGGTGTCATGAGAAATATCATATGCACCTTATTGAGCAGTGAATTCTCGTAAGTATACAAACAAAGTAAGAGTTAGCCTCAGTCCAAATACTGTCACTTCCAGCTATCACGTTTCACTCTCCCAGGACATCATAGGGTGCTTGAGTAGCGTGGGGGGGCTTTGTGTGTAAATTATATACCCCTGTCACACGGAACATTTCAATGTCATTTGAATACAATTACATTCTCATCTAATGACATTTTGTGGCTGCTAAACAGGAGTATATAATTTTATTAGAATCCATTGACTGCTGCCGAATGAGTTCGAGGAGCACATTCCCCGTCGCAGTCGAACCGAATGTATACTCTCTATCTACCCCAGTGACTAATTAAAAGGTGGCATTCGGCATTCTAAATTTGACCCAGATTCATGCAGGCATGATAATAATGTTGCTATTATAGGGCATCTATCAGTCTAACAAGAGCTGGAGTGTGGAAGGTTTTAGTAAACTGTCTTCACTCTCCATCTCAGTGGCATCTGGCGACCACGCTGTCGGCCATGATGTAAACAAGCGGATGCTTATGTGCACTTGTAGGGCATGTAACTGCAGGGATAGCATCAGCTGCGTGTGTGCAGTGAAGCCAGGTGGACGTGCCTTCTTTCATAAAGCTATGGCAATTCCATTGCAAGCTACTAGCTATGTATAAGACTGCATTTTAGAATAAACGAATGCGAAACGATTCGAGTTGCTAGGTTTGTGGTCGCACCGAACACTATACCACGTGTGCATCTGTTACTCTGTGTTCTAGGAAACCTGGATAGACGCGAAATCGAAACACGAAAACTTAGGGCCAAATAACACACATACTTTTTATTCCAGCATCAAGAGTTTGTGCCACATCGATATATTTTGACTCGAGCATTAACGTCAGAGGCAGTATTACGTTTAGCAACCAGATTTTCTGCAACATGACCCAGTTATCGGAAGCAATAGCTCATAGCAGGAGCTATGCAGTAAACGATCAATAATTCGGATTTCACGGCACTGGAAAAAATGCCCAATTTTAGTGAAGGCTGAATGATCATAATGTTATGATGTTTATTCAACCAGAGAAGTCGCAACCAGGTCGCAACGGAAAATGTCCGTACGGCAAATCTGACAAAGGCTGCACAGCTTCTCGCTCAATCAGAGCTTTTCGTTCTCTTTCTAAGGTGCATACACGTTGGTGCGTATGCTCCACTACAATATCCCCCCCCCCCTTTCCTGGGGGAAGAGTAGCCATCTTGGAGACTCAGGGAGTAGGCACAATGAGGGGGTCGTAGTAGGGCTTGAGACGGTCGACGTGTATGATCTCGCGTCCTCGACAGCGCAAATCTGGTGATTGTGTTAGGGGCTCGATGATGTAATTCACCGGTGATGTCGCTTCATTGACATGGTACGGACTACTGGTACCGGGCCAGAAGTTTAGAAGAAAAGCCAGGAACGTGCGGGGGCACCTAAACGCCCTCAAGGGAGCCAGCACAAAATGTAGGGGCTATGTGATGAACGTCGTCATGTCGAATCTTTTGTAGACCTTGAGCCTCACTTGTCAGAGACCGAGCCAACTGACGGCAGTCTTCAGTGTATCTGGCGACTTCAGAAAGTGGAGAGCACTCAGATGCATCAGGGCGGTATGGGAGTATAGTGTCCAGTGGGTGCGAAGGTTCGCGGCCGTACAACAGAAAGAACAGGGAAAAACCGGTAGTCGCTTGCGTCGCGGTGTTATGAGCGAAGGCAACAAAAGGTAATACAGCGTCCCAGTTAGTGTGGTCGGAGGAGGTGTACATCATCAGCATGTCGCCAAGTGTGTGGTTGAACCGCTCAGTGAGACCATTGATTGTGGATGGTTTGAGGTAGATTTCTGGCGGATGATGTTGCATTCAGCGAGGATAGCTTGGATGACCTCCAACAGGAACACTCGACCCCTATCACTAAGTAATTCCCGTGGAGCACCATGGCATAGAATGAAGCTGCAGAGAATGAAGTGTGCAACTTCGTGGGCAGGTCACTGCCGGTAGAGCTGCAGTCTCAGCGTAGCCTGTCAGATGATGAACGCCAACAATAATCCGCCAGCTTCCAGAGTCACTATATGGGAGGGGGCCATAGAGGTCGATACCCGTGCGGTCGGATGGGCGAGCCGGGCACGGGTGCGCATGTAACATGCCAGTAAGGTGCCGCGGAGGTGTCTTGTTCTGTTGGCAAGTGGTGCAAGACTGAACGGATTTCTGCACAAAGCGATACATTCCTTCACCAGTAATGTCGTTGGCGCAGCCTTTTGTAGGTTTCAGGACACATGCGTGAGCACTTAGGGGATCTGCATGGAAATTCATGCAGATATCATAACGCATATGAGTAGGGACAGCAAGAAGCCACTTCCGACCACCAGGCATGTAGTCGCGGCGGTGCAGAATGTTGTCTAGCATGGAAAAAGTGGGCTGCTTGCTGGCGTAACGCTCTCGTGAAAGGGACAGCAGACGTGGGCATGCAAGATGGAATTGATCATGCGCTTCAAATGTCGCAGGCGCGTCGCAGAGCCCGAATAGCATGATTTTGAACTCATATAGGCCATCCAGCGTTACAAAGGCTGTTTTAGGGCAATCAGATTCAGCCATTGGCACCTGCCAATACCCAGAATGCAGATCCAAGGATGTAAAGTACTGGGCACCTTGTAAACAGTCAAGAGCAACATCTATTCATGGTAGCGGGTAGGCATCTTTCTTCCTAATCTTGTTTAAGCGGTGATAGTACACGCAAAATCGAACGGTGCCATCTTTTTTCTTTACCGGAACCACAGGTGATGACCACGGGCTTTGAGAAGGCTCTATGACTCCACATTTAAGCATGTCATCTATTTGCTCCGTAATGACGCGGCGCTCTTCGATGGAAACGTGATAAGGACGCTGTTGCAGAAACAAGTGTGAGCCGGTGGCAATAGTATCAGTAATAGTCGTGGTGCGGCCCAAAGCAGGTTCTTGAAAGTCGACAGAAGAGCGAAACTTGTTAAGGAGAGCAACAAGTTGACGGCGCTGCGAGAGGGGAAGGTCTGCGTCAATAGCATTTTCGAAGGCTGACGAACTTGGTGGCTCAGACACATGAGTGATTGGGGCCATGTGACATGGCGTTTTGCCGGGAAGAATAATATCACCGATATGGTCGACACGTTGCATATGTTCTAAGGTTTCACCACGAAGTAAGCCAATGTTAAGGAGGGCAACAAGTTAACGGTGATGCGAGAGGGGAAGGTCTGCGTCAATAGCATTGTCGAAGGCTGACGAACTTCATGGCTCAGACACATGAGTGATTGGGGCCATGTGACATGGCGTTTTGCCGGGAAGAATAATATCATTGATATGGTCGACAGGTTGCACATATTCCAAGGTTTCACCACGAAGTAAGCCAATGGGGTAGTTGCAGTGGTTGGTAACCAGCATTAACCTAACCTATTCTAACGTAACCTAACCTTACCTGACCTAACCTAACCTAACGTGGAATGGCAAGAACAGCAAATAGGAGAACAATGCCGTTGCGTTCAGTAAAAACTGGAGATGGCGTAAATACGACCGTGGCGTCAGGTTGCGCCACACAAGAAAGGCTAATAGGAACTGAAGCTTTGGAAGGAGCGGTGATGTCGTAGTCAGCGATGAGTTTGCAGAGCAGAGGAGAACAATCGGGCGATGGAAATTCACATGTTGGCACAAAGGACACTTCCGCACGTGAACAATCGATGATAGCTTCATCACGTGATAAGAAATCCCAACCCAGGATGAGGTCATGAGAGCAAGGTGGTAGAAAAAAAAAAAATTGGACGATGTACAAAACGTCTTGGATGACGACGCGCGCCGTACACACAGCCGAGGGATCAATGCAATGTGGGCTAGCCATGGACAGCACCATGCCACAGAGAGATGTGGTCACTTTCTACAGTCTCTGACAAAATTTTGCGTTCATCACAGAAACGGTGGCCCCGGTATCAATTAATGCTAGTGTGGCGACTCCCTCAACATCGACATCAATAACATTTTGCAGCAAAAATGGAGGCCCTGAAAATTGCGCAGAAGTTGCAGTTCTTGCCCCCGGAACTGCACTGATTAGTTTTCCTCCTCGGGAGGTGGTCGACGACACATAGGCGATGGCGATCGGCGACGAGGGGATGGGAAACAGGCAGTTGATAGGCGGCGATCCGAGTCGGAGTGCTTTTGTTCATATGCAGACGTGGTGGCCTGCTGCCGCACGTAGGTAGGAGTTTCGAAGGAGGCGTACGCAGGTGTGGGACGGTGGCGGCAGAGGCGTGCAATAAGGCCAGAGATGTCACACGCGAAGCAGATAGGACGGTTGTCACGGGTGCGCCACTCATTAGATTGACGGAAAAAGTGTGGTGGGGGCCTGTAAACTGGAGGCGAGGCCGGAGGAGGTGGAGCCGATAAGGAGACTGGATGTGGTGGGAGCTGCACGACCACTGCTGCGTAGCTGAGAGGTGAAGGTGGTGCAGGTTGTGCGTAGCCGGCACTTGAGAGTTCAGGTCAGCGCAGAGCTTGCGGACCTCGGTCGGCCGAACGCTTCAGTCACGAGGGTCTTAAAGGTGGACCAGTCAGCAATGGCGGTTTCACTGTTGGTAAACCAAAGCTTAGCGATTTCAGCAAAGTAAAAGCTAACATAAGCAAGCTTAGAGGCGTCGTCCCACTAGTCGCTGGCGTTTACGCGTTCGTACAAGGAGAGCAAGTCTTCAACGTCTTGCTCACCAGTGCTGCTGAAGATCGGTAGGTCCTATTGACGGGTAATGCCGGAGCAGGTAGACGGGGCAGCCGATGGTGCTGGCTGTGCTGGTATGGGCTGGTTGGCGACTGCGCAAGTCATGTTGTGCGGTGGTCTCTCGGCCAACTTGCGAGAGCGGAGCTCCAGGTCTGCTTAAGGATCTCAGCAGCCTCCACCAAATGTGATGATGTTTATTCGATCAGAGAAGTCGCAATGAGGTCACAACGGAAAATGGTCGTACAGCAAATCTGGCAAAGGCGGCACAGGTTCTCGCGCAATCAGAGCGTGGGGCTTTTCGTTCTCTGAAGGTGCATACGCGTTAGTTTGTAGGCTTCACTACAATAAGTATAAAAAGAGCAATAACAAGTGTCAAATACATCAGTGCATTTTCATATTCCTTGCGCACGCCTAAATACAGTAGTCATTTTGCACAAGCAGTGGGAAAGCCACAGCTTTAGTCCTTCACATCTTCGCTCACAATGGGAACTTGACCTGAAACCTCCGTGTCTGAAGCCGAATAGTGGTCTTAGCCCATCCCTTTTTGTGTAACGCCACCACTGCAACCAGGCTTAGCGCACGCTATAGTTGTTTAGGCAGAAGAATGGTCAGCAACTGATTGTTCGTACATCAGTCATAATGTAGCTGATGAGTTTTGTGCACTAGGACTGTAACTGAAGCTCTTCAACAGCTTCCACCATGTTTGAGTTATGTAACAGTGCGGGCATTGCCTCTTATTCAAATACGGAGTGCTGCATTCTCGATGGATAAAACTGGATTTGCCGAAGGCACGATCGTAGTATCCATGCAGTTTGAAGGCACGTATGCGGGGCACACCCCCAGAGTTACAACAACAATTTTGGGTATGTCATCTGCTGCTGAATAAGCCTGGCTAATGCATAATCTTGCATGGTGACTGATGTGTTGTGATTATATAGCTATGATTGCACCCCGCTGACCAATAGAAGTTCACGTACTGTGTTTGACGGCAACCCTTGAACAAAGGACACATAAGCCCGACACTGATGAACAAAGATTGCAAGGCCTTCTGTTCTTCTATTCTTATTTTTCCAAATACACAAAGTTGTTGGCCAAATGGCCTGTTTCGCTTCTCTAGATGCAGTCAACAGACGTCCTGTGGATTACTACCCAATGACCTCACATCAAACCTTCACGGTGACCACATTTTTCGGGAAGCCCACGTCCATTTCAGTACGCAAATTCTTTTGTGATGCTTTGTCCTTAGCGTGCTCCGAGGATTGTCTGGATTGATTGGGTTGCAGAAAAATGTGACTAAATTATTGATAGTCTGATGCCGTTAAAGAATACATATGCTCTCCATAGCCAGGCAATGGATGAATTATTTTTTGAATTAACAGGGACTTAATGAACGAGCCCCTACGTTGCCGAAGAAAAAATTATGTCATGTTTCAGTTGGTGAGTGCTATACCTCCTCAGCATGTATCTAAGTGCAACAACAGTTCGCAACGCTTAAGGTTGTAACCTTGTGGGAATGTGTAGACGGGCATCTATTATATCGGCGTCTATGGAACTCTTGCACGTACCGGACGCCAGAAACATAGTACAGGGGAAAATATATCGGTGTAGTTTACGTTGCTGTGTTTAGACTTTTGAGGTTTTTTTTCCTAATTAAACAACGAGACGTGCTTGGCTTGCATCTTGCAGGATTCACTTTCTCAGCTACGACGGCACCTCCAGCGGCACCCGTCGCTTCTGCCCAACGACTTCGACTTTTGCCCGCAGACGGGCGCGCTTACCCTCGGTGCGGGCGCCGTGCAGCTGGGCGAAGATGAGATCGACCACGAGGAGGCCAGAGATGAGGAGGACGAGGACGAAGAGGAAGACGACAACAATAACAATAACAACAACTCGGACTCCTGCGAGCCGAGCTCCGAAGCCGACCAGAGCCTTTCGCACTCGGCATCAGCCGCTGGGGCCGCACTGCACTACTCGCCTGAGGTCAGTACAGTTCCACCATTGATGCCTGTTGACTTCCCTGAATTTACGTTAATGTTCACAAATTGAAGATTTTACAGAGGTGGGGTTGAGCATTTTTAAGCATTATTCTAATTTGTTGTGTTGTTCTTGAAACTTGAAGGGAATACTGAAACAAAATATTGCCATGCGCGATTCTTGCTTTATCTGAAGTACAGTTGAATCCTGTATCAGAGACATGCACTGGGAAGGAATTCTTCAATCTTGTGTTTTATATGAGGTGTCTTTTAAGCAGGGTACCACATATGCAGTATTTTTTATCAACATGTATTTCAGTGTAGAGCTGTAGGCACAGTAGTGTCTCTTATACCCATTTGTCTTTTATATCAGTGTCTCTTGTGAAGGATTTTATTCGAGCTTTCATCCACAAAAACTGTGGGAAGCACTCCTTACAGACCACATAACGTTCTAGAAGCTTCATAATTTCTTTAGATCTCCTGGTAAGATGACGTGCCAGGTGCAAACGGTCACAGTCAGTTCGACAGCTTACGCGAGCACCGTTCGTAATGCTGGAAGGTCCGATGACTGACGTATAAATGACGACACGTTTCAGAGATGATCAGATTACCAACAGCTGACACTTCTGTTCACCACTGTCAGTGCACAACGTGTATTGCTTTTACTTGCCAGGCACAAGTCTGGCGCAAGTTTGGGCACAGGTTGCCGGGCACAAATAAAGGGTTTCCGTTTACGGAGACATGAAAAACAGTGGAGCATTCAAGTACAAAACCAATCACTTTAGAGGCTTCAGCAGCAGTTTCGTTAAAGAGATTTCTGTTTATGTAGAGTCCACTGTATTTGTTTGTGCTTCCAAACAAGCCGTGCATTTCTAACCATCTTTTTTTTTTTGCTTCTGATGAAACAAATGAAACAAACTTCTTCGCAGCTGAGTGGGTCGTCGGTGGTGCACTGTGGAGGCCGAGCGGTGACGACGCCGGGCTACTTGGAGGAGTTTGAGCGGGCGATCGTGCGAGGCGCAGCGGGGCGACAGGTGCTCCGTGTGGAGTTGGCCAGGCCGCCCGGTGCCAGCTTGGGATTCAGCGTCGTCGGACTACGGTCACCGTCTAGAGGCGAGCTCGGGATCTTTGTCCAGGAACTGCAGCCAAACGGCATCGCCCAGCGGTGAGTGCAGAGCCGGATTTTGCTGTAGTAGAGCCACGGTTTGTCTTCTTCGCGCAGCTGTGCCCGGTGGCTATGCATGGGGATGACAACCCGAGCAGCGACTAAAATCCTGTGCTAATGCGGTTCTTGTGTGGGCCTGTGTGTAGTTCTAAACTACGTGCTAAATACGAGGGAAAATGATTCTTGTGTGGGTCTTGGTGTAATTATAAATCCTGGGCTAAGTGAAGCTCCACAATTCTGAAACCTGAGGAAGTGTGTAACGTGGGCAACCTAGTGATTCCCTGGCCAATCGTGCGCTTGTTGAGGTGGGGGTGCCCTGTCCTCTCTTGCTTGGTCCATGTATCAGGCCGATTTTTCAGAGGCGTTTCTTGAGGTTTTGAGTCGATTATTACGAATAATTTTTGGTTACTTCTGTTGTTTATGTTGTTTTAGAATTGGCTAGTTTATTTTGCACTGGCTTTGAGCATTGCTAGGTTTGATAGAGGCCTGTATCAACCTCTGCATGACCATGCGACATGAGACAGTGGATAGATGACAAGCCAGGTGTCTAGAGTGCTGCGCACTGAACAAAAGTTGTCCAGAAATCTATATGAAGAAGAAGCCAGGCCTGCCTAGAAGACACCACAGTCACTACATAAGCTATGGAGTGGCTTTCATAGATGTTACCTGTTATCTCTCTTAGGATCTCTGCGAATACAGTTGTGGGGTACCCACTATGCAATCAATCGTCCGGCTTCACAAAGTACAGCGGAAATAACATTTCCGAGTCAAAGGCTTCATCTGAGTGATAAAGTCTTCTACACTTTCGTGCTTTCGTGCTCAAGCTGAAGCCTGTGGTCAAACCCACACCTCTCAGCTATAATTGATATTGGGGGGGGGGGGGGGGAGAGTTGTAATGATTGTTCAATAGAACCTTGACTTCATCAAAAGTCTGCTTCTCAGGAAGTGATGGGACAACCGAAATTCTCCAGTACTTCACACACCTCCACCCTAACCACTACCAAAAATACTAAGGGTTTTTTCTTTTCAGCTATGTCATCCCGACCTCGACATGTATGCAGAAGAAAACAGAGTGGAGAGGCACTTACCGTATTATAGCCTTCTAGAGGTTTCACTGTTCGTTGTTGCGTTGCCAGGCCCACATCATTTGCCACTGGTGAAAACAACTTACGCGTCACATGCAGACACCTGGTGCATTGGGTAGACAGCCAAAGCAATGTCCTAGCACCGTCTCCAATAGCTTTCATGTTGCTGAAACGCCTCCCATAGATGTCGGCTCCCAGTGGCTATTCGATGCTAGGCAGGCCCGAGCAAATACATCCCATCTTCATTGCCAGTGTTACAAATTGGATGCAGCACACAGGTCCAAGAACACCAGAGTGTTTAGTGCCGCGTCGATCCACTTGAGCCTTATATGATCCAGCCACAGCGACGTCACGAAGTGCCCCGCAATAGCAGACGCTGGCTAGCACTTTAATCATTCTATAACATATATGACCCCCGGCTTAGTCCTGGCAAAGTCCCCATAGAAACAATGTATTAAAATTCTTGGTTATACGATGCAGTTTCAGGCTGATGACTGAATCTTATGATGACGTTTCGATTTCGTCTGAAAGAAAAGAAAAAAACGTGTTTACTTGAATTAAAGGTCAACCAATGTTCAAGGGTGCAGTATATGAACTTCGTTTTCCTAGTTTGACAAATAAAGAAGTAGAAAGTGAGACAGGATGTCGTTATAAATAGGAAAATTTATTCCCTTGGAAGCTTATGATCTTTTGCATGCGCCTTGATTACGTGTGTATCCAGAATCGTTACCTAAACAAGCTCTAGCCACACGGGGTAGCTTCAGCTGGCTGAAAATTCAATATTTTCACGTTTTCAGTTCGTGGAAACTTTTTTCAGTCGACGTACTGCGAGTGCCTTTGTGGCACTCGCAGTCAGAGGCTTGAGCGCACAAAAGGGCGGGACGCAGCTATTTTCACCTTTTAAAATAACCTTCACGTCAACGTTCATAATAGCAGTGGGGCATCACTAGTTGCACTTCACAAGGCAACAAATTACAGCAAGCAAAGCTCAGTCGCACATAAAGGTAACAAAGGCATTCTACGGGGAACTCTAAGCTTGTCGGCATTCTGTGATGCTGATGACGCTGTGTCCGACCCTTCTGACTGGAGGGTGTTAACAACACGGTTTCAGTTTCATGCGAATGGGATTTCTGGACTCAATTTATCGAGAGAAAGATATGTGTTGGATTCGATTTTTTAGAAGTTGAGAATAAAGATTTCCTCGCACATCCAACGACGTAATGCTGCCGTTCTCAAGAATAATTTTATCTACCTCCCTGGAGAATCACGCGGTTGTGCCGTGGGCTTGTGCAGGTGGTCTGTACCTGCTTTTTGGGTAAGGCTGAGTGTCACTGCCTTTATCTTTAGTTTTTCGATTACATTCGAGTCCACATATAACGGCACCACTTAAAACGAACTTTTGCTTAAAACGAACAATATCCGTGTGACCGTGAAAATATACATTGGTTCAATGGCACAAAATCGCACTTACAACGAACGTCTCTGAGCGCCGCTGATCGTACAGCGAACGGAGTCAGCGGTCTGCCGACTTCCCGGGAAACCAATTTCGACCACCAATGAGGCATCGGCGAAAATCTTATTGTTCCGCGACCCTCCAGTTGCCGCTCTCCCCAACCCATAGAGGAAGGAAAGTTGTTTCCTTCCACCATGCTTCGACAGCTTTTTGTTACGCACCTCTCAGTCCTTTTTCCCCCTGCTACTCTGAGCACCCCGCATCACCAGACGAGGTCCGTGTTTTCACACTGCCACCGATCTTTCGAAGACCAGTCGGCCGTCTACCCTGTTTTTGATCGCTGGTACTGTCTGTCGTTGGCGTCGCCGTCTGGAGTGACCAGACCATTTTCCAACATCGGCGGCCACCGACATTATCCAATAGGTCTGCGTCGAGTGCACGCGCGTACACTACCTCACCGACTCTGATGATTTTCGATTTGTTTCATGTTTAGGACTTGCTCTCGCTCACTTCGCACTCGGCTCAGCATGCCTTCCGCGCGCGTGCGGAAGCGGGAACACGGCTGTTAATTCGCGCGGAATGAATCGCGAAATATCGAAGTTCGTGAGGCCACGCAAGCCCGCCAGCGCGCACCAATCTAGGCGGCCATGCTTTGACTTCTGCGCGCGCAGGCACTCTTTCTAAATTTTTCTATGTGCGAGTTTCGCGGACATTTCAACCAAGCTACCCAACCTGCCTCCTTCTCGTGTGTTTTGGTTTTCAAGATCGCCCTCCCGCCGCGTTCTCCCCTTTTTTTATCGCAACTTCTTGCCCTTCTCTTGCAAGTCTGCTCTTCTCTCCTCTCTTGATCACAACCCCATCGCCCATCTCCTCCGCTCCACAACGCGTGCCACGCTGGCTCGAATTAGTTTCGTTTTCTGACTGGAACGGGCCCACGCGTTCTGTCATGAGTGTCGTGTGCGCGCGTCTTGCTTGCTCTTGGTGTGCGTGTGTGGTCATGATAGCTGACGGCACGACCAGCACGCTTTTTCCTGCCGCTCAACAAAACATCGAAAGTGTGACCGCTTGGCTTGAGCGTAATCCGCGCGTTAGGTGCCACGTTGCAAAGCGCTTGTACGTAGCTGTTGGCTACTTAGCAGCTACCGTACTTACTCGATTCTACCGCGCCCTCGATTGTAACGCGCACCCGATTTTCACCGCGAAAAAAAAAAAACATAAGACATCGATTGCAACGCACACCCATTTTATTCGCTGGCCCGCACGATCACGCCACTCGAAAAAATGACTCCTTTCGGGAGCATCTTCCATTTAAATATGAGGTATGGGCGAAGCTTGTGCCCATCTGATGTGTAACAGAGCATTGCCGTCACTGTAGTTTTACCGTGGACCGATGTCAGCACGCGAACTTGCTTCGCCCCCTTGTTCTCGACGGTTGTGGTGCCAGGCATGTCGAAGTAAAGAGGCGTCTGATCGGCATTCCCGATTTGCCCAAGCAGGTAGCCGTTGTTGCGCCGCAAGTTTAGGACGAACCTCTGAAAACTGTGAAGCTTTTTATCGTATTCCTTCACAAAACTTTTTGCATATGCATGTTCCCCTTCGGAGGAAAAAGCCTTTCCTCTTCATAAAGTTAGTTAGCCAGTACCTGCTCGCTTTAAACTGACTCCGCATTAGACCTTTTTCTAAGACTAATTGCATAGCCCGCACTTGGAGCAGTTCTGTCGTCACGGACCGCTGTGCCGCTCGCTGCTCAAGCACATACTCGCCGAGCAGCTCTTTAATTTGCGTAAACCGACCCTGCTGTGGTCCACTGAAGCCTTTGCGTGAAGCTTTTCTGTCGACAATCTTCTGCTTTTGTTTCCACTGGTCCCGCACACACGTTTCGGGAACTCCGAACGACCGCGATGCGGCCCGATTTCCATCCGTTTCTGCACACGCGATGACTGTTCCTTTAGAATCGGTATCGTCGTGCACTCGAGTTTTTGGAGTTGGCCCTTCCACGCCATCGATGCTGATGCACTGCTAAATGACGAACTCCTCAGCACACGTACGAAGTGCCGCACATGGGAAACACATAGGCAGAAATGGCCAACGCGCCATGCCGACGCACGTAGGGGGCGGCCATTTTGGATTTGCCGATGGCAATAGATTGACCGTAATTTTTTTGTTCGTACTCGATTCTAACGCGCATGCGATTTATGAACTCGCTTAACCGGAAAAAAGGTGCGCGTTAGATTTGAGTAATTACGGTAACTTGCCGCTTCGGGCATCCTGGTATTCAACTGTGGAAGTGGTGAATATTTCGTGGGCGACAGTGACGACTACATGCACGCAAAACTGTTTTCCCGAGGCCGAGTTCGTCAACGTTTGGCCCGATGCCGAGCCTGAAGCTTCCGAATTGCAGCAGGGATTTGTGGCAGCGCGTCGACTCCGACCTGGGAGAGTGGGTGGGACATCTGTTGCGATGGTTTAATTACGGCCGATGATGATGCCGACACTGCGGAACTGTGCACTAATTAGGGCATCGTGAATGAAGTACGTGGCGAGAGCGATTTGGAGGAATCGGATTGCAAAAACGACGAAACTTTAGAGCCAGTGCCTCATGCAGCTTATGCCACGGACCTCGATGAATGAGCACACTGCCGTTTTTACTCGAGACCGCCCTTATCGCTTCTGCTCTTCGAAACATGTGCATCACGGACTTCTTGGAGCAAAAAAAAAAAGTTTGTGTTTTCACTCGCAACTTTTTTTAAAAGCTGTGTTTCATTTACTATGAACTTTGGGATACAGTGAATGAATCCGTGTCACGCTCAGGTTCGTTATAAGCGGGCTCAACTGTATACGATGCTCGAATATACAACTGTTTTGTATGGTCCCCTGCAAGTCGTATACCGCCGAAGACGGACATATCGAACCCACATGTATAGAATTTTCAGGTATATCGAACTCGTAAGTTATCCTCTTGAAATTTCTGTGTAAAAAGTAGAGGAATTCGCACGTTTATTTTAAACGGCATTTTTACCTGCCTTCATATATCGAACACCGCGCAAGCTGGAAGGTGTGCTATGGCACTTTTCATGCCCTGCGATCTCCATGGCATCGTGGCTCCTCGCATGAGTTGGAAGATGCGTTTTGGCACTCACAGCCTTCGGCGACCTCCGCGACACCACGCCTCCGCCAAAACCCGAAAAACTCGTAAAAAAAGGTAAGGGCAAGAGAGCTCGGACTGCACAAACTCTGCGGAATGTTTTTTTCTAATATTTTTTTCCGTTTCTATTTCTCTTTCTCATGCTTTCACCTGCGCTACTCGTCAGCTTGAAAAGCAGGAACGAAGAAGGCGATGTCCTCCTCTTTCCGCCTTTTTTTTTTTAATTTTATGTTTTATTCTTTTTTTGATCAGTCAACCACAGCTCACGCCTTTTGCTGTTGCCCTCGCAGGTGGCAATCGCTTTGCGAGTGCTTTGTTGCTTCAGTTGTCACATCGCTCACGTACCATCGCATGTGCAGCATTTCTCTTTTGCGTGCGTGGTGTGCAAAGCCGCTGTGGACTCCTTGAATTGTCGACTTCTCATGTAGCTATGGCCAGAGTCATGAAGCACAACACCCTTGACTTTGTGAGGAAATTGAAGGCCATTCATCGTGTTGAAACCGGCGACAAGTGTTCGACCGTCGTGGATGACTCTGGGATACCACTGGGCAACTCTGAGTACTTTGTTGAAGAACAAAGCAGATATCAAGGCAAAGGCGGTGGAGCAGGGAACGTCGAGAGACTGTCATGTGCACGCTCTCCTGCTCACAGGATTGTAGAAAAGGCACCCTATACCTGGTTTTTAGAGGTGCGGGCTGAAGAACATTCCTGCCGATGGCCCTATGCTGATGGCCAAGGCCAAATGCTTTGCTGTTGCACTCAGTGAAATAACTTGGCCACCAGGTGACTTCCGCAATTTAAGCAGCGCTCCAACATCCTTGGCAAAACCATGTCTGGCGAAAGCGAAGCTGTCAGCAGCCAGGACATCCAGCAGTGGATGACGAAAGAGTGGCCGGAAATCTCTGCGAAGTTTTCTCCTGCATGTGATCTTCAATGCCTGGCGAGACTGTGAAGACAGACACATTGGTCAACTGCTTCTGCAAGGCAGGCTTCAAGACGGTGGAACTTGCAGAAACCGCTGAAGACGACAACGAGCGCATAGACAACGTGTTTGCAAGTTGTCGTCCCGCTTCCCGGCAGCAGTTCCACACGAAGTGTCTGCGGACGATTTCGTGTAAGCGTACTGCAATGTCCAGGCCATTGCGAGCCTCGCTGACGAGGATGTAGTAGCTGCGGTCGCAAGGAAAAAAGATGCCCAGGCCAACAGCTCATGTGACTAGGAGGATCATCTAGATGAGGTGCTGGCTACACTCTTGTACTCCACTGCTGAAGTGGCAGCAGCGCTCGACGTCATTCGCCATTATATCGGCCACATGGAGAGAACCGAGCTGTGGCATCCTCGACTGCCTTAATAAGATCGAGACAAGCGTCCTCAACTTCATTTCAAAAATGAAGAAGCAGGCTAAGAAAAGGGATTCTTTTCACGCAAGTAAATCATTCTGTTGCGAGGTGTGTGCGGAACCAGTTGTCATTCTTGAATGCCCCTATTTTAGGGGATGGTCCGCTACAGGTAAGCTCTCGGGACCTGTATTTTTTATATCGAATTTCCCATATATCGAACTCATTCGCAATCTCCTTAGAGTTCGATATATCCATGTTCGACTGTAATCGCAGGTTCCACTGTAGCGAAGTACCTACTCTAAATTCTTTAGGCGCATGTGCACCCGTGCAGCTGCACACTTTGTTGTTGTTATGAATGGTGACGAAAATACTTGCCACGCACAAAACGTAGGTTTGAATCTGCCTTGAACCCTGGTTTTTCAGAATGTGCAGGATTGCTGCGGTGGATACTAGTGTTGGTGGCAGGTAACTACACCACTAGAATGAGTGGTTGTTGTAAGCTGATCCTTCGGATCAACGTAAGAAAGTTCAGCTTTCGTAAAGAAAGCTGATCTTTCTTTACGTTGGTGGATGTAAATGTCACATAAACTTTTTGAATATTGTAGGAACAGTTTGTGGCTAGTCATTGACATGTAAACTGTGGAAGAAGGTCAACTTTCAGCTGCTCTTGGTCAGCCGTGCATATCAGACACCTGTATGCATTGGCATGCCATTGGAGCTTGTGGGGTCTCGAAATGGCGAGCGCCACGTCATGCCTTGCTCTTGTAGCGAAAGGACACAGCAGATGCGGTCGTTACAAACCAAACAACAACACACACATTTATTAACTACTTTTGAACGACGATGTCATGCGCTGAATCGATACATCAATTGTTATCAACGCTAAACAACCTAACACAATACTCCAAGACATGAGAAACAGAATAACACGACAAACGCACTAACATGACAAACTCCATAACATACCCAAGGCGCCGTCACTTGACTTACCACGAGGGCCCCCGACACGCGGGCCACGGTACCACGCGCCGAGGACCCTCGCTAGAGACAACCGTTCGTGGCAACCGCCACGTGCCGAAAAAACTCGCTCAACTCTCGCCCGCCACCAAAGCTTGCCTTCCGCCAGGAGTTACCGCCGGCGCTACCACTACCAACCATGATGATAGTGGTGCTCAATGTGAACACGCCATCTATCGCCCGGTGGTTGTAACCCGAAATGTGGCTTTTGGGCAAGACAAATGCGCCTCGCAGCGCAAAACAACTTTACAGGGGTGTCAGCACCCCCACATTCACAGTTCCCGACCTTAAATCAAACCATATTCCGAAAATACAAGAAATTAGCTACACAAGCTTTAACAAAAAGAAATCACATCACATGTCCCTTCATAATGTCCTTGCACCATGACACCGCCGCCAGTCGACACTGCAGCACTGTCCGGCTCGACTTCACCTCAGTACCGGTCCCACAACAGCAATGTTGCCGTCGGCGCAACGAACCGTCACTAGCGCCGACACGTCTGCCGGTTGCGACCAGCACTCATGAGGGTGCCGGACTGCAGGCAGTTGCGCAGGTCCCAGCCATCTCCATCCCCCGACTTCCCGACCGCATTCCTGGCCAGTGGCACCTAGATATGCAGGAGACAACCAGTCATGGATCACAACCCTCCCACTGCGTACATTCCACACACTGGAAAGAAAACAATGGAGCAGGGCCTAGGGAAGGGAGCTTTGGGCTTTTCGCCTGCTTGGTATGATGGACAGTGCTGCTAGCTAACACATCGGTGGCGGATGAGACGCCCTTAAAAATAAAACAAAAAACACTTTTCATAACTTGTGCACCACAAGATAAAAAAAAAAGAAGTGAGGGAAGCAACATGCAACACCTCAACGCCACGATCCACATAGTTGTGCCACTTGCGACAGGCGACTGCGCAGAGCCTTAGGCTTAATGAGTCGCTCGGCAACAACCGGCATCCACCCAGCACTCAGTCTTGGCGTAGAAGAGGCAGCCGGGAGGAGACATCCACTCTGTGAGGTGGCCCTATCGCTTGCCGCACACAGCAGCTTACCCAGCGATCGGCACCCACCGCCCCAGATGGTGTAGCAACGCCACGGTGTCGAGCCGCAATGCCAGGCAGCAACAGCGCCCGGCTCCCTGAGCCCAAAGAGATAGAAAAAGCTATTTACAAAAAATGGGACCACCCAAGAGGCTTCCGTACTCACTTGCTTCGGGCCTAGCCTACGATCCACGTGCTCTAGGCCTTGCTCAGTGACCCAGGATGCAGACGGCATGGCTCTCGTGCTCAACTGAACAACGTTCTTGAAAACCACCCTCCCCCCCAAAAAAAAGAGCTTGCAAGCAGAAAAAAAAATAAAAACTTGACCTGCCGACAAGTTCAAACGCGTCGCAAAACCAATTCCCTCGCTCTCAAGAAAGCACGCCGCCGACGCTAGCAATGATAATTCCTACTCTTCGCCGGCTCTAACGAAAACTTGCACTGAACCGCAAAAACTGTCGTCCTATACTCCAAGAGCTCCCTGTTGGGCAGCCAGTGCGGGGTCTCGAAATGGCGAGCGCCACGCCACACCACGCTCATGGAGTGAAAGGACACAGCAGACGCGGTCGGTACAAACCAAACAACAATACGCACATTTATTTAACTACTCTTTAATGACAATATTGTTTGCCGAATCGATACATAAGTTGTTGTCAACGCTAAACAACCTAACACAATATTCCAAAACATGAGAAACAGAATAACATGACAAACACACTAACATGACAAACACAGTAACACACCCAAGGCGGCATGGCCAACGCTTGACTTACCATGAAGGCCTCCGCCGCGTGGGCCGCGGTACCACGCGCCGAGGACCCACGCTAGAGACAACCATTCGCAACAACCGCCTCGCGCCGAAGAGGCTCGCTCTACTGTCGCCTGCCACCAAGGCTTGCTTCCGCCAGGGGTCACCGCCGGCGCTGCCCCATGATAATGATGATGGTGCTCAACGCGAACACAACGCCAGGTACCGTCCTGTGCTTGTAACCTGAAATGCGGCTTTTGGGCAAGACACATGCACCACGCAGCGCAAAACAACTTTACAGGGGTGTCAGCACCCCCACAAGCTTACATCACAGGAGAAAGGGTCGAAATGAATTTGAATGAGGTCAAGGGGTCATGAGAAGATGCAGGTGACAGTAATGTTAAGCCATGGAGACAACTGCCGATTTTGGGACATACTTGATAATTCGGATGTTTTTGCCGCACTGTCACAAGTTTCATAGGCATCATTGTATGAGAACGTTAAGAATTTCAGATGCTGAAACAGCTTTGCATCCCAATTTTATTTTTTTACTTTCTGCCGCAACTACAAGTCCGCACGTCTGTCGCGTCTATTATCACGTAAATTTGAACCAGCACTTTTCGAGAGTCGGATTCGTTTTCAGCCATGGCAGAATAAAGTGCAATTTCGCTGTAATGTGAAAGTGTAATGGGCAGAAGCAAGCAAAGCATCGGAAGGTGCTGCTGTCATGGTGCATTGCAGTAATGTCTCTCGTTACTAGGCATGTATGAATGGTGAATTTTAGTTCAAAAGGAATTCAAAGTAAGTAGTGATTCGGTCGAATAATTTCAAGTTTAATTCGAATACAGTATACTCTGAGTAAAGAAAAATCTGTTTTACAAAACTGCTGCTTAAATGGAACAAATGCTTCTGACAAAATTGGTTTCGTTCTTGCATTGTGCATCCCTGTTCATCTCTCGGCAAACGGAACACATTTCACTGATCCCTTCAGGTTCCTGATCCCATCAGCAAGTCCCAACCAGTCACCTTTACCCGCGTCGGAAATATAGACTGGCGCACGTATGAGATGCATGGCAGTGCTTAATTTCACTGTAGTAAAATGTTGCAAATTATATGCTTATCAGTGGATATCTAATTTGATAAGAAACAGCTACATCGGCACTCGTATTAGCCGCCTATTGGCACGATCGCGTTAGGCGCGGGCAGCGTGCCGAAACATCAGCTATTCGTGGATTTCACAGGTCAGAGTACAGCGTTGTTAATGCAATTAGTATCATTCTTCCGTGCAGCAAGCGAGACATACTCAGTGAAAAGAACTAGACGAGTTCCGTTCTTGCCGCTGTGGTGATATGTGCTCTGAACTGGGCTAAAAATTGCGCAAGAATAGTTTGGCTCATATATTGCAGTTTTGTTTTTTGATAATATCATCGCTTTTTCTTAATTTTGCCCAGTACTACAGTGATGTGTTAAACTGCAAACGGTATAGATGAGAGCACGTCTATCTTGCACCCAGGCGCCTTCGGCGGTATACCCTCGCTCCCAGAGACGCCATAATTTGTTTGCAACTGCCAAAGGGCGTCTCGGTAGCATGGAATGCAGTGGCTCTGGGAGTTTAAAATGCGAAAAAGCGCCTGTTCATGCAGCACCCGCTTATAAAATGTCATCTGGGTACCACTGCGCTGTCATCTGATGCCCCGCCGCGGTGGTCTAGTGGCTAAGGTACTCGGCTGCTGACCCGCAGGGCGCGGGTTCGAATGCCGGCTGCGGCGGCTGCATTTCCGATGGAGGCGGAAATGTTGTAGGCCCGTGTGCTCAGATTTGGGTGCACGTTAAAGAACCCCAGGTGGTCAAAATTTCCGGAGCCCTCCATTACGGCGTCTCTCATAATCATATCGTGGTTTTGGGACGTTAAACCCCACAAATCAATCAGCTGTCATCTGATGCGACAACAACCGGCACAAGAGGAAAAGATTGCTGAGCACTGCTTGTGAAGTTCACAGCGCATTGCGGGAATCGTGCCATGTGCAATGTTTTGCGATTGCACAGATTTCAGTCCGCAACGAAAAACGTGGAGCTCTACCGCCTTAGGATATAAGTGCAATCAGCAGAGAAAACTACGAGCCCTGTGAAGTGTACAAGTAAGCATACTTATTGCATTTATCCAAGCGCGAATCAGCTGTTTCACTTTACAGCAGCGATTTGCGTGCAGTGTGCCTGTAGTATGAGGCACAAAACTATTGCCGTACTCTTTCGCAGGCCGCATGTCAATAATAGGATATATGTATTACGACTCAGGCGTGGATGCACGCACCAGTGAATGTTTAGAACAACTGCAATGGCCTACTATTGCCGATGCGTGAACGGCACGGAAAGCATGACTTTCGACTCGGTCGAACTGCGACATGCCTTGACTGTCACTAGGCGAATCTACACGTGCTTTCGGCCGGAGTCACTGTAGCATTTTAATATTTGTTCTCGCTGGCAATTTTGCAGTGTGTGCCGTGTTCCGAGTGCTCGGCAGGACTGGCAATTGATACACATGTGGTGCATGAGCGTAAGTTGGAACCAGATTCTAGCGCTCACGTTGACGCCAGCTTACAGCACAGATTCTGCCTTGTCATAACCAAGGCACGACACAGTTTGACTGAGTCGAAAGCAACGCTTTCCGCTGTTTGAGTTTTCTTTCAATCGCAATAGTACGTACCTGATGAAGCTGCTTCCGTAGTCTGCAGTGCACGTGCTGAAAACATTTCGGACTGTCGTGGAAGGTCTCCTCGACGTTTCACACGAAATCAGCAGAAAAGTTCAACACAGGAACAGCGCGAAGCATGCTTACAGCTGGACTCGAGTTGTGAAGTTTCGCGTTTGATTTGCAGAGTGTCTGCTCACCTGGCATTTGAGAGCGTTGCTTCGCCGCACTTGCAACAGAAGGCGCCACGCGCTTTTCAATATGGCAAGCAAGCACTGAGCTCGCTGTGTTCTGGTGTATATTAATTGCGCTAGAGGCCTGCGGCTGTCGTGTAGATAGCTGATTTCGATTATGCTTTATATTTTCGTACAAGTGTTGTCAACATACGTGCTCATGCACACACGTGTAAATGGGGAAAGACTGAGTGCTGTTGCTGCTTCGAAATTCAGGCAGATTCGTGACCGCCACAGCGCGCTTCTTCTCATAGGTTTGAAGTATTTTCTTTTAACTGCAGTGGCCCATTCTGCAGCCATCTTGTGATCCCGAGGAAACTTGTGAAAAGCGACCTTATCACGACTGTAAGTGTTGCAGCAGCCTTATGCCGCGCAGTAACTGGGCATCGAGAGTCCATTTTAACATTGCACAAACACAACTAGTGAATGTCGAATGGCAAAAATCTCTGATCAGAAGAGAACGGTGCAATGGCAAGAAATACCTACTAACTGGCAGGAATGATGCTTTGCTAGGCAGCGAATCACAGCAGAAACAAGGCACAACCGCGAAGTAAACAAGCTGAGACAGCTGAGTGACGCAGGCGGACCGGTGCAAAGTTGCCCACCGGACGGAGGCTCGACCTGAAGGTGACATCACCTCCCCAGGTTTCTATCTCTCCCGTGCTCCGTCCCTGCGCAGCTTGCTTGCCGGGAGGGGCGTTCCCTCAGTCAAAGTTTGCTCGCTTATAGCGCAGCGCCGTCGTTTAACCGAACTTAACGAAAAAACCTCAGGTATACATGTTGTAACAGGTCGCGGATACCAAATTCGCAATAAATTCGTGAATTCAAAACCTCTCAGTGTCGCTTCAAAACTCAACAATGACTTAATAATGGAAGTAGGATATACTCAATAAACCTTGAAGTGAGGCTTTACGGCACTGTGGATTTTTCTTGCCATGGATAAACATATTCACGGTATGGCACCCCTCCATTGCAGTGAAACCTACCTTTTGCCGGGGCTTGTATGTCCGTTAATATAAGACTATTCGCTCATGTCGAATACTTCGAAATATAAAGTAACTTCAATAGGTTTGAAGTTTGAAGTGAATTTGAATATGGTAATATTAGTTTGAATATTAGTGTTCTCAAATATTTGCACGTGCCTACCCTCTATTAATAAGCACAGGAAATGCACGGACATGGGATTGCAGTCGGCGGACTAATGTGACCGCATAGCTTAATTAAGTCAAAGTCATGCAATTCAATCACTGATAATTGTTATGATAAGAATCTTCAGCGAACTGCTCGGTAGTGCATCCAGCCTGGTACAGTCGACCTCGTACATGCATGCTGCACGTATTTAATGGCGATGATTTAAACGCGCCATGCCACCGTTCATGCTACCTCTTAGTGCAAGACAGCTAATGGTATACAGCATGTGCAACCTTAACAGACGAAACCAACTTGTCATCGCCGTGCCTTTGTGCAATCAGGAAGAGAGTGGGTATATGCTTAAGTACGCTTCCACTGCAAACGCCTGCTTATGATGCAGCAAGTGTGACATCTGATTTTAATAGGCTATGTGCTGTGCACAAAAAGGAACGATCGACCTCACCTAGACAGATGCAGCAAGTGTGACATCTGATTTTAATAGGGTACGTGCTGCACACGAAAAGGAACGATCGACCTCACCTACACAGCAGATGTGGCTTGTCAGTAACAACTTTCGTGCAGTAGCATGTTGAAAAAAATTGGACAAGTTGACCTCTTCCGCCGCAGCTCTCGTGTTCTACGTCATCGTTTTTCGGATGTTCTGTGAGAGAGCTGTGATGTTTTCAAGCTTAGCTAGTACTGGTGGTGCTCATCTCAAGACGCTGATTTGCAATTGGAGACTGGCATATAGTTAAGTGAAGATCACAGCAAATGCCGATTGTGTTTATGAGAGCTTGGGCACGGACCGAAATTTCTATTGGGGAAGTGGCATCGAAGGCTCCAAAGCTATTTCGGAAGTAGATGCAGTTGTTTTATCATACTGCCTGATTTTATGGACAATATTGTGGTCCCTTGGAAGTCCAAAACCTCTGTGTCTCAGTTCCTGCATGTTCAATTGAAAGCCCATTTGGGCACATATGCCACCGGTAGCACTAGGAGAATAATACGAACTGGCCTGTATATGGTTGATGGTTTCAAACTCTCGTCATATGTTGTGCTCAAGAGGAAAGTCCTGCCATGACATAGGAAGTTTTCGAAAAATGTTGTGCAATGCTGGAACAAAGGGTGGAATGATGAAGCATGGTGCTTGTTTAGACAATGCTTTTCTGGTGGTGGTTGTCCGTGGCACTGCTGAGGGTTCGTGTCAGCATAGAGTTTTCTGAAATCAACTACAGGAGACACTTGCGCTGCGATCGTTCAGCGACCATGAATATTATGGGTATAACATGGATTTGCCTAGTCTTCGGGTTTGGGGGCGGCAGGACACACTTGTGGCTTTGTTTTTGGTTGCGTTTTGGAAAGAACAAACCGTTTTACACTTCGTGGTTCTATTTGAAGTGGTAAGCCTAAAAGATTAAGGTGGTGAAGCATAACTGCCGAACATTTGCCAATTGCTGTTTTGTGACAGAGCAGCTTCAAGCCACGCGAAACTAGAACAAACATATAGTACGAAGACTAGGTAAATTCATGTCATGCCCATAATTCCCATGCTCTCTGAAGTGCTATGCGTTGCAGCTCCCATAGGCTTTAGTACCAGCGCTCCCTCTAGTGTATATATTTAGGGAACTCTATGCCCAGCGCTCGTTGGAGGCTATTTGCTCTCATAATTTTGCTTGGTGCTATACACTGGTTGAACAGAAGTTCAATAATTTGCTAGCATAAACTCTTGCATCTAAAAAATTTTAGGCTCTGCTAATATCTTCTGCATTGCTAAACCATTCCTCATTTTTGCCATACATGTATTTATTGCTGTTTGCCTCAAGGTATATTTGGGTCAGATAGGGGATATCTTGATCCTTTGCAGTCTGAAACTTTTTTAGGCGTTTCATTCGTTCCGGTACAAAACTTAGACTCTGACCTGAAGCAAAAGAATTTCTTGCTATTTCGCAAATAGCATACAGTCGAACCTTGCTACAATGAAACTCATGGGGTGCGGAAAAAATTTCGTTAAGCGAGAATTTCGTTGTAGTGAAACCGAAAAAGTATAGCTGATCTGAGCAAGCAAAACAAAGGAACATTTATTCTTAAAATTAAAAAAGTGTCCGCTGCTTCTATTCTTCCCAGCAGCCTCACGACACAATTCACAGTCATGCATAGCGAGGCCATGAGGGAAACTATGCTGAAACAACGCCTACAACCGCTTTCGTGAACGTACTAAACAGTTACATTAACACGTTAACATCAGCAGCTGTTCCATCGTCGAAGTGGATCTGACAACGCTGAGATGGAGGCAGGGTATCATGGAGCGGTGACTTTTGCCTTGTTCTATGCCATTCTTATCATCCATCACTCGCAGCTAGCTGATTTGGTTGATAATACGGATGAACAGCCGCTCTGATTAGGTACTACACTGGCCAAGCGGAATTAAGATGATAAGCATTGGAATCGGAAAAAGCATCGCATTGGAATCGAAAAGGCATTACCTCAACAGCACGGACTGAAGGGTGAGAAGGTTGGAACTCAAGTAAAAAGTGATTGAAAGTGTTGATGAATAACTGGGAGGAATTGTCAGGAGGTGATAAAGCAAAGCCTGTCAATTGAATGCAATGATGAATGCAAAAGAAGGCAAAGGAGGTTGAGAAATGCGACATAAAAGCTGGCTGGCTCTCCAGTAATTGAAGTAGATGTATTCATAGAAGAGCCACTGGAAAAGCAGACTGGTTAGAGATGATGCCAGCCATCATCTCAAAACAGCCTTGTGCATCTTCGCAAGGTTGCAGCTCTTGCCACCACGCACTGTGCACAGGTCCATATGAATGCCCTTGTTTCCAGACACTGTGTTAACATACCTGCCTTTTCTTTCCCTCCTGTTCCTTCCTTCCTTCCTTCCCACCACTGTGTGAGATAAATCTTGAGCTTTGCCTAGAGCAGGAGCGTCATACTCACCCCAGCTAGCAGGTCGCACCCACAACACTTGGTACTGCAAGGGCCAGGACCGTTGAGAAAATGTTTAGTAGTGGATGGTGGCGGCGGCAGAAAGGGAGGGGGTAGGGATGTATTTGTACAAAATGTCAGCTAATGTCTCCATTTCAAAAATGCCTTCCTGTATTGCTGCATGAGTCATTCCTAAAGGGGATTTTATGTCTGGCTTTGATAAACATATCAACGCTAATCTTCAGTATAAGTGAAATCTGGAAGCCAATTCAGAAATGTAGAGTTCTTGTTCCACAGTTATGTTTCAACGCATGGTCACCGGATGGAATGTTCACGGAAAAAATGTTTGACGTGTTACGTCCGTGCAAATAATTAACACACTTATTATGAAGAAAAAAAAGGAATTAGCCACATGTGGGCTGTTGGCAACATGTCCGCAGGTCGCATGTGGATTGCAATGTTTGAGACTCCTGGTCTAGAGTCTGGGGCCACGTCACGATGACAAGAAGTTGGTGGCTCGCCACACGCTGCATGGCCCCATTTCTCCAAGGAAGCGGCAACCTGCGTGACAAAATGCCAGCCACTGTTGTTGAAAAGAGTGCAAGCAAAGTGCACGCTGTCTTGTTTGTGCATCTGGAGCGTCGCTCTTGTAAGCGATAAATAAACCTTCTAAAAATGGAAGGAGAGGGAAACAAGGAAGCTTGCGATGAAAAAATTTGTTAACAGGGGTTGTGTCGAGCCAGCGCTTTGACAAGTACGCTTGTCTTCCTCAAGGCTCGAACAGAACTTATTTCTTTGGCTCTGGCATGTCTATGCTTCATGCCTTCTCCTCTATGCTAACAATGGACGAGGAGAGGACAACAATTAATACTGGGTTGTGGGAGAGCGAAGTGGGGTGTGACAAATTGTGTGAGCGAAAAGAGAACAGATGTTCCACGAATAGAAAGAAAAGAAGGAAGCGGAGGAGAGGTGAGGATGTACACGTTTCACTGAATCACACTGTCAGAGGTTAAAGGGATACTAAATGAAAATTGGAAAAACTGACGAAACTTCGTAATTCTACTCGAAAGGTGCAACTGTTTCAAAAGCAGAGTTAATTTCTCTCATTTTTGGACAGTTGGCTCTATTTTCGATAGACTGTCAGCGGGGGTGGTGGCCTCACACGAGCGGGAGCCGTGACTTCAGATTCGTCGAGACGTAGGTAGGGTGCACAAGTTCCTGCCCTCCTCTTCTTTTTCTCCACCTCTCCTTACATTTCACTATCCCCATTCCACAAAAGCACTGATGCTTTGCCTCAGATGCGTCATTGTTTGCAACCTGTGCTGTTCATACCTGTTCTGGGAACCAGAAGGGGAGATGAGCTAGTCCAGAGATGCAAGCAATGGCTGGCATTGTTGGCTTGCCCGTTTCGGGTGAGTTTGTTTGTGAAAAATGCACTAAACGCGAGGTAGTTTGTGAAAAACTCACCAAATTCAATATTTTCCTGTAGTTTCTGCCTGGAACGAAAGTTGTCTTCATCGATTTCAGGACTCCATCTTTCGATTTGGTAGAAAATCTTGGCAGTAAAAATTTTATTTTCTTCGGTATCCTTTTAACAATGATTGGTTGGAAATTCCTAGACAGAAGGCTTCACTCGGTCGCGGGTTCGAATCCCGGCTGCGGCGGCTGCATTTCCGATGGAGGCGGAAATGTTGTAGGCCCGTGTGCTCAGATTTGGGTGCACGTTAAAGAACCCCAGGTGGTCAAAATTTCCGGAGCCCTCCACTACGGCGTCTCTCATAATCATATGGTGGTTTTGGGACGTTAAACCCCACAAATCAATCAGAAGGCTTCACTCGCATGGCTTTTCTTTATGTATGTACCGTACCGAACGAATTCATGGGCCCCTTTAGAAATGTTTATACTTACTGGCTGGAGCGTATTGAACTTGTAAATAAAGTATGTACTCTGCATATTATCTGTCTCTTACAGACCGTAAGTTTGACTAAATTATGTAGTGTTTGAGATCGTTGAAGTTGTGTCCTTCTACATTAAAATGCTGTGCCACTGCTTTCGGTAAATTCTTCGCCGTGTGCACGCGATAATCGTTTGACGTTACCGGGCTGTGCTGTTTCACCACTGTTCAGAAACAGTACGTTAGTGAAACAGGACAGCTCATTGAGGTCAAAATAAGCGGTCAGAAACGCTTTCGATTCACCATTGCCGCTTCATAGCACTGATTCAGAAACTCCCATTGTTCCGCCATGCAGTTAAAACACTGGTTTTAATGGGCGTTCAATGATTTTTTGTATCGGGGCACTCACGACGATAAAGCAGAACATTAAATTTGCCAGATGAGCTGTGTTCACGAGCATAGGAAAAACAAAGCTAGCTGCCATACTCCCGTGTTAGCCCTTGAGAGGTTACCTGTGCTGCTGCTGCCGACTGGAACAGTGGTTCTTCCTCAGCGTGCCTATACACTAATTAAAACTGAAGGGGACAAAAAACAAACACCCAAACCAGCGCGTAATGAAGCTGTCACTGTTCTAGCATGGTGACATTACGTTTCATTTCTTTGTTCTTTCTTTCAGTTTACAATCATTTTTTTTTTGTATTAAATTAAATATTTCAAATTTCTAGCAGCTATCTGGTGCTATTCGATTAGAACTCGATTCGAGATTAAATTTCGATACTTGCACACTCCTGCTATTTTTATGTATTTCCAGTGCATGCAACAAAAGGTGCGTTTATTCGCAGACATGGAAAGGCAAAATAAATGTAAGCACGCTGGTCTTTCACCTTTCTGTGACGTTGCGCGCTATACCATCGCGAAGGCTTGCCGCTGTTCGGGTTTCATTTTGACGCTGGCAGTGCGGTATAGCATAGCAAAGGTTGGTAAAAAATGTACCGAGCAGCTCCCGGCGCAGCATAGCCATGCGTTATTGGTCGCGAGGGCCTCCACAGGAGAGGCCGGCGCTGCGATCGTTTTGACGTCACAGATGGGATGCGCGACGTTCAGTTCCCAACGTGTTAAGCCTCATTTGGCCAGATGGAGATGTCATCGCTGTATAATCAGGGGTTTTGATAGCAAGCAGCGTCAGCTTGTTGGTGTACCGTTCGACGCCGCAGTGCCGGGCGAACAGTCCCGCTGCTAGTTTTTTTTTTTTTTTCATCGTATTCCAATTGTAATGGAATGCGTGACGCTTTTGGTTGGTAAAGCCGGTAAGAAGAAAATACGCCAGCGCTGTCTCGCTGGTCTTCAGCAAGCACTTTCGTGACCAGGATATCGTGTACGCCGCGCCGCAGCTGAGATGTTCGGTGACAGCATGACGCGCGCTTGCGAGCGCTCCCGGAAGTTTCTCGCGGGCGCAAACGCCCGCGTCGAAAACGCTGAAAACTGGCTTCGATTTGCGGGCAAGTATAAGCCAAGGCGGGGAGTAAACATAGCAGTATTATGTGTAGTATATCAAAAGGATCGGCAAGGGTGATAAGGAAAAGGAAGAGGAAGGACAGCGCTGTTTACTCACTCTTCACACCATTCGTACGCATGCGAATGCCTATACTAATGGTTTGAAGTACGCATTTGTATGCGTGCTTACTTAGTATACGCTCGAAATTCATCAGAATTCTGTGCTCCTCCCAGCCCAACTGATTGTTGTAAGTTAGCCGGACTGTGCCCAGTTAACACGTGGTAAAGGGGGAGGAAGTAAAAGTGCGCGACAGGGAGGTAGGGTGCCTGAGTTCATGCAATTCAAAATATACATTCGCAGGAGATTACTTAAGTTTTTCTAACGGCTGGTTAGATCTAGCACTACAGGCAATGAGTTCACGATGAAATTCGCGTGCAGTGCTGAATACTAAGCGATGGACGGAAGACGTAGGCGATGATGTGTCGTCGCTCAGCTTCAAATGGAGTGTCAGAAAGACCGTTGTCATGCGCTTGTATATAGGTCTCAGGTAATGCTGAAATCCGCAAGTGTGCATATGAAACTAGGTAAACGTTTATTACCATGTTGCATTTTTTTTTTATTTCTCAATAGAGATAAGTGCACGCCGGCTTTCCCCCCTGTTTCATGGTTGCATACGCATATAGATTCTGACGGATTGATTCGGTTGACACAAGAGGCGTAGAACATCAATTCCCGGCGCCCGTCGCCCCCCTCTCCCCTCACGCACTCGTCACAGGTGCCTCTTTCTCAAGTGTCTCGGTATACGGCAGTGGCACTTCCCGCCAACCTTTGCGCCATTTCGTCTTGGAAAGTAAGAGATCGGGCTAGCGCTTTTATGAGAACTTTTATCCGTTGACATTCGCTGTCGAATGAACGGTCATCGTTTGCTCGTAGAAAAAAAAAAAGCGGCAAAGGAATATAGCCAACGTTCCGGCGTGCACAGAAACGCAAATGGGCGTGAAAACGTCGTGAAACCGCTGCCTCAGAAGGTGGAGCCCCTGGCTTCCGTCTTCACAAACGCTTAAAAGTGTAGCCGAATTGTTGTGCGGGTTCATCCGGCAAGACATGACACACGCCTCTGCCCTTCTTTTGTCATTTCCAATCTGAAAACAAACGCGGCAATTTTGGCCTCAAATAAGGTTACCGCTTGGGACGCGTGTTTGTAAATTGCAGCCTTGGGATGTGCGTGCAAAAAAAAAAAAAATTTAAACGCGGTTTTCACTCCGATTGATTCGTTATTGTCATATAGCCGAATTTTCGCCCCTTACTGGCAAAGCACCTCTCGAATCGCTGTCCGGCACCCCGCTGTGTCGGCTTAATGCAAACTTGACTGTTCGCCTCAAAAGGTTGCCCACACGTGTTCTTGGAAACAACGCAGTAAGACAGGGCGCCAAGAACGGAAAAATCAAAATAGGCGAATGGCGCAGTAATGGAAGGGCACCGAATGACCAGAATTTATCGCTCGAAGGAGTCCGCCACTTCTTAATCCACTGAGCGCGCGCAGAAACCTGGACTCGGATGAGCGCGGGGGAGATGTTTCGTATCGTTCTTTCCTGTACGCTGCCTTTCTTACAGTTTCCTCTCTTTTTGTTTGTTTATTTTCTATAATTATCATACTTATGTACGCTCCATCGCCGTCCCTTCGGCGTTAGCATGTGATCGACCGTTCGCGACGTTAGGCTAGCCGCTACCGAACGGATGGTACATTCGGCGTGCGTAATTGGCACTCCGTTCGCTTATGTCGCTCGTAATTTGCCGTGACGTTTCTCTGACGCAGCCAATTGCCGAAACGAACGAGGTAAGAGGTGGTGGGGTAGGGCTACACGGGAGGGAGAAGTAAGAGGAAAGACACGGATGCCTCCAGACCGTGAATGCCACCTGGCCGCCGTCGCGGCATGCGGACTTCCGGTTCGGTGGAGCGTAGATTAATGCTCACCGAACTGTAGTGTGGCAGAAAGAAACGCCAGCGGGCCGCGCGGAACGCGCAGCGCGGTCGCTGCGAAAACTGGAGGAGGCAGCCCTGCTATAGAGGCCGCTGTAAACTCTCTCGCAAGTGCGCTTGCAAGTTCAGTTACCTTCAGTACGCCGTAAATCGTCGATATTTTGCGAAATGGGGAAACGACCGCGACTGCGCCATTTTTCGTAATTTGGCGGATAAGTGGCGTTACCCGGTACGAGTCTGTAAAACATTTGTGCGGACTTCGTTAGTGCGGCGGCTGATGACGATGAAGAGTTGTGGATTTGATGTCGTGTGCAATTTTGTTTAAACTACTACACGAGTACCGTTTTAGTGTTGCCTTCGAAAATTTTCGTTATTAAACGCGGTAAAAATATGAACAATCTCTTCGAAATTAGTCTGATCAGGTTATTACGGCTGTCTGAAAAGATACGAGCTCAAAAATGTATTACTTGTAGTCTTAATTTATTTTGTAGTGCGTATCATGAGCGTTTTATTTTATTCTTTTGCTTTTTGACTCTTTGAATAACCTTTTTTGACTCTTTGAAAATTTTTGAATAACCTTTCAAATGTTCAACTATAGTCATTCTTGACCAATCCCCCAGAGCGGGTATACGATTCATTGTTTTTGAAGGAAGAAACGGGCAAACAAATGGACCTTTGTAAAATGAGGTGGAAGCGTGAAATCACCTACTCTTCACGCAAATGCGCATTGTGTGATGCCTTGTTTGTTACTTTAGTTCTCTCCCACGCTATGTTACGGCCGTTATCGTGATTCCTTGTCTGACATGACGCACGGGCGACGAATCCTCTGGGTCGAAGCGAGGATTGCGTATCACGTGACAATTACGGATTAGCGAGTGGGCGCGACCGCCCCCGCGCATGCCTGGGGTAGACGGATAGGTTTTGGCTGACAGCACGATCTTAACCCTTCGTGGCGGGGAATATGGCGGGATTTGGGACAGGCGTTTTGGGCGCATTGTTGAACTTGACGCGGCAAAGAGCGGCCGCGCGCTGGTGGTTACGTCGTCAGCAGCTGGATCGAACGGGCGGTCAGGTCACGAGTCCGGTAACACCGGTCTTCACCTCCGTCCACCTCGACCGTGTGAGCGGGGTCTTGCTCGCTGGATCCCGTGCCGACCGGTTGTGCCCTCGCGATTTCCGACGACAGTGCAGCTCTGGCCGACTGTGCTGGTCCTACGCCACCTCCTGACGCCGGTCCCCGACGATGACGACGGCGTAGCTCTGGCCGACTGGATTACCCCTATGCCATCTCCTGATGCCGACAAGAGCTCTCGTCGAGTGGTGCCCCGTCCTCGGACTCCTGCGACCGTGTCCATCTTTCCTATCTTCTCTTCCGTCGCTTGCTGTCCCGGCGCCTCGCTCTCTCCTTCTTCTCTCTCTACATATACCTTTTAATCCCTCCTCACCCCCATCCCTTGTGAGCTACTGTGAAGGTGTTGCACCTGGTGCAGTCAGTTTCGGGGCTCACTTTTCTCTTCAAGAACCACATGAGAAAAAAAAGCGGGGGATATTTGTGGGGTGTTCTCTCCGCGAGCTGACGCCACTGAAAGCTCCGCCTTTGTCCCCCGAGGATTTGTCCCTCGTGTGCATACCCCCTATAGGGTATTCTCGCGAACGAGTTATGAAAAAAAGTGAACGTAGAGCGCGCTAAAAAAAGAAGGAAAGCCACGGCACGTGTCGTGAGGAGTACGGTTCCTTTTCTTCGCCGGAATAAACGGCAACGTTGAGACGCGCTGCTCCATATCTCTGCAGGCGTATTTGTCCTTAAAACCCGGGTTATCTTCGAACGAAGTCTGCGGAGGGTAGAATACTCGACTGTCATGGTGTGTGTGCGAGTCTGGGGGAGGGGGGGGGGGGGGTCAGATCCCGCTCGAACCTTTATTATTATTATTATTATTATTATTATTATTATTAATATACGACATAGCTACGACGTACACCGGTGGCGGTGCACATTTGGGCCACCAAACGTAGCTGTTCCTGTGAGCTCATATTGTTTCGTGGAGTTTTCATCATATCTTTCTGTAATGAACGTTGCAAAGCGCCATTAACGACAATCCAGTTCCCCAAAATCAATTCATGAGCCCGAGCTCTTTTTGTGTCTCACTTTTGCGTCAATTTGAAGGCACTCACTTTTCCGCACAACTTTTGCGGATTTATCTCCCCACTACGGCGTTTTTCTTTATTTCGTCCAAATGATCCAATAACAAGCCTTGCGGCGTCTGATTCGTCCCGGTTCGTTCGTGGCAACCTCATGCGGAGCAGTCTTTCGTAGCTCTTTGTATCGCTCCTGAAAGGGCATCCATATTACACTTATCGTTCCCCGGCGCTTTCCCATCAAGAGTTTTCCCTAGCTTCCCTCCGGCATTCCTCCCCAATTTTTCTTCTTCTCCTCCTTGGTTTCCTACCTCGGCCACCTTGGAATTAATTCCAATTGCTCTTTATCGCTCGCGCGCTCTTACTTCCGGCTCGCCGGAACCCTCTTCCGGAGTTCTCGGGTCAGCATTGTATACTGTTATCCTCATTGACCTTTTCTTTTTGTCGTCTGCTCTTTCATTCGCGTCGTCTGCTACGCTTTCCGCTCGCACTGGCGCCATCTTGTGCGTTTCGTGTGTTAACTCTTTGTATATAAAACAGCCTCACCTGCGGCACTCTCGGCGAGCTTTCTGCGACTGCACTGTTAGTTCGGTTTGTTTGTTTGTTTACGTTTGTTTGCGCACCCTTCAGCATGAGATGCTCGTTGTTTTGCTCTCTCCGTCTTCAAGAGTCAGTGATGGTGGGGCAAGAAGCGGGGTTTCTAATTTCCGCAATTTTGTGTTTTCGTCTGTTTACTTCTAAGCGCAGACGGGAATTACCACTTTCCCTTCGCGCCCTCGATCTGAGTTCGGGTCGTTTCTTTCTCGTCCAACTGTTTTTTTTTCTTCTTCTGTCAATCGCGGCCGCCGGGTTTTGTCGTTTCACAAAGCCGTAGCGCGGATGGTCGAACTACGTAGTTTGCGCGGAAAACGCAGGTGTGGCACTTTTTTTGTTCTTTTAAGGGATTGGCGCGATGAAAGGAGGTCAGATGGAAATAATAATATGATGCGCAAACAACGATTTACTTTTTCATTGACCAATAGCGTGCGAGTGAATTATTTATTGCGCTGAGAGTCACGCTATCGTAGAGACGAGAGGATCAATAAATAAAAAAAAAAACGATATCCTGCGATGAAGATCCGACTCAAACTGAGAAACTATTCGGGTTTAAGGCACCCTTTTCGGCGCGAACTCCGCCGGCTTTTGTTCGGCCGTGTGGACTGGGCTCCGTGCGGCTTTGTCGAAAATCTCACTGAGCAAAGCGCTCCTCTGTGTGATGAATTGGCTCATATCCTGCCCGCTCTGTGCCTCTACAAATTTAATGTTGGCCGGCTTTATTATTTATAGGATTTCGTTGCGAAATGGCAAGCTATATCTAAAGTATCCTCAATACTACAAATGCACGCCTTCATGCGCTTATATATTGCTTAGTGAAGCTTTGGGGACTTTCAGTCGTGGAGTACATATGGCGTGGCCTGCTTGGCGGGGTTTTCTCGCGGACCAAACGTGGCTCCATCTTGGAGGTGTGGTAACGAAGTTTGTGCCGATCCCGGAGGCGATGTAGTCCGCAGTAGCCCCGGTCCCGTATAGGTGGAGCTGTTTCGGGGAGGAGAGGCACGGGTTCGGCGCAGTATCGCCGACGTGCAGGGCAGGAGCGTGCTCTGTAATCGCTGCGCTGCAGAAAAGCGTTCCTGAAAGTGAATGGTTTTACGTGATTGAATTGACCGCTTCACAGGTAGACGCATACGTGTGCGTTGGATCGGCGTAGATTGCGTAGTTCGTTCTGCATCCGGGAGTTGCGCTGCTGCGTGGTTTATGTTAGCCAAACACGCCACTGCCGCGTTGAAAGAAATTCAGTGCGGAAGGAGGCTTTTCTCAACGAGACCATTACCGCGGCGAAGCCAGCTTTAAAGACGCGCTTAACAAAACTTGCTGGCAGCTTTTGACCGGCGATTTTCTTTCACCTGACTATTTATTTATTTATTTATTTGGGAATTTTCACAGAATGGCCACGAAGGTGGCAAAAGAAGAGAGCGTCTCTTGACTTGGCTCACTCACCAAATTCAAGTCTCACCAAATCTAAGCCGTCTCAAGTGGAAGTCTTCCTTAACCAGGCGCTAAGCGGAAGTGGAGCGTAGACTGGAAATAGGTTCATTTCACTTCCTGCGTTTAAAACTTTTCACGGGAAACAGGATCATTGGTGTTATGTTGTCCAGTAAAATATGCACCAGAGCGTCGTGTATTGCGCCGCTGTGGTGAAGTTGTTAGGGTGTGCGGCTGCCGACTTGAAAGTCGCTGGTTAGATCCCGGCCGGCCGCCCACCGCGGTTGCATTTCGGCGGAGTTGGCGGAAGCGCACTGTAGAAGTCCGTGTAGTGTATGATGTCGGTGCACGCTGAAGAACGGTCTAAATTTCCGGAGCTCACCACCACGGCGCGCCTCATGACGGCTGCGTTCCAATACTCGTTGTAGACGGCTAAATAGACAGCTAAATGGACGGCGGCCATCCTAAGTCCCATTCCAATTCTCACGTAGCCGGCAAAATAGACAGCTTCGAGAAGAACGCATCGTAGACAAATACGATGCAGGCTACTTTGCTGTCCAAACAAGATGGCGGCTCAGCGAATCGCTCAGATAGATCAAATCTCGCCAGAATGGCCGTCTGCACACAAGCAGACGCTTTCCCTGGCGCTCAATGTGAGTAACGTTTATTTGATTCTGATTTCAACACGAAATAAGGCAGAAAACACAACTGTTGCGTTTGTTTACTTTAGATTGTTCTTCTCGACGCGAGGTGGCGCATCGTCGCGTATAAGCTGTCTAAACGTGTTCCAATTTTCGGACAGCATTTCGGCTCGGTGCCGTCTTCTAAGCAGTCTGCGTAGACTGTCTACGTGCTGTCTAAGAATTGGAACGCAGCCAACGACGCCGCGAATCTGGCACTTAAAGCACTGGAGGTTATTAACGTGATAGCATTGATGAGCTAGTTTCGCTGAAATTTCGGTGTCGGCGCAGTTGGTTGTGAGGGAAAAAAATCATCTTCTCTGTGACTTAAAAATCGAGACGGATGCAAATAAGATGTATAATTGAAATTTCCGTTCTAAGTGAGAAACGAACTCGGGCCGTATGTGCGGCAAGCAGGTATTCTACCACAGAGCCACGTCATTGCTTGGAACTGATTTGAAGAAAAAAAAAAAACACACGCTATATGAATCTCGTGTAGTGAAAGGAGCCTTGTTGACGTACGTAATATAGCGTGGCAGAAGCCTACAAAATTGCCCCGGGCGTCAGAGCATGTGAATTGCGCAACGAGCGGGAGCTTTAAAGCTATGCACCTTCTTTCAAAGTGTCAAGCTTTACAAGTGCACGTGAACACTTATGTACATTAAGTAGACATGTTTTTTATTTGTAGTTCGCAAAGAAAAATATATGGAAAAGTGGGCTACGTTAGAGCCAGCTATCCCAACATCATGGTAGGATGTACAAGATAGACACAAAAATATGAAAAAATGAGAAGAATAGAAAAAAATTGTCCGAGACACTGTCTACATATACGTACTGTAGGGCTTCTAACGCATGAGCACAGTCTATGCGCATAGTACAGTTCATATAGCGTTGTGAAAACCGTGGATAGAGTCTGTACAGATAATGACAAAGAGTAATAAGAACTGAAGGCAGGTCATTAAAGTTGTGTCCATTAATAAAAATCACGGAGGGTGCTCACTGCTCGTCTTTAATTATTGGAATGTGGCCACGGTTTAAGTACTTCGCCAATTGTATATGGTTCGTCTGTCGAGGCGCTTCAATCGATCTCGCAGTTGAGCGCGTTGATAGTCATATTGCGGACATTCTATAATGATGTGCCTTCACCTGACGCATCGACATGATCACGGTAGTCGAAGTGTGGGTGCGTTTTTTTCTTTTTTATGCGGCACTGAGAAGTGAGGAGTGTATGCAACACCTAATTGTAGACGGTGCAGTGGGAGACTCAAACAGTCTAATCGATATTTCGATTGAGGTGCAAATCGGAAGAGGCGGATCGATTTGATATAGGAGTGAAGACTGTATTTTCATCAAACCAAGCGTTCTTGCACAATTCGTGGTGCAGTTCGGAAATAACCTTTTTGCTCTCTGAGAAATGACCAGGCACTGGCGTCAAATCATCTTTTTTTTTTTTTTTTTGTGCGCTGCAGTCTCTAATTTGTGCGCAATTTCGTTTCCCATCGCTCCTATACGTGGCTTACTTGAAAGCCTCTTAAAACAGTTCTCGCGGCCGTCCAGATAAGCGATGGTAACTGTTTTTAAGATTTCGTATATTATGCAGTCATTTGTATGAAAATAAAAATCCTTAATCATTTGTAGCGCACCATTGGGGTCAGAATATATTACCCATTTTTCGCTTTTGCTGGCTTTCAACAATGAAGTCAGGAGAGTTCGAAAGGGCCAATGTTGCGCGCACGTACGTTCGTTTACTTGCTGCGTATGATGGTTGAAGGTAACGTACACGGACTCCAATTACGCTATCGCGTTCCACTCTTGAAGGCGAAGATCGAGCGTCCTCGAAGTTTATTATTATTATTATTATTATTATTATTATTATTATTATTATTATTATTATTATTATTATTATTATTCACTACTTATGGCCGCAGGTATGTCGGATAACTGTTGTTCGCGTGGTCAACGCTCGCTGTGCTGTGTTGCGTACAGCCCCGATAGCGGGGAAGTCCCGCAACACGCGGGTCGACCACGACGGGTTTCTCATAAATTGGCTCGCGCTGACACGATCCGGAAAATCCCGCCGCCGGGTGGGCGGTGGGGGAGAGGAGGAGGGAAGGAAAAAAAGTTCGGAAGCTTTTTCCCCAATTGGAATAATGCCAGCTACCCAAGCTTGCTGTAATTCTAACTTGTCTGTTGATTCCGAGGAGGTTTAAAGAAAAATTGCTGAAGAGGAAGCCCCCGCAATGCCTTGCCAGCAGAAGTGAAGCCCGTTCTTGCCAATGCCGAAATGGCGGAAGCGTGCGCTTTTTCTGGTAGTGCCCACTTACAAGCTCAAGTGGCTTTAATGTGTTAATGTAAATGCTACGTTAGTTCTATATTAAAAGATAGTTGTTCGCAACCACATAACACACGGGAACTAGTATGGGTGACTGAATCTCCAAATAACTTTGCCTCCAATTAGACGCTCACTAAAGAAAACGAGTAACGCTAAGACGCCTTTGGAGTACTACGTGACCAGAAAAAAAAAAAACAAGTTCCCAGATTACACTCGGTGGGCGTGCCAGGGAAACGCTTTGTTCTAAACTGCAAAACGGTGATAAAATATCATGCCCCTAGTAAGATGGCCGCCGCAACCGCCATCTTGTCATAGGCATGGCTTCATTTCTGGGCAATAATTTCCGCTGCAGCAATTTTTTTTTAAACCTCCTTGGTTCACTCATGGCTGCGCTAAAAATACGAACAACAGATGAGATGTTGAGTACCTCTCATCTGATGTCCGTATTTTCAGCGCAGCCACGAATCAAGTTACAAACCAACCTTGCCCTGCCTGACCAACTACAATATCTTTCTTTCGTCCGCCTCCCCCCCCCCCTTTTTTTTTCTGTTATTGTCGCTTTCAAACTGTGCTACCGTAGCTTCAAAAAACTTGGAGGACACTCGCGTTGCGCCTTCAACAATAGAGAGTTTTAGTACTGCGTACGCTGCGTACGTGGCGGCGTTGCGTACATAAGGACGCCACGTTCTGCGTAGTGCGCATGCGCAGACCGCAACGCGCACGTATCACGTTACGTACGCAGCCGCTATGTACGCACGCATGAGATGCGTGCGTGCGCACGCATGAGCTGATCGCGCCGCTCTCGACCAAGTTCGCGACAGCGCGAGACTTCGTTTTGCAAAATGGCGGCATCGAAGGCAAGCATCGACTGGCTCTGTGGCTTAAAATATGGCCACAATCTGGCTATCACACTTGGATTGGCTCACATTGGCTGTCAACAACACGTGCTTCTGTTTCGATATACCAGATGGCGCAACACGCTTCACGCTGGTTACGTACACGGGTACTACGGCGTACTAAAAGCCGATTAGTGGCAAACGACGCCACGTAACGTAAGGTGCTTGCGTGATGCGTACGTAGCACCATTCCGCAGTACTAAAACTCTCTAATAGAACGCGATAGCGTACGTAATCTGGGCCCGTGCGCACGGACTTTCAAATTCTAGCCTGCTTTGATTCTCAGTGCATGCCTCAACCGTGCCACAGGGAAACGAACGAGTGAGCGCTTAGCATTGGCCATTTCAAGTGATCCTAGAACACCTACTGTAGGCATACAGTTAAGTGCCCACTACGGCGTTTAGGTGGAAACCCCTAGGCACTCCGCCGACCGAAGTGAAAACTGTGCCACTATTTCCATCGCTAGTTACCAATCGCCATTACAATCATTTCCAAAGGACGCCGCCAAAGCGACAATCTGGCAGCGTAAGCGCACTTGCCCAAACTCGCACTGTTTCAGTGTCACTGGGGTGTATTACACGTAACAAGATTCGGTTGAAGAAAAATAATTAGAAGGAAAGGGGGGTCGATGTGAAATCTTTTGGTCCGGAAGAACACCCCGTCCATCGGGAACGTGCCTATGCGTCACGTTCGTTTGAGGTTTTGTTGTATCTGTTTTTCTATGTCTCATGCGTGCGCCAGAGTTCGTACGCTGCTATACGTTGAATGAATAATTTTTCCCACTAGGTGGCGCCCGCAGCCGGTGCTTGCACTTCCGCGCGCTCATCAAGCCGGTAATTAAACCCGTCTTAAGAAGAAAAAACACGACCCTCTCGACTCGTTAATCGATACTTCATTTTTCTGTAATTATGAGGGCTAGATAGAAAATGCGGGAAGTACAGTCCTGAACCAGCTTTCATATAGCACTTGCTTTTTCCTTTCTCGATGGAGTATACGACGGCGCCTTCGAGTGAAGTGATTCAACTCTAACGCGTTTATTTCTATTTCTTTGAATCTGTTTTTTTTTTTTACTGAAAAGTGTTTATACATCCTTTCGAACAAACGGGATCGCAGTGTTGACCGCAGGGGGCGAACCTTCACCGCAACGCCTTCCCGCTCTTCCGGATACCCTCCCACTGATGCCTTGGCTGTCAGAACTCAGTGCTGAGTAGACGTAATTGAACTAGGGTGGGGGAGCCTGCTTGCCCGCCCTCCTCCGCGGAGCACGCCTGTGATTTCGGAGTCCGGGTCGCTCCACCATTTAGTATGTGTTAATGTGCCGGAGCGTTTGTGCGCGGTGTTTTGCATTGGGAGCTGTTGTCGCGCTCCGCCACTTGAGCGCTTCAATCAATCGAACAATCATTCAAACAACTAGATTCACCAATATTTTTTTAAAAAATCACAGCATATTCAGGGAGTGAACGATCATAAGTGGGGCGAAGCGTCCGTCAGTTCATCCGTGCGTCTGTCTGTTCGTCCGTCCGTCCGTCCGTCCATCTAGCGAACACTCCAGGTACCGCCATCTCGCATCATTTCATCCTATGTTGGATGGATGGATGGATGCTATGAGCGTCCCCTTTATAACGGGGTGGTGACAAGTATGCCACCAAGCTCGACAAAAAAAAAAAACCCTTTTTTCCTTTTTATGTTGGCCTAATGCCTCTACTTCGATAAATTCTATCTTAATGGAAAAAAAGGTAAATTTTCAGCTTAAGTTCTCTGCCATTTACGGCACACTGTCCATATTTTATTTTTCCAATATTTATTTTTGTCCTTTCTCTCTAATTTTCTGCCACCAATACTCTAACCGTCTCTTACTTATTTCAATCGCGGGTGTGTTCAGCTTTCCATTGTTGTCCCTAAAACCCAAGGCTTCCTGTAGGCTCGTGCCCAAACGTACACCTGGGTGTATATCTCCACATTCAATCAGAACATGCTCCGCCGTTTCCTTATCTTTCCCGCAGCATGTGCATTGTTCTTCTTCTTTACTGAATCTTGCTTTATAACTACGCGTTCTAAGGCAACCCGATCTCGCTTCAAACAGTAAAGCGCTTCCCCTTGAATTATCGTAAAATGCCTCCCTCCTTATTTCATTTTTGCCCTTTTGGTAGTTACTCAAAGCCGGTTTTTTTCTCCATAGCTGCCATCCAGTAAATCCTCTCCGCCTCCCTGACTTTTCCCTTAACGCTCTTTGTTGACATACGGCTTACAATACCAGCCGTATACTTACTAGTGAGTCTTCTAGTTCTTTTTCTCCACTGTGTGTCCACGCTCTTCCTATACAAATAACGGAACACCTTCTCTGCCCATCTACTCTCCTTCATATTTCTTAGCCTTTCTTCGAACCTTATTTTGCTCTGCGCTTCCCTCGCCTCAAAACCTGCCCACCCCATATCGCCCTTTACAGCCTCGTTTGTCGTCTTCCCGTGAGCACCCAACGCGAGGCGTCCCACAGTCCTTTGATTTACATCCATTCCCGCTTGCACCTCTGCCCTCATGCACACCACTGAGTTCCCAAAAGTAAGCCCTGGAACCATTACACCCTTCCACAGACCTCGAAGCACCTCATACCTATTGTATCCCCACAACGCTCTGTGCTTCATTATTGCCGCATTCCTCTTTCCTTTTGCTGCCGAGGCTTTTTCCTGTACCTCCATGTATCTATCACTCTCATTTACCCATACTCCAAGGTACTTGTATTCACTTACCCTCGGTATTTCTTGGCCTTGTATGGACACCGTCTGATCACAGGGATCATTGAATACCATCAATCCACACTTCGTTACACTGAATCCTAGTCCAAGAGCTTCACCTTCCCTTCCGCATATATTCGCCAGCTGCTGTATATCATCTCGACTGTCCGCAAATAAGACGATATCGTCCGCATAAAATAAACCTGGAAGCTTCTGCTCAATCATCATGCCGCCCTGTTTGTGTGACAGATTAAAACCAATGTTGCTACCTTCTAGCGCTTTTTCCATACTCACCATGTACAGCATGAATAACAGCGGGGACAAAGGACATCCCTGTCTCAGACCCCTGCTAACCTCAACGTTCTCTTTGCTACGCATTCCTTCCCACTCTATGCAAACTGTATTTTCTCGGTATATCTCCCTCAAAAGCTGTATACAGTCGTCGCCCATGCCCATTCCTTTCAATATATCCCACAAAATTTCCTGATTAACGTTGTCGTATGCCCCAGTGATGTCTAGAAAAGCCACGTACAAGGGCCTATTCTCTATTTTGGATATTTCTATACACTGAGTGAGAACAAACAGGTTATCGTCTAACCGCCTGTCGACTCGAAATCCGTTCTGAAGTTCTCCCAAAATATCGTTATGTTCGGCCCATGTTTCTATTTTCATTTTTACTGCTTGCATCGCCATCCTGTATAGTACCGATGTAATGGTTAGTGGTCTATACGAGCGAATCTTGTCCTTTTCTCCCTTGCCTTTATAGATTAAGTTCATTCTACTTTGTCGCCAACTGTCCGGTATTTGTCCGTCCTTTAAGCTTTTTTCTACTGCTTTTAACAATGCTTCTTTAGTGTTATGTCCTAGTTCGTTAATGAGGCTAACGGGAATCCCATCTAAACCCGCGGCAGTGCGCTTTGGAATTTTTCCTTCGGCCTTTTTCCAGTTGAGATTATCAAGTACTAGCTCTTCCTCTGTTGCTTTCTCCGCCACACTTTTACTCACCGGGGAGATCCCCTGGACGCTCTTTTGAAACGAATCGGCTGTTACCTTTTGGATGTAACCTAGCGCTTCGTACCCTTCCAATTGATTTCCTCCTTCATCTAGAATATGTTGTCGCGTTGTGACAGACTTCCTACCTAGCGCCTTTATGTGGCTCCAAAAAATCCTAGGCGCGGCCTCCTTTTTTTCGTGTATCTCTGTCATCCAGCGTTCACTTTCACCTTTAATTTTTGCCTCTACCAATTTCTGTACAAGGGATTTTTTCTCTAAATATATTTCCCATATTTTTTTGACTTCGTCCTGCGGCCGCTTCTCCTTTTTTGCCTTTCTATGCTGCCGTGAGGCTTCGCGTCGCTTCTCGATCGCCTCCCGGATTTTCTTGTTCCACCAACTTTTTGGCTTCCTTTTTCCTTTCCAGCAAACAGTTTTCTTCTCTTTCCCTATCTCCTTCGTCATTAGATGTAACAGCTCACTATACTCCCAGTCCTTGCCTGGTATTTCGCCTACTTCTTCCTCGACTCTTGCGGCTATATTTATTATTTGTTTGTCATTTAAATACGAGCTGCCAGACTTTGATTCCATGCTCATATTTTCAGTTTCGTATCCCATTTGTAATGTTATTCGTTTATGATCACTACCCAAGCTGTTAATGCCTTCCTCGTCTATCCTCATTTCTGTCAGTTTGTGGTAAATTCCTTCAGTCATGAGACAATAATCAATACTTGATTGCTTGTTTCCGACTTCCCATGTGATCTGGCCGTCACATTTAGGCCCCGTGTTAACTATCTCCAGACTATGTTGCTCGCAAAGATCTAGTAATAACTTCCCATTGGTGTCTGAATATCCGTCAAGGTCATGTATGTGGGCATTCATGTCCCCTAGAAGGATGATTTCGGCCCCATTACCAAATTCCTTAATATCCGCACTCATGCAATCCACTATCTCCTGATTCTTTTCTCTGCAGTTATTCCCCGTCCACAAGTAGGCTACCCCTAGCCACGTTTCCTTTCCACCTACTGTGCCCCGAACCCAGAGGTGCTCTGAACACGTCTGTTTCACTCTAACCCATTTGGCTCCGCGGTGAATTAGCATTCCTACACCCCCACCTTTCCTTTCCGATATGGTCCTGTTACACCCTTCCCAAACATAATTTTTAATATGTGGTGGCTCTTCCAAGTCTCTAAGGTGTGTTTCTGTAACCGCATACACGCCTATCTGTTCTTTGTTTAACTGCTCCTCAATCTCTAACCATTTTGCCTTCTTTCTGCCACCCTGCATGTTTATGTAACTAATTGCAACACGCGCCTTTTTCCTTTTTCTTTTACCTTTTTTCTGGTTTTTCGCAATTCTACCTGTCAAAGCGTCCTCCTGGTTGCTTTCCCTGTTACGAGCTACCCCGGACTCCGAAGGGCCCGTGAGCCCCCCAAAAAAGCTACTGCGCGTCCTGCCAGTCGCCAGCCCACCTCGTGTCCAAGCCTCTTATCGAAATGAATCCTATCTCTTTGGAATCCACCCCACCTGTGCACTTCCCTGTTTAAATCCACTACCTCGAAACCCTTCTCTCGACTAATCCGCCATATCTCCTTGTTTGCGTCGACAACCGCTCTTCGCAGGTTGACGTTGCGCACCGGTACTTCCGGTACTGTGCATACTACAATTTGCACCTGGGGGGACACGGTGCGCATGTCATCCACCCCTCTCGCCAAGGCCGTCGCTAGTCCTGACGATTCTTTTTTCAGGACGTCATTTAACCCTCCCGCAATTACAACGAGGTTACGATTGCCAGCCTTAGCTGCGAGTTGTTCACCCGCTTGACTCATTACTGTCCCCAGCGTTTGTCCTGGGAACGTCCCTATCGCAACTCTCTTGTCGCCTTTCACCCTTTCTTTGATTGCCGCTGCGCATCGGACTAAATTTGAGTCACCGGCGATGATGACCTGTTCAGACATTCCTTCTGAAACCTGCACCTGGCTGCTGACTAGGTGGCTAGCGTGAGTCACGGCTGCTGGTTTGCTCCCTCCCTCCCTCAAAACTACTTCCCGGCAGCTGGGCCCTGTGGCCAATGTATCTGCCTTTGTCATGCCTGTTTCCCTCATCTCTCCCGCACGGGGGGTCGTCGCCATAATGCTTCCGCCGTCACCTGCGTCTTCGTTCCCTTTCACGACCTTCGATAGGCCCTTCTCGGCTGCCCGGAGCCTTTCCTCCATGGCTGACGTTTTCTCTCGCTCCTTCGCCAATGCATTCTCCAGCTCTGCGATTTTCTCCATGAGCCCACTCTGGACCGCCATCATATTTTTCATTTTCTCCTCGAACTCGCACTGTCTACACTTGGCGTCATCTTCTGCTTTCTCCTCCGCACTAATTTCCACCTTCCACCCTATCCCGCACTCTGAACACTTTACGGTCTTTTTGACCATGGCTAGCTCAGTTTACCGATGCCCACGTGTTAGAAAACTGTACTAAAATACACTGGTCTAAGCCAAAAAGAACCACAATAATAAATAAATACGCTACACTTCACAGCACCTGCGCGTGCACGTGGTCGGTCTACGCGCAGGCTTCAGCCACGTGGTGGCTGGAGAAAAAAAGACACAGTACAAAATACTAATAAAAAAAAAACCGTACACCGTACTAGACCTAATCAAGCCTTACGCTAGCGCCTTACGTTCTCATAACGCTACATACAGAGGCAAGCTGGAAACATGCAAAAACACTTATCTGTAGCTGTCATTCCGGAGCTCTCCAAAAACACGTCCGACCTCCTACCCGCTCACCGGAGCCTGGCAGTACTTGTATGTTCATCACATACAAGTACTGCCATCTAACGGACATTCCAAGGACTAAACGAGACGTTACCTACTACTACTACTACTACTACTACTACTACTACTACTACTACTACATACATCGGCGAGTGACGACCCATGACTTAAGGAGCTGCACCCCTAAAGCATTAGGTGAAAAATGGTGGCCGGTAATGTCCCAGCCAGCCATCGGCAGTGGAAGCTTAGGGCATGCAGCACTCGATCTGAATAGAAAGAAAAAAATAAAAATCACTGCTCAAGCAGTTGATGTGCTCGGCCCCGGGGTTTAGTAGTGGGTTCAACCCGGCGCTGCACTAAAGCCCTTAACAATTATTAGTTACGTTTCCCTGCTTCTTAATGAGGTTAGATTCATGTTTGGCTTGGGTTTATCACAGTGCTTATTTCACATGCCGCACATTGTGCCTCGCATGATCAAGGTCATGGAACAGCGTAATAAGCGGTTAGATGCATTTCGCAATGCGTTAATCCCAGTGGTTGCTTTCGAACCACAATGGTCACAGACGTCACAAACGTCGCAGCTGAAGCCAAAGTGCCGCTGGAGAAACTTTCGCCAAAAACAGGTTGTGATGAGAAACTTTATTCGCGTGAAGGCCTAAATGTAGAATAATATTTTAAAGATTAAAAAGGTTGGAAACTAATTACAAAAAAAATTTAAATCACACAGTGTGCCCGCCAGCACGCACGCCGTCTGGCAACAGAGACGAAGATCGCGGAGTGGTTCATATCTGCTCCAACAGGTGCCGCCGTCCAACAGCCGATCTTACTTTCGGACATTCTACACCCCGTGACAGCCAATCAGAACAGCAGCCATGGTGACGTCAAGTGGCCGGAGCATGTCGCTCTGTGAATAGGCGTTCGAAAACACGCGTTTGGCACGTGAAAACACGCAGCTTTAAAGCGTTGTAAGATATCGCACAGTTTACGCAGAGCTCAAATCGGTCTTTAAACTTCCCTTAGAACTTCGTCTATCGGCTCAATGTGTTTGTACAAAATCGCCGAAACCGTTTCATGGTCCCTGTATTGTAAACTTGCGACTACACAATAGAAAATTAGCCCCGTATCTGCTTGTTTCACTGCATATGTCGTCGAAAGACGATAGTCTTGCTTCTGGAGGGAGGGAATAGAACGTTGATGTTCTGCGCGAGAAAATCGGCGAGTGGGATTCCGGGGCGCTGGGTGAGACATGAGCGCCATCTGGCAGTAATTTTGGGAAACAAAATGATGGCCTCCGACATACCGAGCGCTCGGCGTGTGCGCGCAGTCTTGGATGTCATGATTTGTAAAATGCAAGGCGACGGTATATGAGCAACCACCGTATCGTTTCAGCAAAGCGCAGTGAACACCCGCCTTTTCGTGCATAGCTGCATTGTCAGTGCAGCGTAATAAACGCTACGTTCCTTAGAATTTCTTATGTATGCCTTTTATTATAGCATATAAAGAAACACGCCACAAGACATTGATGTGTCGAGGTTGGGCCTTAGATGCGCGCAATATTTTCTTTTAATCGACTATGCATGCGCTAGTGTAAACGCCGAAATTAGATCAACATTGGTGGATGCTGAGGAATGGTTGGATTTTAGCCGTTTCGGGTGACACACAGACAAGTTGACCGACAGACCAAAATGTTTGCGTCGAAGTATCCCAAGAAATACTATCGTAGTTAAAACCGCAAGGTCAGCGTAGAACGCGCAGCACTGTCGCAGCGAAAGCTATCCTTTGAGCATTTCAAGCACACTTCCAGGCTACCCACTGCGCCTTTAATCGTCATAATTTTTGTGTAGTGGGGGATGCATCCTTCGTAATTCTTCAGAGAACTGGTACCCCCTACACACTTGGAAGGAATTCTGTGCATTTTTTTTCTTTGATGATGTGGCTGACTACGATGAAGGATTATGCCTGAAGCATTTCTAAAGGGTTTGAGCATTGGACGACCCACTGGTTACGCAATTCGCATTGTGTGCACGTGGGTGTTCCTTTGCTGTTTTAAAGCGCTTTATTACTTATACTAAGTGATTTTTTTCCCGACATCAAGCCTGCCTAAGGGCAGTGCAAAGAAGTTTGAAGCACTGGTGTGGCTATGTTTATGGTAACTGCATGGCAAGCAGGGGACCCGTGTTCGAATCCCATTGTGTTCTTGGCGTTTATGTTTATTTAGTTTTTTTACGTGACAGTGCTTACAGACTCGGGCAGTGGCGTACTAGACCCTTGTGATCTCATAACAGCTTGCGCTGTGATAAATTGGTGCCGAAACGGGGGGTGGGGGGGGGGGGATCAGATAGTCTTACCGCGAAGCGCGATGCGAATCGTTGCGGCGTGAAAAATCAAGCGTGTTCTTGCTTGCAGCTTGTGACTTCCGTGGCGAAACATTTTGAGTAGGCAGGACACTCTGCCATCCCCCGTAGATCGAAGCATCTCAGTACGGTCCTCCTTCCGTGACAATCGTCTATAGAAGTTACGGGGAATGGTGTGTGAGTTGTTGTTATTTTTTTATTGCTGTCTCGCGCAAATGCTGGGAGTTTTCCGAGCACAAGCATGCTGAAATGAACCGCTCTGCGTTATCGATACACCGGCCAGCGCTGAATATCGAAACTATGAAGCAGGCGGACCGCCTGCCGAATTGTCACGGACGGCGATTTTCGGCGACACCGCGTCACGGCAATTAACGGGCGCCGTACTCCCCGACTGACCGTGAGAAACGGCGGCGCTTGAAAGGGAGCCGAGAAGTGCAAAATGGGGTGCTCTTCTTAGAACGTCGCCGCCGACAGTTAATCCTTTTGTAACTGTGGCGACGTCTGCAAGGTCGTAGAAGGCCGCGGTATACCCCGAACAAGAATTAGACTACAAGACGCCCGGCTGAGAGCTAAGTCGTTGACCGTTTCCACGGGGAAAAGCGTGGGAAACGCTCTGGTGGCCAAGCCGTATGGCAACAACCCGACAGGTTGTCACTCTCGCTAGTTGCGAGCCCTCTCCCAATTAAAAAAGGGGTGAGGTCAAAATATTTTTGGGGCGGAGTTTCCCCTCAATTAAGCGCGCCTGATTGGACCCAGGTAGAGGTCTCTTGTCCCCAAGGAAGAGAGCGAGGAGACACGAGGGGGATTTAAGCGCAGGATTTTGCCCTGCTAGGCAGACTAGTCGCTGACCAAGATGGTGTAGAAACAGATCAACAAGCATCTCTTCTAGAAGTTTTTAGTGTGGCTCTGTATCGGCTGGCCACCTAAACTTAGCCGTTCGTCTAGCTGTGACGCGATATTAACGTCTGCAACGTAGACATCGGGACTTCGCCTCGAGTTAGCTCAACCTGCTCGAAGTCACCTGCAAGCACTAGCCTCCCGGAGCCACCAGCGTTGCAACACCGCCGACATCGCAGTCGTGCCAGAACTCTCTTCGACTTCTCGCATCCGATCGTCGGGGACGCAACGCTGCCGGTCATCACACGTATGCCTTCACCTGTTTATATCTTCGAACTTTCTCCTTCGTCGTTCTATTCTTGTTAGTTTGTGTAGTTTGTAATAGTTCTCTCTCGTAAGCTGATTTATTGTTTCTGTTATATATTTCTTTTGTTGTATCAAGTGTCGATGCATTTTGTTAGTTGTATTGAAGTGTTGTATTAGATTCCGTGTTGCTGCAATATCACTAGAGTAAAGTTTGTTTTGTTTTCCCACGTCTCTGATCTCTTCACTGTCTCTGCTTGCGTACGGAACGAACCAACCTGCTGTCATTCCCGTCGCCGACTTCGCGCTGGCGACGCTAGAGTGGCAGCTTGTAACACGAATAGAGGGGTGACCTGGGGTATGTTCATCTGTCTTAACGCACTCGAATCCTCTGCAGCTCGATCGAGCGTCCTTGGTCCGGTGAGCTGTCTCGCACAGCATCGCCGTCCGCGCCACATGTCGCGTTTCCACTGTGGGCGCTCACAGAGAATGCAGTTAGCTCTTCCGTCCCCCCCCCCCTCCCAACCGCTTTCGAAAGCCTTCATGATCCACACACGCACGCCTGCTCGTGGTGGCAGGGTGTACAGGCTCGCGTATGCAGAGCGCTCGCTTGTTCGCACCACCACCATGTATATATATATATGGGATATGGCACAACGGGAACGTTGTCAACAAGGATAAATATATTTATTTCCCCACAGTATCGGGAGGGGTCCTCCCCACAACGCTCCCGTTGTGCAATATCCCATACCTTCACGAATACTAACTGGCCCATAGAATTATTACTCCCACTATATATATATATATATATATATATATATATATATATATATATATATATATATATATATATATATATATATATATATATATATATATATATATATAAACAACTTTATTTGAAAGGGGCCGGCAAACCACCACAAAGCCCACTAATTCGCCCACAGGTATTTCCTATCTGGGTTCAATAATTCATCCCCCCCCCCGTGTAACCTTCGCCATTGTTTGCGCCAGTGTGATAGAAAATAGAACTGCATCAGCTAACCAGGTTATCGACCTTGTTACATTTTCTTGGTTTCAGTGCGTTCAGCAAGTCTTCTAAAAATGAAAGTGTTGTGAAATTGATGGTTGTTGGTCATATTGAATATGATAGAAAATCGTATTAAATTAATGGTCGACTATGTAGCTGCCAGGATATTTGATGCAAATTGAGTTCATTGACAAAAATGGATCACGTTTGCTTAGCGGCTGATTGGCTGCCAGGTTTAATTGAAATAGATTTTATTGAGAGAGCAGGTGGTTTTCGTCGGTAACGAACACTGATAAAGTGAGTAATTGGCTACAGAAAACTAAGTACGAACTTTGGTTGGTCACGTTTCACTTCAGGGACCTATTATTTCTATAGCGAAGCCGCAAACGCGACAAACAGCGCGATATTGGCTGTAACGAAAACATATTTGGTTCACGGGAGGCTTAAAAGTCGAAAGGTAGGATTAAACGCAGAATATGTAGCGGAAGAGAATTCACAACCTCGTTTTTTTTTTATACAATGATTTCGAAGATTGGCCAACTTAAGAACGGAAGTTTGAAATGCCACTGAGAGACAAGTAAGGAATACTTCATTTATTCGGCCCCGCCGCGGTGGTCTAATGGTTAAGGTACTCGGCTGCTGACCCGTAGGTCGCGGGATCTAATCCCGGCTGCGGCGGCTGCATTTTCGATGGAGGCGGAAATGTTGTAGGCCCGTGTGCTCAGATTTGAGTGCACGTTAAAGAACCCCTGCAGGTGGTCGAAATTTCCAGAGTCCTCCACTACGGCGTCTCTCATAATCATATGGTGGTTTTGGGACGCTAAACCCCACTTATCAATCAATCAATCAATTCGTTTATTCTGGCTTTGAAGCGTAGGGAAATGCGTTTTTGGGCTGGTCAGATAGCTGATTGGTTGGAGCTGAGTTCTGTATACGGTTGCAACGAGCATGGGACGTAACGAAGACGATTCCGATGCTGCTGCGTTACAGGTATACGGTGGTTAGACTGTATATAGAAACGCGAGAGGTCATCCGTGAAGGGCTTGTTCAAGCAGGTGCACTTGCAGTCCTCGTTCATACTTGAGAGCGTTCTTTCTTTCTCGTTCATTCGCTCGTGTGTCAGCGTCCGCGAGAACGTCGAGAGCGGGGGACGCTTGATCTTGCCGGCGCAGCGTCGGTGCAAATGAGAGCGCTAACAGGAGGAGGGCCTGAGGGCAGTCGTTGTAGAACGAATGGCGAAGATGATGTGACACGGCAGTGGTCAAACACCGTGATGTAGTGTATACGCGGCTGAAGGCTCGGATGGCGTATATACACAGTATCGATGTTGAAAGAAGCGCTCAAAGCGCGGCCTCTAAGCTCTGGCTGCGAAACGTGCCCCTCTCCTCCTCCCTTCCCACCGCCGCAACTGTTTGGTCGATGTCTCGGCCTCTCTTGACGTAAGGATCGACTCGCGCTTGAGATTATATTTGATGAGGGTCTAGGGAGAATCACGATGTGAATGGACTTCTGTTAGAGCTTCTTGTTTGTAGGCCTTGCCGATAAAATAGCTCGAATATTCTATGTAGGAGGAAACTGCGCGCTGTTAGCTTTACCAAATGCGTCGTAGTTTGCTGCCCTCGCTCTCTCTCTCCCTGTCTGTGTGTGTTCGCGCGTTTGCATCTCGCAGTGGTGGAGCTTACTGCAAAACTCGGTAGAAGTAGCTCCGCTATGCATCACTCTTTTTTTGTGTGTGAGTGTGTGGCTTATCCTTCTGGGTTTTTTTATTAATTTGATATTTTGCTTTGCAACGATGTGTTTGCACCTGCCGCTCGCAGAAAGAATACCGAGTCATGCTCGCCACTGTGACTAATGTTTCGCAGAGATACACAAATAGTGTATTGCAGGTGAAGCCGGCATATGACATTCTTTCGTGTGCAGAGCCTGATTAATGGAGGCTTTCTTGCGGTTGGCCTTGTCTCCTTGTTTTAATCGCGGCAGCATGTTCACTTGGTGCACTAATATACGATGTACTCGAAAGAGTTAGACTTCACTGTTTCGACTGCATCCCGATCTCAATTTTGTGCGCTTCATGCATGTTTCAACATGCAGATTTTCAGCTCAGAACCTGTGCGCAAAAACAGTTCAATTTCGCTCCGGCGCAGGGAAGTGCTGACCGCGATATCGCCGTCGCTGTGATGTTCCGTGTAAACTTGAATATCGAATAAGGTATTCAGAGTTCAACACGGGAACGTTATTGGCTGGCGAATCTTTTGAATCTAGGTTGTGGTAACTGTACTACAGCAGTAGACTCAGATTACCTCTAGTTCCCAGGTTGTCTTCGACTGGTATCGCACCATTCTATAGTAACTATTTGTGAGTAGCTTCCTACGATCGCATCGGCAGCAACGTGAGGGCATTCCTGGTAACGGCGGCAGCCGGGGACCCGGAGGAGTAGTGCCCCTCACCCCCCTCTTTGCTAAAAAAAATTTTCGCCTGCTCTCCGAGAGAAAACATTGAGAGGGAGAAAGAGAGAACACAATTTTATTGCACATAACAGACAAAGAAAAAAAGACAGCCAATTACACTCCGTGAAAAGCGTCGTACTGCGAAGTTGTGAGTGCGTGTGTATAAGTGATTGGCTACTTCAATCATTATTTCGCCTGCTTATTTCTTTATTCACTTCCCTTCTAGTCACCTAACCTGCGTGACGTCTACGACTAATACGACGACACAGCGTGGACTTAGCTCTAATCACACTGTACGCGTTACAACGCGTCATATAAACTTGCCGTCGTGTTTCTGCGGACGTGTAGCTTCGCGCGCTCTCCCTCCGTAGGTAGCGGACACGCATAGGCAGAGGGCACGCCCCGCGCTGACGTCTGGTCGGGGCTTTAGTTATTTACAAAACTTGACTGTAAAGACCGTACGGTGGCAAACTCACTGATTAGTCGACTCACTCGCATCTGCAGATCGGGCCCTGCGTCCGATTGAGTCTGGATGAGTAGTATGCTGGTACTCAGTGTGAATCCGGTTGAGAACAAGTTTCGGGGTCTCTAGTCCTGAGTGAGTCCAGCAGAGGGAAAAAAAACTGTTTTGCCCATTCTGAGTCTAAGTAAACGCCCCCCCCCCCCTTTTTTTTTTTTGCTGACGTGTGAAAGACACCATACGTACGTTTTTAACCTCCTTGTCTCCCCTGTGTGGCTTATACTGTCGGTTGCCCCCGCCCAGTAAAAAGAATAAATAAAAAAATTCGGGCGCCGTCTCTGGGATTGTTCCTCTCTTCAGCAGCGAAACACCATCCCTCACGCATCATTTACCTTTTGCAATCTCACGCGCGGATGAACTTTCACGCAAATTGCGGCCATGGTCTCGGAGCTCGTATCGAGTTGCTCGTTCAGGGTTTCTTTCGCATTCCGAGCGGGGGCGTGCGGGCACTTTGGCGCAGATGGGGGATATAAAACGGGATCCGGCGGGAGGGGAGGAAAAGAAAAAGGGATCGAAGCGCCGGTCTCCGCCCTTCCGCGCTTTGGCCCGAAAAGGACGATGTCGTGCCAGCGCCATTTTGTGTTTTATTATCTGGCCGTTAGGTGGCTTCTTTGGCCTGCCGCTTACCTCCCTCACTCCTCGCTTCCCGCGTCGTCCCGATTTTCATAACCTTTCTTGCGTCCGCTCTCGCCTTTTTTTTTATTTCCATTGCGGGAGAAGAAGCGCATTCGGTTTCGCTTGCTGTGTGTTGTATTCGCATAGCGGCGTTGCGGAAAAGCCCGCGAGTTTGACCGGCTGCGCCGAGCCGACTGTGGGGCGCTTTTATTTCCTGAATCGTGCCGCCGCTGAATTGGGGAAAGGAGGGGAGGGTCGTTTGAGGGAGTGAACGGCGGATTCGCGGGTTGTTCTGGAAGGGAGCAAAACGTATACGCTGGCTAGGTCGTCCTAAGCGGCCGCTAAGGGAGAAAATTGGGAGGGACAGGCGTCTAGAAAGCGAGTCTTCCCGCCCATTCCTTCCCCATCCTTTAGTGCGCTTCCCCATTTGGCCCGACTTTCGCCTCGCGTTTTCCCCTCCGTCCGACTGCCGCGCCCCACCGCGGTGGCGCGGCGCGCTGGTGGTTGTTGGTGTGTTGAAGTTTTTGTATTATTCTTTTTATCGTGCGCTCGTCGTCGTAAACCTTTCCGCACTGTCGCTGGTCAGGCCAGGTTCGCGCTAGCGGCCGGCCGCACCGCCGAGGAGGCACGCCCGCGCCTTTTTTGTTTTTTCGCTCTCCTCGCTGCGCGCAGCTGGGTGTTGTCGCGGAGCGTGTGTGTCTCCGGCCAAGAGTCTACGCGCCTCTTCGACTTTCGGTTGTGTGCGCGGGCCGCGCTCAGCCGAAGACGGGTCTCCTCCGTGGGCATCGTTTCGGTGCGGACGCGCCGAAGTGCTGCGGCGAGCCGGCTGGTGTTTTAGCGCGAGTCTTGGTGGTCCCATGAAGACGTACCGGCGGTATATATATCAGGATCGTTATCCCCGGACGCAGCGGGCCAAGCACAAACCGCGATTGTGGTTCTCCCGCGACTTCAGTTTATCGTGAAACAACGACAGTCAGAGAATCGACGTGCTCGTTATTGTCTTTCTTTAAACTGCCGCGGATGGTCGTCCAAGTGACTTGCTCCCATCGCGGCGTGACGGCTAAGACCGCTTGCGAGTACGGCGGAGGCTGTTTCTCAACGGCGAATCCAACCGCATCGCCGGGCGTTCGCCCCCTCGGCGCGCTATGAGTCGGTCGCCGCCTTCTCCGGACCTCGTGTTTCGTAATAGCGGTTGCGAGGCCGGCCCGAAACCCAAGCAAGGCGGACGAGGCCGGCGCTGTTGCTGCTACGCCGCCGCTGGGCCCACGGAGCCCGCAAATAGCCGCCGCGGCCGAACGTCAACAACGCCGGCTCGGCGTGCCCCAGAGCGGAGCTGCGCCGGCGGCCACTCAACGCTGCGTCTGTTGCTCGTCAAGGCCCGCCGTCGCCCTACACTCCAGTCCGGCCGCGTCTGTTGGTGTCCGCCACTGCGTCACCGACGTGGAGTGTCCGTAGTGGTGTGTCCGGAAGACTGTTCCTTGCGTGCTGTGCAACTGCGCTCTCCGTTGCTAAGATCGCGCTACGTTGGCTGCCGTGGTTCAGCGGATAACGAACAGCTGGACGTTTTTTGTTCCTGCATACGACGTCCCGCCGTTTGCGATGCCTGGTTAGGGGTTTGAGCGACGTGTCTGTTGGGGTGTTGTCTTCGTTTGAGCTGCCTTCAGAGACCGTCGGATGCTGCTTACGGTAATTGACGATCCGAGATGGAGGAAGCAATCGGTCGTACGGACTCCTTGAAGTCAGTCTACCTCGTGTTGTGCGCTACTCTCCGAAAGAAAAGAGAAATGTGCGCAAGCACGAGTAGATCGAAGCGCTCTTCGATCACCACATCGAACCCCACAATCGAAATGTATGTGCCCGGCGTCTGTGATCCCAAACGGAGCCATCAGGGCCCTGGACCACTTAGCGGCACCGACTCCGACGAGTAATTTGTTTCCATGCCCGGGGTGTTAGTATAACAAAAGAAGTACAGTAAAGTTATTCGGGAAAGTGTAACGTTACTTGGGACTGTTACCGTCTCTCCCTCCCGTCCTGCAGCTCTCCTAGAAAACATATCTCGCAACCGTTTCAAGTCCTTGTTCTCTTCCAGTAGCTGCCGGCGCGAGTCTTTTCGTATCTTATCCGTGATACCTTTATAACGAAAGAAAAAAAAATATATATATATATATATATATATATAACGGGAAGACAACAACATATCGTTTTTCTTTGCTGTCAATAATCTCCAAGTACACGCCGGCGTCAGTTATCGAAAGGCCCTCCTCCGCCACCCCCCCCCCCCCTCGCAGTTCTAGTCCGTTTTTGCGGGCAATGGGAGGATCGCGTTGTGTGGCGCCCGTGCTACGTCCGGCACCGATAGGTCATCGTTCCTGAATTGCACCGGCGTGTGAGACAACTCTTTCGCCACCGGGTCGCCTGCTCATATATCGTTCCTGCGAAGTGCCGTCATTCGCGGCAACTGTCGCGCTTCTTCAGACGGGATCGTTGGGGCCGGGAACCAGTCCTTTAAACGACTGCATCAGCGCATTGTGGCGGTGATGTGGACGTACTTCGGCGCGGCCCGTATGGGCGGCGCTATGAAGCGTGCGTCAGGTCGCGACTTGGACGACGTTCCCGTGGACAGTTGTGGTGGCGACGGCGCGTCGCCGTGGGTGCTGACGTCGGCATTCGGACCGATGATGATGACGCGACGCTCGTGGCCGGCAGTACCGGATCCGCAGCCTGGACTTGAGACCAGTGCCGTCAGACCAGCGACAACGGTCCCAGTGCCGTCCTTCACGCGTAGCCCCGGCTGTCACCTCTGCCTGTCTTCTTCGTTAATGTCTGCGTAGTACATCGTGTGCATCTGTTTCCCAGCTTGTGTTACCGTTTCTTATTATTTTGGTTTACGTTCTGAGTAATTTCCTTCATCTCATCATGTGCAAGAGCCTCCGGAGAACGGGAGAGCATCACCGAGAATAGGTGGGTGGCAGGATCGGCAGTTGTGGTCTTGGGCACTCTGAATAGTGCTTGTCTAGAGTGTCCGCTTTAGCTGCCACTCTTTAGGCAAAAGTATCCAGAAACCGACGCCGTAATGATACCAGACACAGTCAGACCACATGCTATGTTTTTGCGCTTATATAACTCAAATATGAAGGGAAGCATGTACATAACGTGAGGTCGCAGCTACAGACAGCACCATTGCCCAACACTGTGTGCTCAACTGCTCTAAGCAAGTGCGATTCTGACTGAACCTCGATGTGTCTGCTCTTGTAAAATTTGACGTAGCATTGTTATACCCTTGTTCCGCCACGGTGGTCTAGTGGCTAAGGTACTCGGTTGCTGGTTTGAATACCGGCTGCGACAGCTTCATTTTTGAAGGAAGTGAAAAATGCTGTATGCCCCTGTGCTCAGATTTGGGAGCAGGGTAAAGAACCCCAGGTGGTAGAAATTTCTGGAGCCCTTCACTACAGTGTCTCTCATAATCATATGGTGCATTTGGTACGTTAAACCCCACATATGAATCAATCCTTATACCCCTGTCACACGGCACATGTAACATCATTCGCAGCGAATCGCATTTGCACGTATTGTTATTGCATTCTTGAATTTCTGGTCGACAGGAGCATAAAACATGGCATTTGCAGTTGCTATCATTGTTGGTTGTCAGCTCTCAGTGGCTTTTGCTTCGTATTATTCTCTGCTGACGAAACTGCACCATTTTCTTCCGTGGCTAGTGAGTAAATATACGGTGCGAAATTCAGACCTCGCTGCCAGCACCAAAACGATGTCATGTAATTAGAAGAACAATTTGCAGAGCTTGCACTGAGCCACTTAAGCTTTAAGATTGCAAAAGTGGATAACTCTGAAGACTGATCCGGTTACTTCTACGGTAGGCCTTAGTCACGCGATGAAGGTTGTTCCTATGTTTGCTTTTACGTCATTGCTAAGTTTTGCCTAGGTGATGCTAAGTTGGCTCCAGCGTAGAGAGGTTTTGAACCACACACAGACATGACACTAATAACTCCAACGACAAAATAGCACACTTGAACCAAGTGTACTTTTTGCAGATTTGGGGACAGGTCGTCGTTGTCATTGGTATTTGATTGCTTTGGGATCCTGTCGTAGGCGCTGCTGTTTCCCATTCCCTAATTTTAATTTAACTGTTGCCTTTTTTTGTTGGACCACTGTTGAGTAGCGGGACTTACCCAATTCTTGTGGCACATACCTGGTAAGCCATGTGGGGCTGGCCACACAGGAAGGGCTACACAAGTTACGGCTACCTGTAATTGTTCAAGCTCGCCTGTTCTTTCTTTTTTATCGCTGGTTAAAAGGAAAAGACAGACGAGCGTTTGCAAACTTGGGCAACAGAAGGCGTTAACGTTGGGTCAAATTCTGGGAAGAAAAATATGATGGCACAAATTGCTTCAGTTACCGCACTGTACGTCAAAAAGTTAGCGAAGCAACAAATGACCACCGTAAGGCAGAATGCATTGCTGTTTGTTAAACTTTTTGATTTTGTGATTTTTTACCGAGCCTCCTGTTGTCGAGACTGCACACCCCACATGCTGTGCTGGAGTTTGGAAAAGGCGTTCGATGGACAAATTCCATTAGCTGCGAATGTCATTTTCTGTTTTGTGTTGCAGCACCAAAAATGGTATTTAATACATAGTCACAGTTGCTGTGCATGTCATCGCATGTGCCATGTGACACGGCTATTATCTTTTGTGCCTGTGGCAATTGTTGGAAAGCTGCCTGCACTTTCAAGTAGGAAAGAGGTATTGAAGGGACCCCCCACTGAGGGGGGCATTGCAAACAGATAAAAAGCGTGTTTGAGTAGATTGCACACTGAAGGTCTCAGTATACACCTATACTTGGCAACAGGCTGAGTCCTAAAGAGTACAGGTGCAGCAGTTGAACACAAAAAAATATTTACATAGATGCACTAGCCAGTTATGTTTGCTCATTTCTGTGTCTTGGCATTGGATGTTTCTGGAAGCTTACAGCAGTTAATTTCGCCATGCAAGGTATATCTGTGGGTTGCTGGTTTCATGTTGAAAACCAGGATTTCCTGGCAAATGTAGGCATGCCAAAGTTTGGAAACGTGTGCACTTCATGATGTTTTTGACCAAGAGGGCAAGAAGTAGATCAAACAAGCATTTGTCGTGTCTACTTCTTGTCCTTGTCAAGAACACCATGAAGTGCACACATTTCCAAGTACAAATCTCTATCGATTCCTCAAACTCAGCAGCTGTTTAAAAAAAACATTGTCAACAACACTCTAGAAATTTCAAAAGCTACATCCAGCTTGCGTGCAGCAAACCTTGCCTAGCTATAGGGCTAATACTTCTTCGAATTGAGTTCAATTTACCCTTTCTCACAGAACAATAGATGTTGAGGCATTTGACTTAAAGGGGCTCTGAAACACTTTTTCTAAGTAACCATGGAATGAATTCACTGGAAGAGCTTATTGCATCACGAATTGCAAAAATTTTTAAAATCCATCCAGTGCAAGTGGAGTTACAAAGGTTTGTCGCATGTTGCAATTGCATTCTCTCATCTCTCGTTCCGACGAAAGCGCTGGAAGCTAAGGAGGGAGTGGTGGCAGGGGCAAAGAAACTATGTCACCCGCGCCTGGTGACCTTGAGCACTTTTTTTTTTACTTTGAATGTGCGACTTTTTCAGTGTGATCACACCTGCATGCGTGGACAAGTAGCGATCTCTCTCAGCAATCTTTGTAACGAGAGAGCGCGCCATGCTCAAATCATCCAATGGCTGATATATGGGTAATTGACGGGTGATTTTCGGGCATATTCCGCGATTTCTCGAGAGAGAAGAAAACACTTTTTTTTAGCCGGCTGTGATAACTTATTGTGAATTCCAGGCCACGTGCTGCGCTATAATATTCGGCTCGCGTATTGCCCGAAGCCTCTGCTACCGATCGGCAGCGTTTTCCGACCATGCTGAAAAAGTGCTGCAGGGCCCCTTTAAGGTGAATATAGCACTGGTAGCAATGCACTAAACAGATCCCATTTCTTTGTCTCAGCACTCATGCAAACAAGGCAGATGCATACTAAAATACCAATGAAAAGGTGCAACAGTGTGGTTGTGTGTTGTTTGCACATGGTGGAAGTCACACTTGTGCAACATGGAGGCACTACATGTCTCATGCATTCTGAGAAGCCATTATGTCAGGTAGGCAAAACAGCAGAAAGTTGACCTAGCTGGTACAGACTCATAATAAGTGAAGGTACAGTGTGCACAAGAAAACCAGACAACATAGACATTGATGGTTTACTCTGTCCACTGATGCATTGCTTTCCTAATAGACTTTGCTGCAATTCAATTCCTCTTTGAATTGGTGTTGCTCTGGGCTATATGCATGACATTTCGCATAGAAGCCAAGTTGAATATAAGAATGTCAATTCTCTCTTTTAATCTGTGATTATAAAGCTAGCGTAGCGATTCGGCTATAGCAGCGGTCTGAAAGTCGCATCAGCTACTGGCAGGGTTCATGCAGGTCCTTGAAAACCCTTCAATTTGAAAAGATTGTTTTCAAGGCCTTGAAAGTGGTGGAATTTTCGCTAATGCTTGAAAATCCTTGAATTTCCTTTTTCTTAAACATTTTCGCACAATTCGCAGTGCATTATTGAGATGCCGTAAATGTAACAGGTGGCATATGTAATGTTCTGATCGCTTGAGAATTCGGCAACAACAGTATATTCTGCGCGAAACCAACACCATGCATTTATGGAAGCTCAGAAAAGGCAGGACCAGGAAGATGGGAAACAGACAAACAACCGTTGCATTTAGGAGGAAGGTCAAAATGCTTACAAAAGAGGAAGAGAAGCTAGAAGCCTCTGTTAAGATACTAACAACTACAGCAGACTCATATGCAGAAAAGGCAGAGGACTAATCTGCAACCTGACATGCATTATTAAGTCGGACAGCCTTAGGAAGATTGCCAAGACCAAGCAGCATGAGATAGTGGATATTGATATGAAAATTCAGGAAAGGCAACAAAGTTTTGTGCAATAACTGTTCCTCAGTTCTTCCTATCTGAATAAAAGTTTGCAACTGGTGTCATACTGAAAGTGATTATCTATGCAACATGAAAAACTATCGTTTGAAGTTGTCTATAAAGCAAATGTCATTGTAGTCATGTTCTTAACATCTGCTCCAGTGATGCTGCCTCTTTTTGATGAATTCAAGTTATTTCGAGCCCTTATCCTCCCCTGAACATGTTTTGATTGAGTTTCTAAAAGACAATGTGAATCTTGAAAATTCGCACACATAGGCAAATTCCGGTCAGTTTCGATGGAGGCGGAAATGTTGCAGGCCCGTGTGCTCAGATTTGGGTGCACGTTAAAGAACCCCAGGTGGTCAAAATTTCCGGAGCCCTCCACTACGGTGTTTCTCATAATCATATGGTGGTTTTGTGATGTTAAACTACATATATCAATCAAATCATAGCCTTGAAAATCCTTGGAATTTTTGTCGAGTAAATAAGCATGAACCCTGTACTGGCCTGCAGTCACAAAGTTTGGGCCCTCAAATGGCCGCGATATTGAAAAAGTTAATGTGGGGTAGAAGGAGGCACTTCTATAAAACAGCAGCTAACGTTGTCATTTGAAAGGCCTTTCCCATATTTCATGCATGGGTCATTTTTGAAGACTTGGCGTCAGGATTCCAGAAAAATATGGCTGTTCGTGCCAACAATAAAATCTGGCTGCCAATCTTGGTGTAGCATTTTTTGTCCTGCACTTATAGCACAAGGTGCAGAATGTACTAGGCAATGAGGGTTGTTTCTAGTGATTCTCATGAAAAAAAAAAACAAAGAAACTTAAGATTAGTAATGTCTGTGTAATGTGCCCAAACAAGATATTATTAATCACAGTAGCGAGAAAATTATGCCAGAACAATTTAGCAATGCCACAAACAGTCTTAAAGCCATACAAGAAATATGGGACCAAAACTGTCGTGTGGGGGCTGCTAGAAAAAATTGGCTGCATCCAGCTTGCGGGTTTTCGATTTGACACCTGTACCCTATAAATTCCACATTGCTCATGACTGTTATGCGTGTGTTCAAAATAGCACTCATGTATACAAAGAAATGTCAGAACATCTGTGCTGTTGATTGTGACAATTTGTAACAGCACTTACAGTGTGTGGAAAATGGTCTGCCACAAGGAGACACTTAGCCATGCACAAAATATGTGGTGAGAAAATGCAGCTCACAGCATCACCCTGAATTTCTGATGCCAATAGGATGTGAAGCTGTAGACTGTGGTAGCATATGCTGGGGCATACGTAATTCTATGTTGGTGAAAATAAATAGTGTGCGTCTTAAGGAACTCTGGGACTTAATGCGTCACGTTTCTGAACTTCTGTTTGAGGCAGCATGGTAAAACGACACACACAAAAAAGAAAAAAAAGATTCGTCTTGTCATACGCTTACGTTCGGTTTATGACGGAAAATTTAGAAAGAAATTCGGACCTTCAGCCTCAGAAAGTATTAGTATAGAGAGTAGTATATCAGGCTAACCGAAGTACTTATTTTTCATGTGAAAGGTGTAACCCCTATATTTATAAATACTCCTTAACTAGAACCTAATTTGCCAGCACCTTCAAAGCAGTGCGTTCGAAACGTGTTTGTGCTTTTGTGCTGCCTTGGCACCGCGTGAAGCTGCGTCTGTGCAGCATTGAAGGTGGTGGCAAGTCAAGTCGGGGAGCATTTCTAGCAGTATTGAGTCTTCTTTCAGATTAAACATTAGTTTATAGGTTTGCTGCCTTGGCACTGCGTGAAGCTGCGTATGTGCAGCATTGAAGGTGGTGGCAAGTCAAGTCGGGGAGCATTTCTAGCAGTATTGAGTCTTCCTTCAGATTAAACATTAGTTTATAGGTTTGCAAAAAATACAGTTTGTGCATACTGTGAAGGTGCTAGGGGTACATTTTACAAATATTGTGCAATGGAAGGACCATGTATGCTCAGTATTCCAAGAACTTAGCCCCATAACAGGTGTTCTAGGTTTTAATAGGTGTAAGTCACTTGTTTCTGCAAAATTGTTGAATTTTATGCTTTATTTATGTCTCACATTTATTATGGGCATCTTGTACGGGGCACAATGACTCAGCTGAACCTAAATGAGTTATTTTGTATGCAGGAGAAAATATGTGTCATCGCTAATGTACCGTATGTGGCTCATACCTAAGGCCTGTTTGAGAAATACAACATAACCAAAGTGTCCATGAGATGTATAAAACTTGACTCTTACATGAATACTATTTAGTGCTAAACATAACACTACCTTATTGGGGGAACATGAAACCTGTCTGTTGACTCATACTATTATAGTTCTCATACATCAAAAGTACGGAAGGTACCATGCTTTAGAAGAAACTATAGTTATCAAATGTGTGATAATCTACCTAGACATCTTAACTCGTAAAGTAGAGCAGGTTATAGTATACAGCACTTGACATTGCCAGAATTTAAAATCTCAACACACTCCCCTCTCTAGAATACTCCCTGTAAGTTAATTATTTGAGATATGTTTTCTCACATACTATGAGGCACATATCTCTTTTGTTTTTCATTTTGTCTGTGTAGTGTAATCCCTTGTGATTTTTTTTATTTATTGCATGACGATCACATTTTATGGTGACTGTATTATTGTGTTCTACAAACGTTGCGTGCTTTGCCATGTGTGGCCGTACTGTACCAAAAGGGGGTGAGGTTTCTCTCAAGGCACACACGTCTGTGCAGATTTTTTTTGCCTACCTTCATTCACCACTGTTTACTGTACTGTCCCCTGTTAAAGGGAACACTCGAACGCACACGCTCAATACTGCTGACCCTCTAACAGCAAGTGGCTATGAAAACAATTTGTATGCACATCACCAGTGTGTCAAGAGGTGTTGAAACTTTCAACCACCAGTAGTCTTATGCATATCTAAGCTACTATGTTTCCGTAATATAGTGAAATCTAAACATGCCATGCTCTCAGGTGTTCCCCTTAAAGGTGGATGCGTCTGTACATGCGTGTGTAAATGGATATTCAATAAATCAATCAGTCAAGCCACACTTCATTTTACCCCTCCACCCCCCCCAGTTTTTCGGGAGGGAGGGGGCTTTCGAATTGTTTCGAAAGCTAGAGCTATTAGCACATTGTCACCCAAGCACTGTGCGTGACCCAGTGATGGACGCCTCGAAGAAGGAGACCAGATCCTGGCGATAGACGGCCAGCCACTGGACAGCAACATCTCACACCAGCAGGCCATTGGCATTCTCCAGCAGGCCAGGGGAACCGTGCAACTTGTTCTCGCCAGGGGGACACCGGTCAGTGCCACTCCACCCGCCACTCAAGGTGAGCACCCTCACAAAGTGCAGGGGTTGCGTAGCTGAAATAAATTGCAAAGAAACAGGATGAAAAAATCTGTAAACAGGGGTTGGTGCCGAGCCGACGTTTCGACAAGTCCACTTGACGAAATGTCTGCTCTACAAAAACCCTGTTCACAGATTTCTTCATTGCGAGCTTCCATCTTCCCCATTCTGCCGTTTTTTAAAGAAACAGGATGTCACTTAGCTACTCACCCGCATACATTGACAGAAGCTGATGAACTTTGACAGCAGCCTGTGATGAAATGTGCTTGATTGTTCTTTTGTGGCAAAAGCACTCAGTGATGGTCTTGTTTCTCTTGCGAACTTCGGAGTATTCAGAAAAAGATCTTCTAAAGAATAGAAATCGATGGTTCTGATTCGAGTCAACAGTTATCAAGCATACGTTTACTTGAAGGGCCAGTAAACAGGCGCTGACATTTTGTTTTACATCCCTCCAAACAAGCTCGCCAATCCGTAAAGTATACTGTTTCGATCACATTTGTTGAATATTACAGTGCGGCGTGCCGTGCAGACCCTCCATTTTGAAAAGCAATCGTGCGCCTGTTTCCGTCATCTGACCAATCTCATCCGTAAGTGCAGTCCGACGAAAACTTGCCCACGGGCAACGTTATGCACCACTGAGCTCTTTGATTGGTTCTTTGCCCTACAAAACGAAGCCTTGGCCTTGCGGCGGTGCAGTTTCTCTCACGCAGCCCGCATTTTCATTTTTCTGTGCTGCCCTCTGCCATTTTTTTTAGAGCCTGAGACTCTGGGAGAAGCGATTTTAGACTAAAGGCCTCCGAGATAAAGCGGTGTCTCACTACTTTACTGCAAGGGGAAAAGTGCTCCTCGCTCCGCGTTTCCTGCCCGAGCCGCTATGACATGTGCTCATATGGCAAGAAGTCTCACTCGGTCATTGGTTACGCGTCCCTGACGTGTCACGGACATCGTGTCACATTGCCAAAATGGGCGAAGTTACGACAATGGGCTACTATTTCCCCTCCCTTTGGCAAAGAATAGTGGCAAATGGCCACGAGAAAAGTTGAAACCACCTGAAGAAGATGTTCTAACCTCTGTAAATTCCTTAATGTAGCAAATATTCTCAAAATTTGCTGGTATCATTATGGCACCTTGCGAAGCAGATTTAAACCGACGTGCTTTTTTTTATATATTTGTTGTATCTTTATCTATATTTGTATATCTGTATAATTATCCGTCTAGTTTCGCCAGCATCAGCAAATCTGGGCAGATAAATGAGAACCTATGTTGTAGTTTCTTCCCGCCATCGCATGGTGCTTACAGCCAAAAATGATCATGTCCCGAGTGTAAACAGTGAAAAATTAGCCATTGCCAAATTAAAAGAATGCACGTGTGTACAAAAATTTCGCAAATGCATGTCACCATGTAACTGGCCCCCTTTAGTTTAATTTCTTGTGATGCTTACAGTTCTGCCTTTCTGGAGTCACAAAAGCAATGATGCCAGCTAACAAATTTCTTTTAGCACTGCATAAGTATGAATAGAACCAAATATGAACTTTGGGTTCTGTTTGAGTAGCAGTTCAGTTTAAATGATTTTCACTTACCGTGATTCCACTGTGCAGAAGGGTAATACGGAGCGCTGCCGGTGCCAGTTACATAACACGTGCAGTACCATCATGGTAAGGACGTTACTGCACATGTAGTGATTGTAACACAGCTTCTTCACTGTCTGAAGCCCTAACTAGCTGGGACCGCCATCAGATTGCATGAGCTTCATATTTTGCGCGTACTGAACTGTTAAAGATTTAATAATGCCATCGATTAATGTAATCTTTTGGCAAGCAAGTTGTGAGACTGCGCAACTATAACATTGTTGTGCTAGTACAATGCTACAACTTGGTTCATTGCCATTGCTGTTTTGTTTTTATTCGTATTGTCTATCTCTTGAGTCCGCTCAATCAAAGTTTCTGGGTTGTCGTCCTACGCTGCAGCCCCTCCAGCGGCGCACATTTTTTTCATCCTCTCCAAAGTCCAGCCCCGCTTTGCTAGAGGTACCTTCAGCATAAAGCTTTCTATACCAGTTGAGAAGCATCATGGTTTACCATGCATCTGCTTCGTTTAATACATTTGTTTACTAGCAAGGCCTTTTTCCTTGAAGGCTGAGGCTCTTATTTTTCATTTTTAGACTGTTAGGATTATATAGGCTCGCAAATTCTTAAGTAGCCGTGGGAAAGCAGCAGATATTTTCTGGTATGGAACTGCAGAAAGTATGAATTAACGAAATGATGGAGTTTGAATGAAGAGGCTTCTAAATACATTCAAAGAATAGAGGGCCAACCAAAAAATTGGTTTTTGTTTACTCAAACAAAAGTATGAATTATCTGAGTTTGAAATGTTGCAAGTCTACTGTAAGTACCGTATTCCCTCGCATAACAGGCTCATCCCCAGTTTGGTCGCAAGACAGCAGATTTTTTTATTTCCGCACATAATAGGTACACCCCAGACTTGACTGTGATTAGTAATTGTGTACTGTATTTGCACAGTTGCAGTTCGATGTCTTTTTACGTTAACTGAAGGGAGGGGAAAAATAAAAGAAAAAGAGAACACCGTGGCAGCGCTGCGCAGGCTCGCCAAATGAAGAAGAAGGGCGATCGCCGGGGCGTCAGAATAACTGCTGAGTAACCCCTGCACCGGTGCCGGCAAGGCTCCAGCCACACGTGCTCTGCATGGAACGCACGATCCTGTCCTTGTCAAGTGCGCTTTTAGTTTTCTGTCAGAAAAAGCGTCGTCGTTATCGCGTTTGCTAGCTTGTCGGCAGATTTAAAAGCTGTTCGGCTCTCTGACATGAGCTTTCGTCTTTGCTGCCACTACGCGGACTTGCATAAGCTCGGTGGACATTTGTTGCCGTTGATTTCCAGGATGTGAATAAACATCGTATCACGCACCCTGCTCTCTGTGAGTGCAATCTTTTCGACACCCAATCTTCATATTGTCTTATGCAAACTTCCTGCGACAACATAACAAACCGTTGGCTAGGCCTATTGTTGCCGTTGATTTCTAGGATGTGAATAAACATCGTATCACGCACCCTGCTCTTTGTGAGTGCAATCTTTTCGACACCCAATCTTCATGTTGTCTTATGCAAACTTCCTGCGACAACATACCAAACCGTTGGCTAGGCCTAGTTAGTGTTGGTTTCTTTCCAGTGGCAATCGCAGGTGATTAAAGTTGCAGTTAGTACGGAATCAACGTAACTCTTTGCGGTGGTTCTACTTGAACGAAAGGGGTCATAATGGCGCTTGTAACGCTCGAATTGTGGTTCGCGATTCGATTGCAATGTCTTTGGATATGAGATGCGAGCACGTGAAACTGAACGATCTGTGCCATTCATTGATAATGCACATAATCTAGGTGGCCTGAAACGTAATCAGCGAATTCCCATGATGGCACTTTCTCATAGATTTTTTTCACCTCGTTCATTTCATTGGCAACACGGGTCTTTCAATGTTAATTTACTGAAAATTTGAATGCGTACCGCATTGCATGCCTCGATTCTCAAACATGCGAGACTGCATGCTCAACACGTTTTGCACTAGTGTGGCCTCTGAAGAAGGCTCTTTGGGCTGTAGTGCGGATATTCGTGACATTGGCGATGTATATGCCATCAGTGGTCTGTGCCGTAGTCGGAAATTAAATGTTAGGAAGTTTCACCCCTTATAATTGGGGCACTTTGAACTTGGAGCCCCATTTTCTGTTCATGGGCCGAGTGGCAAGTTGCATTTCGTTTCGTGACATCAGCTTAAAGTGTGTGGTCATTGTGGCACTCTTTTTCATCCCCCTTTGAGAAGGAAAGACTGTTGGGCTCTGAGCTTTTTATTTGTTTATTTATTTATTCATTAATTTACTCAAGTACCCAAAGGGCTCAGTAGGAGCATTACATGGGAGTTGGGGGAGGAGGCCACAAAGCACGACAAAATTTTGTTTAAGGAAATTGTGGAACTTAGTAAATAGGCAAATCTCCTTGGTAAAATAATAGCAGTGAAAAATATCGAATGTGAGTAAGTACCCTGAGAGAGAAAATTTATTGCTCAATGTGACAGGATTCCCTATATGTTAGTACTGCTGAGTTAAACATGTAAGACTGGGCTTTTGCAGCAATTCAAGTCGGTAAATCATTCTACTCTTTTATTGGCAGTGTTGTTGGTGAATTCTTGTACCTTTCTGTTCAGGCAAAGATGGGTGCACTCTGTAATGCGATGTTGAAGTGTGGGATGGTGACAAAATATGCTACCAGTCAAATGGCGTGTTACCGTAACAAAGAGTACAAAAAAGAATAATCTGTACTCGTCGACAACTTATCTTGGCTGTGGAGTGAAGGCTGTGTTCACTCCACAGGCGAGGCTTCGGCACCTTCGTGTGGTCTCCCAAGTAGTACGGCAGCTTACGACTGATTTCAGTTTTTCTCACTCGCATCGTTAACCTGTTCAGGAAGTTATATACACGAAAAATGTAAATGTAAAAGTCACTGTGGTTGTTCAGGTAAATTTCACCGGCGAATTATTAGTGAATTTTTCTTGGCAAACGAAAGGGCGCATTTGGGGCCACACACTGACCCACTACATCATGAACTTCATGTTTACATTGAAAAATGGGCATACTGAAAAGGTGGTGCTAGCAGTCTAGAAAAATGGAGTGTAAAAGAAGGCATTCTTGCAAAGTGATTAATAACTTTCTTTTGCCGACGTCTTCCTGAAATATATTTGAACCTCATAATATACAAAGTAGTGTGTACTTCAGCAAGGCGAACGAAAAAATTATCAGTTAACTTAAGTATTTGGCCTGGTAGCATACATGCATTTCAGTTCTCTAGCTTCCACAGTACTGCCAAGAAAGGCCGATGAGTGCGGAAAACTTTCTGCGCATTTCGAATGGCGACTTGCACTCGACTATAGCTGGCGTTTCGTCCCTGGCACAGGCACCCCTCCCCCTCCTCTGCCGTCGGGTTCACTCACTGGATCCGCGACTGCTGGAAGCACCAAGTCGGCAGCCGATCGAGAAGAAGCCATGGTGCTGGGCACGGAGTGGGCCGAAGTGGAAGCTGTCGAGCTGCTCAACGATGGCTCAGGCCTCGGATTCGGCATCATTGGTGGCCGCAGCACGGGTGTCGTCGTCAAGACTGTTTTGCCTGGCGGCGTTGCGGACCGGGTGAGTTGTTTTGTAGGTTCTTTCACCCCTTGTGAGATGCATTGTGATTGAGTAAGACTTGTTGTTGGGTGAGTCGGTTAACGTCAGTGGGGTGCATAGCAGCACAAACTTGGAAAACACAGATCAGAGGAAAGAAGTAGGAGGGAGTAGAAAGGTCGCACACTGCACTTCAACTGTTCATCTGAAAGAACAAGCCACCAGACTGACAGCTCTCAATGCATGCGTGCATCAAAATCTGCAAACACTGGTCACTCTCGTGTGTCTAGAAGCTGAAGCTCATTTCGGTAAAGTGAAACAGACTTAAGTTTGCGCTACTACGTACCCCATTGACATCATGATTAGGCTATATATATCTTCTTCAGTCCCAGTGACCCTATTTGGGGGCCTTTGCTTCGAGCAGGCGCAGCTAATTCTGAAGCGAGTGCTTTTTACCTTAAATGTGAATTTCCCACGTGTAGAGCATTACTTTACTTAAGCCCAATGAAGTGGTGCTCTATGTCTGGCATCTGCGACGCACGGCAGGTTCTATAATGAAATTTCCTGGCAAATGTCGTCGACTTCTTTGTCGTAGCAGATTTTTCTATAGTGTAATTTTATTGGTATGTGTGAAAGCACTACTGGAGGGTCTCCAATGAAGTTTGAAATCATTTTTACGCATAATCTATGTTGTAAATTGTGGTTAACAGCTGTGTAAATTGAATAAATTATAATTACTCAAATTAGTCAGAATAATTTGATTTCACCAGCTTTTTACTGTTGTTCTAAATAAAGTATTTCCAGAACAATCTGTACCGTTCGCCACAGTGGGCGTGATCTTATCGAAATGATCTACTACAGTCCGGAACCTTCTGGAAAACTGCAGGCGCGGTTTGCGCTGAGAATCGTGTGGTGTTTTGGGACGATAACAAAAACTTGGGAAATGGAACCACTGCGAGATGCAAACGCGCGAACACACACAGACAGGGAGAGAGAGAGAGTGAGGGCAGTGAACTACGACGCATTTGGTAAAGCTAACAGTGCGCCGTTTGCTCCTACATAGAATATTCGAGCTATTTATCGGCAAGGCCTACAAACAAGAAGCTCCAACAGAAGTCCATTCACATCGTGATTCTCCCTAGACCCTCATCGAATATAATCTCAAGCGCGAGTCGATCCTTATGTCAAGAGAGGCCTAGACATCGACCAAACAGTTGCGGCAGTGGGAAGGGAGGAGAGGGGCACGTTTCGCAGCCAGAGCTCAGAGGCCGCGCTTTGAGCGCTTCTTTCAACATCGATACTGTGTATACGCCATCCGAGCCTGCAGCCGCGTTATACACAAATCACGGTGTTTGACCACTGCCGTGTCGCACCATCTTCGCCATTCGTTCTACAATGACTGCCCTCAGGCCCTCCTCCTGTTAGCGCTCTCATTTGCACCGACGCTGCGCCGGCAAGATCAAACGTCCCCCGCTCTCGACGTTCTCGCGGACGCTGGCACACGAGCGAATGAACGAGAAAGAAAGAACGCTCTCAAGTAGGAACGAGGACCGCAAGTGCACCTGCTTGAATAAGCCCTTCGCGGATGACCTCTCGCGTTTCTATATACAGTCTAACCATCTTATACCCGTAACGCAGCAGCATCGGAATCGTCTTCGTTACGTCCCGCATTCGTTGCAACCGTATACATAAGTCAGCTCCAACCAATCAGCTATCTTGCCAGACCAAAAATCCAAGACACCAAAACGCATTTCCCTACGCTTCAAAGCCAGAATAAACGAAGGAATCCTTACTTGACTCTCAGTGGCATTTGAAACATTCGTTCATAAGTTGGCCAATCTTCAAAACCCTTATAAAAAAAATGAGGTTGTGAATTCCCTTCCACTACATATTTTGCGTTTAACCAAATATGTCTTCGTTACAGCCGATATCGCACTGTCTGTCGCGTCTTCGGCTTCGCTATAGAAATAAGAGGTCCCTGAAGTGAAACGTGACCAACCAAAGTTCGTATTTAGTTTTCTGTAGCCAATTACTCGCTGTATCAGTGTCCGTTACCGACGAAAACCACCTGCTCTCTCAATGAACTCAATTTCAATTAAACATGGCAGCCAATTAGCTGTTAGGCAAACGTGATCGATTTTTCTCAATGAACTCAATTTGCATTAAATATCCTGGCAGCTGTATAGTTGACCATTAATTAAATACGATTCTCTATCATATTCAGTATAACCCACAACCATCAATTTCACACCAGTTTCATTTTTAGAAGACTTGCTGAATGTACAGAAACCAAGAAAATGTAACAAGGTCGACAACTGAGTTAGCTGATGCAGTTCTATTTTCTACCAAAATGGCGCAAACAATGGCGAAGGTTACACGGGGGGAGGGGGGTGAATTATTGAACCCAGATAGGAAACACCTTCGGGTGAATTACAAAATCGGCTTCGTGGTGGCTCGCCAGCCCCTTTCAAATAAGTTTGTTTATATATATATTACATAATGCAGACCCTCCTTAGATCCAAGCATGTGGGCAGTTTCAAGAGGACATACATAGTTAATACAATAAGTGACGTAACGAAAATTGCTTGGGGTGGGTGTATCATACAACCATAGTATGATGCAAACTGAACTAAAAAAAAGGATACTACAAATCTATACTTAACCATGTCACGGGGTCGTGACGTGGCCGAAGACAGGAGACTTCGTGTTGGGATTTAACTGTTATTTGGGCGAACCTGTGCCCGGTAAACGGAAAGTCCAATTACAGCAGCAGTCTCGCACAGATAGCAGTCTCGGACTGATAGCGGCGAACTTGCCATTTTCTGGTACACTCAAGGGCAAAATAAAGAAGTTCTAAATAATTTTACCGGGAATTCCCCTCTTGAATCTAAAGAATGAATATGTGATATATATATATATATATATATATATATATATATATATATATATATATATATATATATATATATATAGCTTGGATGTCAAGGTTCTGAAGACCAAGATGGAAGCAAGTGGAATTCTTAAAATAAATATAACAGGATATTTTGCTATGGATAATTGTTATTGCATCATCAATAAATGTCTCATTATTGTGCAGTCAGTGGTACTATATTTCTTCAATAATCAAGTTCAATGACTCACTCAAACTACATGCAGTAGTTTTAGGCTTGCTGCGAGCATTCCTAGAAACGTAAAGAAAGATATTTTCCTATTATTGTAAGACATGATAGAATTTTCACTTGAGCAATGGCGCATAACAACATACAGTTCGATCAGAAGTAATTTAAAAGATCTTTAGCCGAGAAGGAGGCTAAATTCACAATTAGCTTGATGTTTGTGCCATCTTGCTTGCCAGGAGTGCACATAAGTGACTAAAGTAGCATTTCTAACACCTCTATTTATGAACCAACCTTAACTTAAGAAAGGAAAAGTATAAGAAACGTTCAAGGCGAGTTTCAAAACCGTCCATTATTTTGCGTCTTATGAAAGGTGTCCTTGACTCGTCAAGTATAGGCCCCGGGAGCGAGGGTAGGTAAATTATTGCTACAAAATCATTACCTCGAGCAGCAATAAATTAGCGTTACTGCAACAGACTAACAACAGTATGCACAGAAGCAGCCAAACGTAAGCAGCAGGAATGTTGGTTGTAGCACTGGCAGTTTTTGGTGAAACACTCATTTTTCACCTGGCCACTTTTGTTCAACCTCCATCAATGCAGTGGAGTCATCAAGTCAGTTTTGCTATTTTGACTTCTTGTATGTCTGTGCTGCTGTGTTCGGTTGTGTTATTGTGCTCCCTTCAGCGTTCACCTTTTTTTCTTCGCTTTTTTAAAAGTTTCACTAGATTTATTTGATAGTTTGAGCAGTTATATCACATTTTTTTTAATGTTGTTGCATTTATTGTGGAATGGTGCACAGAGGTAAACATCACCGACGAAATGGCTATGTCCTCACGGATTTCGTCGACTACCAGGGCGGACGCCAATCCCTACAGGGAAAGCGAAAAATGTGGAAACAGCTCGTGACAGAGTTCAATCGCAAAGTCTGCATCAGTGTACGGTCAACCGAACAACTAGAAATGTGTTTGCACCACCTCACCGCGGTGGTTAGTGGCTCATCTACTTGGCTGCTGACCCGCAGGTCGTGGGATCGAATCCCAGCTGCAGTGGATGTACTTTCGATGGAGGCAGAAATGCTGTAGGCCCGTATGCTCAGATTTTGGTGCACGTTAAAGAACCTCAGGTCATTGAAATTTTGGGAACCCTCCTCTACAGCGTCTCTCATAATCATATTGTAATTTTGGGACATTAAACCCCACATGTCAAGTGTTTACGCAACTACGGGAAGTTTTACCGGTACGGGAAAAGGTGTTTTTGCAATCATAGCAGATATCCACTGGACTGTATACGTGTGACTCTGTCAGCTATGAGACATTAGCAAGGCCGTCGCGCCCAAGTTGAAATGTGCCAACTCCAAAAAAAGTGCGATGTGACACTCAGCTTCATGAGACGCAGCGTAGCGAAACCACGATCGTAGACAATTTCCTGCAGAAACAGCATAGCGAGCAGATTCTTCACAGCACTTTATGTGAAGGGGGGGGGGGGGGCACAAAAATTCCTGCCTGTCTTTTGTCTCCACCGGGTTCGATCGATCGTTGAGGACTCGCCGCGGCCGTGACGTGTATGCGCTGTGCCGTTCAATATTTCTTCTTTGCAGTCATCTTAATAAATGAACTGTGAAATGTTGTCATCCCCCATGTTGTTTAAGGAAGCCTTAAGGTAGATCATAGGCTATGTTAATGGAGCCTTACTTAAGTACGAGGAAAGTTTCGCAAAAAGTACAAGGTAGGTGCTTGAAACTGGGCGTTAAGGGTAGACTTATGGCTGAGGTTGACTTAAGTCATAAGGATAAGTTTAGGTTATGTTTGTGAATACAGGGGTAAAGAGGGTGTCGTTCCTTATTGAGTTAAAGGGCTCTTCAGCAGCCCTCAAAGAAAAGTTTAACTAGTATGTGTGGAGAAGCATGGCTTTAATACTTCCAGTCAAAGCACATTACAGCACCTGATCACTTTGGGATATGCGCATGGTTTTTCTAGCTTCTGTTGGCAATAGTAGTGTTCTTATCACCAGTGCTTATTTGGAGCGCCACCAATGCGGCACGCAGATGCAAAAGTGGTGCCAATTCATTTTACCATGTACACATTCTTCAGCGTAGTGGTTCCACCTTCCAACTATCCTTGTAATGCAAGTCTTCTTACCTCTGTCCCACTCATCTTCGACTGCAGGATGGGCGGTTGCAGAGCGGAGACCACATTCTGCAGATCGGTGACGTCAACTTGCGTGGCCTGGGCTCGGAGCAGGTGGCCTCTGTCCTGCGTCAGGCAGGGGCCCGGGTGCGCCTCGTGGTGGCGCGCCCCTCAGAGTCCGGTGACCTGCCGGCACCTCGACCCGCGTCACTTCCGCCACCCCTCGTGCTGCCCACCCGGCTTCTAGCCGACGCCGAGGAGCTCGAACGGCGCCTGCAGATCCACAGTGCCACCATCGCCATGGCAACAGCCACAGGGGGGAAGCCCGGGTCGCCTCTGCTTTCCGAAGTGAGCTTAACACTAGCATGAAGATGAGGATAAGCTTCAATGTTTGACACATTTGCAGCGGGCAAATGTGTACTCCCAATGTGTTTTTTGAATAGTTCATTCATGTGTCATGTTTATGCATCTTATGCTGAAAATACCCAAGCAAATCCTGCTGTATACCCAAGGAAAACCTCTATCTAGGGCAGCACACATTTTCAGTGTTCGTGTGGTGAACCTGTGCACATTTTTTTTTAGAACCTTTTTGTTCTTACCTAAAGGCCACATACATTTCATGGGAAGATAAACTTTTAATTCAAAAAGAAGGCGCATATATAGGGTCCTGCATCACTGCTATTTTTAGCGATATCTTTTTAGCTGAAGTTGACAAAGCCGTAGCTGAAGAAGCCTAGGTAGCCTTAACATAATGCAAGTTTACAGATTTGTAGACTATCCTAGCCTGTATGAAAATTATTTCATAGTTAACGAGTCATGTACTCTTCATATTTTATCTCGTTACCACAAGAACTTTAATCCCTCAACTTTGACACATGACATGCCTGATGTCAATATGATTGAATCTCTTGAAATCATTTTTAGTTGCGAGTCTACACACTGAAGTGGTACTAAAAGAAAACAGAATTTCTTTTTTTTTTTTTTCAGATTATGGGGTTACTCTTTTACAGTACCAAAATTACCGTGCTTGCCATGATGAAGCACTTTTTAAGTAAGAGAACGGGCAAAAATAATGTGCGGATGACAAGGCCACCTTGAGGTTCTCGCACTAATCGAGGTTGAGGTCGTAGAATTCGACAGCATGCACAAGGACCTACAGTAAAAACTCGTTAATTATAAGTTGCTGGACCTTGAGAAATCTTCAAATTTCAAATTTTTGAATTAACAGAGTACGTACAGTAAAATCTCGTTACATAATGATTTTTAGGGGACCGGGGCAATTTGTTTGTTATTTTGAAATGTTGTTATGGTGAAAGCCCAAAAATTAATCATAAATACTTATTTTCCACCGTCCAAAATGACTTACCTTTGCAACGGTGGTTCCTTGAACTCGTTTTTTATAATAAAAAACAAATGCCCAAATGAACACCAAAAAGTGCACGTTTCCTCAATGAAGTCTGTTTTTTTTTTTGCTGTTTTTTTTTCGATTGCAGCGCTAACTTAACTTTGCAGCGCAAAGGCCACCAGCTCATGCGCATTCTCTTTAGTGAGAACTGCTTCCACTTCCTCGTCGCAAGCAGAGATGAACTCATTGTAGTAGCACCGCAGCACGAACGCCGACTTGCTTTGCAGACACAATAAGTAATAACCGAAAAGATGAACACGACTGACAAGGCCTCTTCAGAGAACACCTATACCCCTCTGGCCTCCTAGATCACGTGTACAAGTCACTAAGATAAGAAAAGCCCGAAGCATTGCGGTTGTCATCGCCTCTTTCAAAGAAAAGAAAAAGCTAAAAAAGAAAATTTCTCACGTTTTGTTCTCTGCTCCCTCGCTGTCTCAGGTTTGGACCCCCCCCCCCCCCCCCCCCCCCCGCTTTCTGCTCCGCAACTCCCACTCTGCCTCGCTGACCTTGTCCTCCTGTGTTGCCCTCGCCTCTGTGCTTATAAACCTGCAGCATTGGCGTTTCAATAGAAAGAAAGAAAGGAAAGTCGTCCTTTCGTTTTTTCCCCCTCAACATCGTCGCTTGTTTTCCGAGAAGCAAGGCGTTCGTTCGCTGTGTCGTCTGTTTGGGTACTGCTCCAATGGTCGCGACAGATTTCAGAACATGAGTTCGTAGTACTGAGGCGTTGTTAATATAACGCGAAAGTAAATTAGTGCTGGTTATTCTACAACGTTTGGTATTTTGAAGTACGTAGTAGTGAAATAATTTTACATTGAAACTATTAGCAGTTGTCGTGAGATTTTTAAAAGTTCGTCAATCTGAAAAGTTTGTTAAAGTGTTGTTCGTTCTACTGAGATTTTACTGTATACATCAAGTTGAATGCAAGGAAGTTGAAATTATTCAAAGTATAATCAGCGCTGGAGGTTATCCACTGGCTAGTTTGTGACTCCAAAGGTTATGTTTTCCAGCAATACGAGGTCACAGCTTTTCCGCAAACGAAAAGGAACTCCGGGCCTCGCTGCTGCAGTTACGGGGAAAAAAAAGTGATAACTGAAATGTGCGGCCGCAAAAAATAAGACATCTTCTTTTGCTATACAGTAGTGACACGCAGGCAGCGTGCATCTGCTTTTCGCTGCATCAGCACGTCATGATGTGACCATTTGCTTATTCTTTCTAGTAAGATAAAAAATTTAATAATAGACAGTGCCTCGAAATTCAGCATGTTTTGGATGGAAAACATTACCCTAATTACTCGAATCTAACGCGCACCTTTTTTCCGGTTAAGCGAGTTCATAAATCGCATGCACGTTAGAATCGAGTACGAAAAAAAAAAAATGAACACTCATTCTATTGCCATCAGGATTTCCAAAATGGCCGCCCCCTAAGTGTGTCGGCAATTTCTGCCTGTGTGTTTCCCATGTGCGGCACTTCGTACGTGTGCTGAGGAGCTCGTCATCTTGTAGTGCATTAGCATCGACGGCATGGAAGGGCCGACTCCAAAAATTCGAGTGCACCACGATGCCGCTTTCAAAAGAAAAGTCATCGCGTGTGCAGAAACGGACGCAAATAGGGCCGCATTGCGGTCGTTCGGAGTTCCTGAAACATGCATGCAGGACTGGCGGAAACAAAAGCAGAAGATTGTCGACAGCAAAACTTCATGCAAAGGCTTCAGTGTACCACAGCAGGATCGGTTTCCGCAAGTTAAAAAGCTGCTCAGCGAGTATGTGCTTGAGCAGCGAGCGGCACAGCGGCCCGTGACGACAGAACTGCTCCAAGTGCAGGCTATGCAATTAGTCTTAAAAAAAGGTCTAATGCGGAGCCAGTTTAAAGTGAGCAGGTGCTGGCTAACTTACTTTATGAAGAGGAAAGACTTTTCCCTCCAAAGGTGAACGGGCATATGCGAAAAGTTTTGCGGAGGAGTACGACGAAGAGCTTCACAGTTTTCAGAGGTTCGTCCTAAACTTGCAGCACAACAACGGCTACTTGCTTGGGCAAATCGGGAATGCCGATCAGATGCCTTTTTGCTTCGACATGCCTGGCACCACAACCGTTGCAAGTTCACCTGACGTCGCAAGCAAGTTCGCGTACTGGCGTCGGTCCACGGTAAAACTACAGTAGCCGGCGCCACGCATTGGCATCAGCCTCTCCTTACATACATTTTAATAAAAAAAAAACTACAGTGACGGCAATGCTCTGTTACATGTCAGATGGGCACAGCTTCCCCCGTACCTCATACAGTGAAAGCTCGTTAATTCACACCTCATTAATTCGAAATTTTGGATAATTCAAAATGGTCGCCGCAGTCCGGTCCGCAGTGCATATGAGACCATGTGTAAAACGATTCGTTAATTCGAACAGAAATTGCTGCCTCTACGGATAATTCGAAGCGCGCGCCGCCGAGCGTCATCATCGTCAAACACTAGTGGAAGCTTTTACGGTCGAACGATAGGTGGTACGACCAGTTTTTCGAGCTTCAAGTGGCCTCCGAGCAAAGGGGGAGCAAAGTATGGCCCCCAAAATCCAGGGAGCAATTTTTGTTTTTGTTTTTTTTTTCCGTAGCCCTCCCGCTATCTCAGCGCCTAGCGTCACTTGTACGCGGGACCCATGGGACGCTGAGGAGTCGGCGGAGTAGTCCTAGCAGTCCTAGGCCGCTCCCCGCAGCGTCACTTTGTTCCTCGAGCACGTTGTTCGTTCACGCCGTCAAGCCGTCTTATTCCGCGTCGAAGTTGCAAGATGCCGCGGGGAAACTACTGCGCGAAGACTGTCAAGGAGAAGGTGGAGATTTTGCGAAAGGTTGACCAAGGGAACTCGAGCAAATATGAAATTGCGAGGAAGCACGGCATACCTCCGAGCACGTTGTCAACCTACGTTTGCAGCAGGACGGCCATTGAAAACGCCTATGAAGCCGAGGATTTTGGCGGCAGTCGAAAAAGGGTAAGGACAGCGAAGTTCCCAGAACCGGAGTCAGCTTTGATTATCTGAGTTAAAGAAATGAGAGCCCAGAGTATCGCATTTAGTGGCCCTATCATCGTGGTCAAGGCAGCCGATTTCGCCCTGCGCTTGGACATTGAAGACTTTGTCGCCTCCGAGGGATGGTTTCATCGTTTCAGGGAGCGGCACAATCCCGTATTCCGCACGTTATCCGGCGAGGCAAAGGAAGTGGACGCCGAAACATGCGCTACTTGGAGAAGCGACACCCTGCAGCAGTACTTGGAGAGCTACTCAGCACAGAATGTGTTTAAAGCTGACGAGACAGCGTTATTTTTCAAGTTGCAGCCAGACAAGACGATCACCTACAAGGGAGACAGCTGTGCTGGCGGCAAGCGCAGCAAAGAGCGTGTCACTGTTCTGGTCGCCGCAAATATGAACGGTACGGAAAAGGTCCCCCTTTTTGTGATTGGCAAAGCACTCAAGCCACGGTGCTTCAAAAACATTCGCTCACTGCCGACGGAGTACGCCGCAAACAAGAAAGCCTGGATGACAGGTGACCTATTCAGGAAGTGGCTACTGAAATTTGACAGGCGAATGGAACTGGGCGGCAGACGCGTTGTTCTTGTCGTCGACAACTGTTCGGCGCACAAAGTCGACGTTGAGCTGAGAGCAACTAAGTTGGTGTTCCGTCTGGCAAATACGACTGCGGCCCTACAGCCAATGGACCAGGGTGTGATAAAGAACATTACATTAAGTGCTTTTATAGGCGTCACGTGCTGTAGAGAATGATTTTGTGCGCGGGCGACAGGAAGGACTTTGGCATTACGCTGCTCACTGCCATGCACATGTTGGTGCGCGCATGGGAACAGGTGACCGCGACCACAATCGCAAACTGTTTCCGCCACAGTGGATTTGCAGCTGGAAGTGCGCAGGATAGTTGTGACGTCGACGTGGATGGGGCTGAGGAGCTCATGCCAGTGACATTGCGCGACACTCTTCGGGGCGTACGTTTTGCCGATTATGTTGAAGTTGACACCGGTGCATCGGTGTGTGGTGCCCTGACTGATGAGGACATTATCGCTCAAGTAGCCGGTGCGCAGCCTGATGCTGAAGAGCCAGAAGGCGAGGAAGAGGAAAATGACGAAGCGCCTGTGCGCCCGTCAGCTTCTGCGGTGATGGAGGCACTTAATGTGGCGCGTCTCTTCTTCAGCTTTGAAGAGGGTGAAGAGGATTCCCTGCGCCGTGTCCGCGCGCTGGAACAGAGAGCCGCAGCTGTGGCATTCAGAGAAAAGAAGCAGATGGTCATCACCGACTTTTTTGGCCAATAAATATTTTTCGTGCCCCCACCCCCGAAATCCACCCATTTTTGCTCACTTTCATTATTTCGAATTTTGTTTAATTCGAAATCGCTCAGCGTTTCCGTGGAATTCGAATTAACAAGCTTTTACTGTATTTAAATGGAAGACGCTCTCTAAAGGAGTGGTTTTTTTGAGTGGTGTGATCAAGCGGGCCAGCAAGAAAAATGGGTGCGCGTTTCAATTGATGTCTTACTTTTTTTCTTTGTCATGGAAATCGGGTGCGAGTTACAATCGAGGGCGCGGTAGAATCGAGTAAATACTGTATTATTGAAACCTTCGAACAGAGTTTTCGAAGTAGATGTAGTAGGCAATAACTCCGCCAGCAGTGCAAGTGCGCAAATTGCAGGAGCCACCGGCACTCGGAGGTTCGCATACATTGTGAATTCTGCCAGGCAGTCCTTTATTAGTTTCTTTCTATCCCCTCAAAGAATGGGTAAATCACGACGTGCTGACGTTGCGAGAAGCATGCGACATGCTGCCCGCATGTCACCGCTGTGCTGCTGTGAAGCATGTTTTGTTTTCCGTAGGCGCACATTTCAACTCATCACGAGACTGCTCTTTTTGTTTACAATTCCATTTTCCTTATGCTAGAAGTATCGAGGCTAGGGTATTTCAGCTGCCACTCATTAGTATCGCTACAGTACCTTGCCTAGCGGCTCTTTAAGGCTGTCGTTTCTGCAGTTATGCGGCAAAAGCAAAATTGTGTTCGGGAATCGGTACACTGCACTCAAAGTTTTCTAATGAACCGGACTGGTGCTGACCGCCGCTTCAAATTATCCACTCAAATTTACATTGCAAGATACGGTACCGCGAAAATACTTCAGATTAAGCGAGATTTCGAAATGACGAAGTTTGAATTATTGAGGTTTTACTGTACGTCGTTTTTATTTGTAAAAATGAAGTACTATATTTACTTTAATGTAATATTTTCACTACCTGAAGTTGGCCCACACGTTACAATCGAATGCCGAAATACAAGTTGTCTAAAAAGTGCGATGATGCACTCAATTTTTTTATTTTACTTTTTTCCTCCTGGGAAGTCACCGCTCACTGTTACAGTAGAATAAATATTGTACACTGTCCTCTGAGGGCGCCATACTCACCATACAGTATATATAACCATGTTACGACGGATCTGCTAAAGACAGACTTTCGGATACGACATACCAATCGGTGTTGTTCTGCCCACCAGCATATTTGTTTCATTGATTAAGCTTTGTTTTCTATGGATTCTGGTGCAACGAACCTTCTGATATAACTGACTAAAATGCGAGGCCACTAAGGTGGCCAGGACACTTTTATAGCAAACTTTTCTACCCCAGGTCGTCTCAAATTCAATAACTTCCAATTAAAAAATTAGCGCACTTTCGGGACGGCAACGGTGCGTCGTAGATATCGACGTAATGATTTAAGAACGAAGGCTGCTGATCTACGGTATGTTACTGGTCAGTTATGCCTAACTAAGTCGACAGAAAAAGTCACCGCGCAGCAAGCCTGGTTTTGCGTTTTGGGGCGCTGACGCGTGAAATTGCTAGCTGCTGCTCTGAGCTGTTGCTGCGTACCGAGCTTGGCTGGGTGGGCGGTGGATCAGCCGCCGATGCGCATATGCCCATCCGCAGGTCTTAGGAGCCAGCGAAAGATCTAATTCGTCGCTTTCAACGAAGCACATTATGGCTTCTTCGCTTTTGCATATCCAATGACGCGATGATCTTGCCCGCTAAGTTTGGGGCTATGTTAGGCTTAGCCATGACTTCGAGCAGAAATCACGGATGCCGTGTGCGTGGCCGCAATGCCTGATGTTTAGAGGTATGCCATGCTCGATCGCGAGTGCAAAGAGTTGTCCTGCTGAGGTCCCTGTCCTGAATTCCGAGTGCTAGAGTCCAACAAGATGCTGCTACACTAGGTCCAAGATGCACGTCTGCTATGTTCGCGACGAGTTCAGTGCACTATCGTAACCTGATAAGTGAACTTCTGCTTGCAGCTGCCTTAACTACATCGCGACCCATGAATACAGACACATGAATAAAGGCTATAATTTCCTGAAAAACGCCATTTTTTTCTTACTTCCGCAATAATTTTCGGCACCTCAGTAGGCGCGAAATTTTTTTACAGCACTTCTGCATAGTTTTTAGTGAATATGTTGTAGAATTAAATTTTTTAATGAAGGGAGGGGGGAGGTTCAAGAAACTTGGTTATTTTTTATTCCCCCATTGAGAGTATATTCGTTTTTTACTTGTAATTTTCTCTGGTTGTTACAGACCCATTCAGTGGTTACGTAAAAGTCTGTTGTAACAGTACTTGGATTTTACATACTCACAGTGAAGCAGATTAAATCCTCTTCACCGTGTAGGTCTGTTGTAATGAGGTTATACTATAGCAAGTGTCAGAATACTTCATTGGGCCAGTTTTGCCAAATCACAAATAACGTGCTTTGAGATTTGTGACATCACGTGCAAACATTTTCGCGTGAAAGTTGTGGGGTCTCAGAATGGCGAACGAGCGCCACGCCATGCTCTTGGAGTGAACGGACACAGCAGGCGCGGTTGGTACAAACCAAACAACAAACATTTATTTAGCTAATTTAAAAGACGATATCGTCCGCCGAATCGATACATCAATTGTAATTAACACGCACCATACGAACCACATAACACAGTAACACACCAAACACACAATGACACACCCAAGGCGGCGTCGCCAACGCTTGACTTACCACGAGGGCCCCCGATGCGCAGGCCCGCGGTGCCCCGCGCCGAGGACCCACACTAGTAACAACCAACCATTAGTGGCAGCTGCCACGCGCACAAGAGACTCGCTCAACTCTTGCCCGCCACCAAGGGCTGTCTTCCGCCAGGGGTCACCGCCGGCGCTACCACTCTACCAACAGTGGTACTCAACGCGAACACAACGCCATCTATCATCCGGCGGTTGTCACCCCCGAAATACGGCTTCTGTGCGAGACACGTGCGCCACGCGGCGCAAACAACTTTACAGGGGGTGTCAGCACCCCCACAAAATCATCAATGAGACCCTCACCTTCATTTTTCTTAATGACATGCTTTGGCCGCAAATAACACACAAACAAAGTAAAGGAACACTCAACTACAAGCACAAGCGGCTTGTGCTTGTCATTGAGTGTTCCTTTACTTTGTGTGTGTGTTATTTGTGGCCAAAGCATGTCATTAAGCAAGTAACAACAAGACCAACAATCAATATAGTTCATCTTTATATTGCACTAATAAACCTACAATATTGAAGATAATGACATCGAGTTTTGAGAGTGAAATTTACCTATCTAAACCAGTTCATGGTTTCACTTTAGTTTGTCTATAAGCTCAGACAACCCATCAGTTGGAACGAACCCCATGAAGTCAACTGCTAGGCTACCTACTGTTATGCAATTTTGTGACAGCCTTTAACCCAGGGTCCCCTTTTCAGTATGGTTGCTTTCAAATGCTTGTTTTTTTGTTCATGATTTATGTGTTTGTTTTGCATCTCAATGAACCCAAACATTTAAACTTTGACAGATGGCGCTGGATGAACTTCCCGAGACTGAATCCTTCGAAGTCGAGCTCGTGAAAGACCAGCAGGGATTGGGCATCACCATTGCTGGTTATGTCTGTGAAAAGGGCACTCAAGGTATGTTCAGCCTTTTGGGGGTGTGCTATTTATGCGGGCTTGACTTCAATTGCTATTGATGCAAAATACGAAGTGATTTTAGCATCCCCTTTCTTCATCGATTTAGTGAGGTTTTGGTTTCAAATGTCAAGTGTTTACACTACTTCAATCTGTAAACATGGATACTTTACATGGCACAAGATGTAGGTATCTACCTCTAAAACAAAGGCAGTCCAGTGTTGAGTCTTTTGTGCGGAAGTTATCCATTAAGATGGTTCCAAGGTCCTCTAAAGTTAAGGGGGGACGCGGCTTTGGGATCGCGAAAAATGGCAAAAAAAATGATTTTTTGAAACTCAAGTTTTCAGTTTCTGGAACCCTTTTTCTATCTGGTTCCAGAATATCTACACTGAAAACCGCGCAGAAGTGCTTCGGATAATTCGTTTCACCCACCTAGGTAGCAAAACTTTTTCTGGAAATGGCGAGAAAACGGCGATTTTCAAAAAATTATAGCTTCGCGATGCTTGGGCCGGGAGCCGGCTTCTTGAGCTCATCGGAAAGAGCATTTCTCCGTGTTTAACTTTCCCGCCTCAGCTGGCTCCTCTCTTTAACAACAAGCGAGCAAAAAGCAAATGTTTGAAGGTCGTTTTGAGGCCCTTGATTGGCCGTGGCCGCCATGTTGCCTCAGCTCGCCTCGCCATTGGCCCGATGCTCGCTCCGGGAGATCGTCGTCTGCTGCTTGTGCGTCGCGAGGACATGGCTCTCGAAAATCGCCACTTCGTGACGTGTTCACGGCTTGATAATCACTTAAGATATAACTACGCTTTACTTACGAGCAGTAAGCGGATGCGCAATCAGCTTACTACGAGCGGGAGCGCAGTCTACGAGCGCCGCGCGTCATCGGAGTCGTCTTTAGCCCTAACTCCACCGACAGCGAGACTGCGGGCAGGAACGATGCGCTAGCGCACTCTTGGCGACGTGCTTCTTCGCAAGAAATAAAGCACATCACTCGCTAGCTCCTCTGAAGTACGTAACGGCATTTTAAGGATCGGCAGCGGACCGCATACTCAAGCTCGGCACCCCTCCCCCCTTCTCTGCCTAGGATTGCTCGGAGCAGTGGCCAGCAGTTTCACCCGTCGTCACTCGAAAATGTGACGTCAAGCGCAGTGCGCGCCGATTTTTCGTCATCGTAATTACACATTTCGCGCATCGTCACCGAACGCCGCCGGCAAGTGCCTTACGTGCCGGTTGCACTGTCCACGCGGCCGTGCACTCCACGGTCATATGGAGTGCTGTTAATAAGCTTTTGTGATGCGATTTAGACATGTGTGATGCGATTTATACGTGCTTGGAACCGTGCTTGGTATCGCCACGAACGTCTATGTCTATGAATGTTCTGAGGCAATGGAAGCCTTGTAGATTAGCGTTTCTGCGATCGGTTGTATGATGGTGTTTGACGGCTAGAGCGGCAAAAGAGCACGTATGAATCAGGGGCAAGAATTTTTATATGCCCGTTTTACGTCATTAAATAGACTGCTAAAAATTCCTGTGCCACCAGTCTTCTGCCCATAACTTTGTTATTTGGAAAGAAGGCATAGGCTGTCATGTTGTGATCCCTTTTTCTGATGCAATAAATCTCTCTCTAAATAAAAAAATGTTCAGTGAATACTTATAATCAAGAACTTAATTACGCTAATTACAACTTCGGCACAAGAAATATGTGTAATCAATTCAGTATATGGTCTCATTCAATTACAATCTTTTCTGTCATGCCTATCACACCACTCCTTCATACAAAGAACTTGGTTTGAAATCCATACTTGTTCTTTGTAAAACATGAAAAGGAAATTATGGGGGGTGGGGGGGGGGGAAAGGGCAACCAAGGCACGCTGGTCAGAGACCAGATACCTGAAAAGTCAAATATCACAAGACAAACCTAAGATCACAATCTTTAGGTGTTTTAGAGACGTAAAAAGAAGTTGAAACATTAAACGCAGTTTTCTCAATACTGTTTTTTTGGCATTATACTCAGCTCGTGGAGCAGATATCTGGGCAACCACTGTACGGATATTGATTCCGTTTATTTTGTAATGCTCCTTGAACTGTGCTTCAGGGGGCTGCGATCTTAGTTTTTCATTTTGCTCCTTAAAGAATTTTTTGTAGAGTTTCTTGTTTGTAGTGCAAGTGTGCTCATTGCAATGTCGCTGGAGAAAACGTTAACTACAAGTTTTAGTGTTGCAAATATATTATTTTGAGAACGCAGCCCCCTTCAACATACATTTGGCTGTGGATACAGCAATTACCAACCATTTTTGTCATTTTATAAAATAGCCCCGCCGCGGTGGTCTAGTGGCTAAGGTACTCGGCTGCTGACCCGCAGGGCGCGGGTTCAAATCCCGGCTGCGGCGGCTGCATTTCCGATGGAGGCGGAAATGTTGTAGGCCCGTGTGCTCAGATTTGGGTGCAGGTTAAAGAACCCCAGGTGGTCTAAATTTCCGGAGCCCTCCACTACGGCGTCTCTCATAATCATATAGTGGTTTTGGGACGTTAAACCCCACATATCAATCAATCAATCAATCATTTTATAAATCCTCCAGCCCCTCCACGAGATTCAATTGAAAAATAATTTGTCTCTTATTAGGTATTTGTGCTATCGCCTCAAAATTTTTGTGGATGCACGGTGAGGCCATTTTTAGTTTCTGTGGCAATTTTCGTCATCATCCGACCAGAAACAAGAAAGTTCATTCTCAAAGGCACGTCCCCCCTTAAATGTGAGCAATTCTAAAACTACTCCTTGGTACACAAGTTTAGCGTGGCATGTGTTCCCACATTTACATTGTTTAAGGGGGGAGGCTACACTTAACAAGTAACTTTTTATTAATGAGTAGATCTGAACGACATTTTCACAGTTTGTGTATTCAGATGGGCAGATTCTAAAAATGTAATTACTTTTTTGATAGGTCAAGTAGTTTCCAAAATACTGCACAATCAATGTATAACCTGGGTCGTTTGTTTGAAGCCTAATCAGCATATAAGCAGCAAGCACCAAAACATTGGCGACAGTGTAAAAACAACGTTGGATGTTTAACGAGTACAATATGCTATAAATCAATTTTTTGGGCCAATTTCTATAAGAGTTAGAGGACATCAATGTTCTCAGAAAAAAAGCCTTTTTCACATATCATGCATGTGACCCTATAAAAAAAATTTTTGAGGTGTATATTGCCTTCAAAATAGGCATCTTGCTTACTGCATGCATTTATCTTTCGGGCAAAAAAAAAAAAAGAATTATGCTAATAGCTGAAATAGAACAGAAGCTATTTTCCCTTTAAACTTGGCAAATCTACCGAAATTGCTGTTTTGAGAAAACGAGAAAAAACGTTTCAAAACACTTTTATTGGAAAAATATAATAAAGTTTTGTGAAAATGCACTAAGGATAACCTGGATGCATGGCTTCCTTATCCTTTTTCCTGGCCAGCTTTCCCACAGTCTGGGATGCTTCTCTCTCTTTATTGGAGCTCGCACTGCGACAACAGTTTCTCCCTGGCCCTTAGGGATGTGCTGCTGGGTATGTTCATGTCTAGCTGCTCAAGAATAGCAGCAGATGCATTGAGATTGCCGGTGTTAAAGCGCACCACAGCTTCTGTGACAGCAGCTTGCACAGCAAAAAGAGAAGCGTGCTGCTCTTTTGATATCAAGCTCTAAATCACGGAGTGGAGGCTTTCATTTGAATTTCGAGTCTTGCCTCGCTGGCATCTTTGGAGGAGGGCCTTTTCAGACAGCCGAGTGTATACTGGCATCATTACTTCGACAGCCTCTTTTGGCAAACTGTAGAGGTGCGGGGATTCTGGCTCGCATTTTGCTTTCGCAGCATTGTGGCAGCACCATGAATCAGCACCGACTGGACACCAACTGGTGTCTGAACAGTTATCAGTGGATGTGACGTGCTTGTATGTTGCCATGATGGCCTTTTGCATTGCGTCCACATCACCTTCATTAGATTTCAGTCCCCAACCATAACATTTGCTGAGTCTAATGATCAACTGGCCTCTCCCACCTAGGCTTTTCTTGCCTTCCTCTTTTTGTTTCTGCACTAAGTTTCTTAGTGCCGTCCCCATGCGCTTTTGAACGGTATTGATGCAGTCTTCTTTTTCTACACCGACGAAGCCGTACACTTTCGCTACCTTGATGGCACCAAATGTGCGGCTGTCATCGTCACATAAAATGGTCGTGTACCGTAGTCCATGTCGATCTAAGGATCTTTCAAAAAGGAGGAGCCCACATTCTACTTCCATTTGACCCACTTTACCACCGGTATTCTTCTGGAAATGGTGCGTTTTTTTCCACTCAGCGTAGCCCTCCGAGTTGGGCTTTGGCCCCACTTTACACCCCAAACAAAAGTTTGAGAGGACAACATAGTTCAGCACGTACCTTGTGAAAAGTTCTATCACCGCACAGACGCCTATGTGGGAGGAGTGGCCGCGGGTCAACCACGTACCGTCAAAGGAGACTGTGATGTTTCCTCTGTGGCCAAAATATAGGTCCTCGTACAACGAGGCCAACTCCTTTGCACACTGGCTCATTGCCACCTTTGTTGCTTGCGTGGCTGCGGGTGCCAAAGTCTGCTTCAAATGCCGCTAAAAAGTGCGGTGGTACATGCCACGTTGGGACAATCCCATAGCCACAAATACGTCATTCATCGCTGTCTGGCCATTTTCCATTGAAATCACCGCCCGCGTAGCTAGGAGATTAATTTCAAACAGGTTGCAGGTCTTCTTGCTATTAGTTCGAGGCGAGCTCCAGTCAGCGCCGATACTTTCACAATTTTCGCACACGACAGTCGGCTTCACTGCGAGGCCATATTTGCGATTTCCCGTAGCGATTCGTGCTGGCCCGTGGCAAGTTTCGCATCACAGATATTGAAGGAGTGAGTTCATGCACTCCGTGTTTACTATCATGTAAGGAGGAGGCTCATCTAACACTGGCGCCGTCGCCGCCCCACTTGACTTCGCAAAGCGTTCAATCTTTCGTGCTGTCGCTGACGCCGACGAAATACCCTCGAGTGTGGCCGTCTCGTGGGCACGCGCCTCCCGCACATCACTGGCACCGATCACGCTAGCGTCGACTCTCACGCGGCCGGAGTTGACATGGCACGCGCTGTCGGGGAGGCGTGCCTCCACACGCACTTCTCTGTCATCGATCACATCGGTGTGGTCATGGTCCACAGTGTTGATGCTTACCGGGGAAGCAGTCTCGCGCACTTCTCCATTGATAAAATCTTCAATATACGTGCGGCCAGCCAGCGTCCACACCGTGCACGCACGAGGGATCGTTTTCGGTTACGACGGCGTTATTGCTGCGACGCAGTAGCAGCACCATTAAGCTTTTCGCCTCTGCTTTTCTTCCGTGAACGGCTGAAATGGTGCAGCGATCTGAACTTTTTTGCATCGGCGGGCATAGTAAGACGCACGAGCACGTTAGGGCAATACCTCCTACAGTCGAAACCCGCAATAACGAAACCCCGTGAGTACGAAATCTCCGCTGCAACGAAATATTTCCGGATCTTCGGCGATCGTTCATAGAAGCCCATGTATTATGTATCTCGCGGCAACGAAATGTTCTTGGACAGCGATCTCGCATTAACGAATTTTTTACCACAGTGCGGGCCTTATGTTACCCTCCCGCCAAAGGTCAACTGTCGAAAATATGTTTGTATGCGTGTTATGCGCACTCAAAATTTGTAAACGTCTGCTTTTGCCGCACTAGCGTGGGTACCGCCATTTTCGTTTACTTAAGGGGAGACGGCTTCGGGATCGCGAAAACCGCGTAGAAGTGCTTCAAAAAATTCATTTCACCCACCTAGGTAGCGAAACTTTTTCTGGAAATCGGGAGAAAACAGCGATTTTCAAAAAAATATGGCTTCGCGATGGCGGGGCCGGGAGCCAGCTTCTTGGGCTAATCGGAAAGAGCATTTCTCCGTGTTTTACGCTCCCGCCTCAGCTGGCTCCTCCCTTTAAAAACAAGCGCACAAAAACCAAATGTTTAATGGTCGTTTCAAGGCCCTTGATTGGCTGTGGCCGCCATGTTTCGTCAGCTCGCCTCGCCATTGGCCCGATGCTCGTTCCGGGCGATCGTTGTCTGCTGCTTGTGTGTCGCGAGGACATGATTCTCGAAAACTGCTACTTCGTGACGTGTTCACGGCTCAATGATCACTTAAGATATAATTAGGCTTTAGTTAGGAGCAGTAGGCGGATGCGCGATCAGGTTACTACGAGCGCGGCGCGTCATTGGAGTCGTCTTTAGCTCTCACTCTGCCGAAAGCGAGACTGCGGGCAGAAACGACGCGCTAGCGCACTTGTGGCGACGTGCTCGTCGCAAGCAACGAAGCTGTAAGCATCGGCACGGTCAAATTACTACGAGTGGCCACACTGGATGCACGAGCGGGCGCGCGGTCTACAAGCGCGGCGCGTCATCGTAGTCGGCTATAGCCCTAACTCCGCTGAGAGCGAGACCGCGGGCAGGAATGATGCGCTAGCGCATCCACAACAATCTGCGGGTTTTTTTGGATGCGCTGGACACCCTTCGCTCCTTTTTCGGCGCACATGACGATGACATAGCAATATACCACTTTTTCCAGTGCGGAGGGAGAGCTTTGAAGTTGTTGCATGGCAAGAGTCGGCAAAGTAAGTTGACCGACTTTTGTCAATAAATTTTCGTTCTGCTGGCCGTATCGCTGTTTTTATGTCTCATACTCGCGGCAACGAAATTCTCGCGAAAACGAAATTTTTTAGTTTCCCCGGCGATTTCGTTATTTCGTGTTTCGACTGTGTTTGGTTAAAGCTATGGCACCTTCACAAGGGCAATACCTCTTCAAAATGGTGGTAGAAACTGCCAGCAAGTTTTCCTGGCCACTTGGGAAGCACCGTTTCGGTCACGTGCGTCAAACAACCAATGAAATCACATGCTGCGCGTGGTTTTGTCTTCGCTTTTTTTGCTTCCACGAGGGGTACATACAGTCGAACCTCAATATATGGAACGGCACGGCGATAGCGAAATAGTTCGATATATCCAGAAGTCGATATAAAAAAATCACGAAAAAAATGCGTCAACAGCTTGCTGAAAACAACCAACGAACCGTTCAAGCGTGGTGCAGTAAATACTCACTTGAAAATTCAAACATAGTATTTATTGTGTTGGTTTAAGGGGGGACATGGGTCTTTAAAATTTTTTTTCTGTTTTTGGCTCAATCTTGACCAAACCTCACCACCTTGGACAGTTTTTCATGCTGATTTCAAATATGTAATTGTTTCTGAAATAGCTTCAGTGGATAAAAAGATATTAACATCTGTAATTTAATTAATTATGCACTTCATTGGGGGCTTTTTGGCAACTTAATCAAGCCAGATCCAAAAAATAAATGCATAGCCCCAATGCTGAGGGCTTTCTGTATGGGGTGATCCTATTTTTATTAATTTTTAGGCATTATATAGATAAGAAAACAGACCAGCACTTACAATGGATATTCTGTTCAATTTTCGCTCATTACTATCCATAATTGTAATTAACAGTATGCTTCTAGAGTAATCAAAATAGCATCACCCCATAGGTAATGTTATTACAAATAAAATGATACCAAGTTTGTCATTCTCAATCAACAGTAACATATAAGAAAAACCCCTAAGGTTTAGTGTGGTGCACAAAAACATCGAACTGAGAAAAACGCATTTAAAGTTTCTAATAACTGTAACTTTTGCTAAAGTGAAGCTAGAGCAATAAAAATGGCACCGTTGTATAGCTCTACATTATGTGAGTATGGCTGTACCAAATGTGTCAATGCACCTTCCCAAAATATTTGCCACAGCTCATTTAAAAACTGTGTACTGGCCGTTGAATCAGTATAAGGAACCCAGTCTACAACTTTGTGGCTGTTCTAGTGCACTGAAACCCAAAGGAAGACACATGTTATATATAAAAACATCGCCCTTTTATACATAAAACACTATTTCAAGTAAAACACACATTTTTGTCCCAGACATCCTTACAATTCTACAGCATGCCAGGGCTGTATGCAGTGTCTCTTGCAGGCTTATGTCGCTTTGCAAGTGTTGCCTTTGTTGAACTGCTCTGCAGGTGCTCCCTCCGCGATTTGTGAAGCCTGGTTTTATCCTTTTCAAGGCTACGAGCACTCGGCGAACTCGTCCGCAGAGTAAAACGTCGTGTCGACACGACCTTGAATGGTTCCAGTAGTGCCGGATGACGATCCGCTGACGTGATGATCCGACGAAGTGCTGCAGCTGGGCCGAATAGAGTGCACCGCTTCGGCAGGCATTCGCGCCAGCGAATCGTCGTCTGAATGTGCTGCCTCGGCAATAACAGGCACTTGCGCCAGCGAGTCGTCGTCTGAATGTGCTGCCTCCGCAATAACAGGCATTTCCGACAGCCCGTTGTCGTCAGAATGCGCTGCCTCGGCCATCTCCGGCGTTCTCGGCGGCGCGCAGGCCGCTCCCTTCTACCGCGCATTCCACGCTCGCTTTCGTTTCCTGCCGAAAGCTTGACGAGTGTTCTTCTTCAGGCGAGCTTCCCAAGCCATGCCGGCAAAATGCAGAAAGACGTATACGTCGGCGACGTCGGTACACGAGCGGGTAGCAGACGAGATAACACGCACGAGAGCAGGCGCCGACGGAGCAAAACCAAACAAAAAAAAAGAGCGAGCAACCGTGGCCGCGCCGCCGCGCCAGCCAATGGTAAGCGCGAGACGGGGGGGCTCGCCGGCGCGCGCGCGCTCTAGCCAATCAGCGGTCCGGCAGACGGCTTCGCAAAACGGGGGAGGGCAGTCGTTGTGTTGGAGCTACGCCATTTTGAGAGCCCGCAAAACGCGCACAAAGGAACCAGTTTCAAAACAAGCCCAAGATGGCGCCGATCCGCCGGCTGCTTCGCTGGCGGCGCGCGCGGGAAGTTCGAACAAATTTTCTGTTTTGCGGGTTGTTTTGCGACTCCCGTGATGGTTTGAAAATAGATTTTAACCTATTTTTTTATCGAATTTAGCGTTAATAATTTGAGGAGAGGTGCTTATAGGTTCAAAGATTCGAAAAATGCGTTTTTCTCAAAATCGATTTTTTGGCCATTTTTTACTTTTCTAAGACCCGCGTCCCCCCTTAAGATATTGAAAAAGAGTAGCCTGCTTTTTGTTGGCCATGGCGTGTTTGACGACTGCGTCCTCAATATAGTCCAGGCGATCCATAAGTGATAGGCCGGTGCCTTCAATCGCGCCGCCGTGGTGGCGCACAAGGCCCAAGGCAGCTACGACCTCAGCTGATGTCAAGAGCGGGACACCATGAGCGCTTGCGGGATCCACCTCGGCAGAGTCTTCATTTGGCTGCTCAGCAGTAGCTTCGGCGAGAATCTCCACATCCGTGAGCTCCGCCGTTGCGAGCTTCGCCGTTCGGAGTTAGGCCTGTCGCGCACCACAGCGCGCGACAGGCCCAACTCTGAACAGTGCGTGACAGGCCTAACTCCGAGCGCACGAACACTGCGAGCACAACGACCGATGCCTGCCGATGCTACGAGGGAGGAGCTTGCAACAAGTGTGCAGTGTGCCGTTGACACCATAGAGACTGCAACGACTGCAAGCTGCAAGGCTGTGGCGTGAGTCCGGGTGTAAAGCGCGCACATGGCGCGCCCATGCCGGCTCGCCCACACCTTTCCTTCCTCCGTGGGCTCGCCTGACTGCTTTCCCTTTCCCGGCGGCAGCGCAAGCCGCGTCCGAGACAGTCGTCTGTGTCCTCCCACTCCCCCTTCCCTCGCGCGAAGCCGTGCTTTTCTCTTCACTTTCCTCATTCCAGAACCTCTACAGCAAGGCTGCGGCGCGCGTACCCCGCTACGTTAAAGTGGCGCTCTCGGCGCCGTCGATTTGTGCAGCATTCGTAAACGCCCGCCGCTTTACCGCTACTTTCGAGAGTTGCGGGAAAGCTCGCCGCCTGTCAATGGAGCGCGGGCGGTTTGGGGTGGCTGAGTTCGATATATCCATTATATGTCAAACTTTGTTCGAAATAAAAAATCAATAATGCATGCGATTTCCCGCGTGATATAGGAACCGTTCGATATAGGCAATAATTCGATATATCCATGTTCTATATATTGAGGCTTGACTGTAGTTGTCGACTGGATAGGATAAAAAAGTGAGAAACGCAACCTTTCGAACAAGACCAAAATGGCGCTGGTGGAGTGAGCAGTTCATGTGCCGCATCCCCCCTTAATAATTTAGTGATTTCGTCTTCCGGTCTGACTGGTATCCATCCTGCTGCCATGCACATGCTCGACTCCTTCCTCTTTTCTACGTGCAGATGAGATCTCGGGCATCTTTGTGAAGAGCATCGCCAAGGGGAGCGCCGCGGATGCCACCGGTTGCATTCGCGTCAACGACCAGATCATCGAAGTGGACGGCCGGCCTCTCCATGGTTACACCAACCACCAAGCCGTTGAGGTGCTCCGATCGACGGGCAAGTGCGTCAAGCTGCGACTGGCCCGGCACCTCCGCGGCGCCCGCTACGTGCAGCTGCAGCAAGCCGTCGCCCTCTCGGACGCTAGCAGCTTGCCACCGCTGCCCACCACGCCAACGCTGACACCGGGACCCGCGACGCCAGTGTCATTGCCTGGTAGCGCCCCGCTCACTCCAGAGCAGCCACCGCCACCGTTGCGGTCACCCATAGATGACGGCTTTGTCACCAGTGCCATGACGGACCTGACCTCATTTGCCTCCCCAGAAGAGGAGGATATGTTATATGGTGAGTGTTCTGCAGGGATAATTGACTAAGCAGAAAGACTCTCTTCCGCTAAAACTTTAATATTACAACCACAGATACAACGAATTATTAGTTATAGTGAAGGGTACATTCAACTCGTCGTCTTCAAGTGCTCCAGAGTACTCTAGTGACACGCGTCATGTTCTGCAGATCAAAATTGAGCGCGCCACCTCTGTTTGGCTGGTTCTTTCAAAACACCAAGCTTCAACTCTGAGCACTCTGTGGTGCTCTCACTTTGGCCTCAGAGCGCAACAGACAACTTCTGTCTGTTCGCAATAGAAGACGTAGTAACGTGTTTCCTCTTCTGTCCTCACCTCAGATTCCTCTGGCGAGCGGCTGGACATTCAGCTCAGAGAGTAGGCTGTGCGTTATTGAGTCAGAGCATGTTGGGGTCCAGTCGAATGTGCCATAAGTAAATAAAAAATGGTCTTGGCATAATACAGTAACCAATTTATGTTTTATAATGAATTTTCGGATATTACTGTTAAACATGCCTATAACGGACCTCCATACATCGAATTCTCAATATTGCGAAGTTTTTCTATTCGCCACCCTCAGTCCATAGAAGCAAATTTACACTGAAACCTCATTATAACAAAATTGTGTCTTACATTAAATTAAGTTTGTTATACCCAGAAATTCATCATAAAGGAACGTTTCTAACAATATCTGTTGAGATTATTTTTCATTTATTTTGTTATAACCATTGTTTTGTTATATCCAGGTTTGTTATATCGTAGTTCGAGTGTAATTGTGACCTCTGGGTAACGAAGGGACAGTTGGAGACACCTTTGATGTAACAAATTTATGTCGCCAACAACCGAAGCAACTTTGAATGGCAGCAGGGTTACTTTCGGTCAAATTCAAGTGATAACCTCTGTAATGTGTTATGTTTTCAAATTTACTATAGTACTGGGAGCATATAAGCTGGTGTAACAAGGTTTTAAATTTTAAAAATTATGAATTTATTCAAGTTCATTCAATCTTGGAATGGAATTTCGTGATAGTGCGGATATTTTCTGGATAGGTGTATTTACGACATAGCACTGCTTTACTGCACTGAAACCAGCTTTACAGGGGGTTACGTGCAGTTCACATATATTTGTTCGTTCATTTGGAATTATTTTAAATTTAGAATAATTTAAATTTGTGTCAAAGCGAACTCGACTGCTATAATATTCACTCAAATATTTGAAGGGCTTGAATATTTGCACAGGCCTGGATTACTGGCTTCTGCTTTATGTAGAGCGATACCGAGTGCAAGGGGTCTTGGACATCTATGCTATGTTGAAAAGTGTCTTTTTCTCATTGTACCAGATAAAAATACCTACCTAACATTTCATTCTACCTTACAGTGCACTGCAATAATATTATTACAATCTAGTGACAAAATGTTAAGTACGTGTTATATCAGGCTAATACTGAAATGTCACGTAGAAGTCACACTTTGTGTCCTACATTGACTTCCATATTTCCTTTGCTCAAGTGCTTTTGCATATACTGACATTTTTTTAGATGGTTTAAAGCATTAATTTGCCGGTCTAACTGAAGTTGTTATTGCCTTAAGCATCTCTTTATTAGCTGAAGAATAGTCTCTATATTAGTACTTTTTTGCTGCTGCTGCTAGTAGTCGTTCTCACGCTTAACAAAAGCCCACTCCTGCAAAGGTTATGACTGCTTGACGAGTTCTACGCGTGGTCGGCTTGACTAGCTGGAATATTGACATTTGACGCATTTCTGGTGCTTAGTAAATGGGAGTGCGAAAATGGGAAGACAGAAAAGACTGAAGAACGGCAGGGGCATTAGGTTTACCCTCATATCTTTTCCTAATTTTAAATGTGTGCGTCTAATTCGAATGTACATTTGTTTGCTTGCGTTTCATCTTCTGTTCTGCCTTGTTTGTCCCTGGATCAAAAGCCGGCGAGCTAGACCCGAAAACAGAGGCATCAATTGTGGCCCACTGGAGCCAGGTGGTGGGGCTGGACTTCGACATTGTGGTGAGTCTGACAGCCTTTTCTTTGTGCCAGCTTGTGTTTCTCAATGGCAATTTGAATGGGGTGTAATTGCATGTACCCTTTTTACATCTAAACCAAGCATTGTAGTTTTTCCCAGCCACTCGATCTGTTAAAAAAAAATGATATATTGGACTCGTTATGTGCCCAGAAAATAGCGAGAGCTGCTTAGTTGAACTCATTGCCACTGAGGCGCCGTAAAGCGGGTCGCAACAAAGTTGATTAGAGAACACACAAGTGTATTTGAGTTGGATGTTTTATTGGGGAATCGCACTCTCTTGTTAAAATATAATTGGTGATCAGTTCATCTACACTCCTCTGTATGTATTATTTTCTTCTGAAACAACCGTCTCTTATTTAATCATTTGTTGTGAAAACATCATTCTCAGCAGTTCGAAAATTTGGGGTCGCCGACCTGGGCATCTTTCTTTGTCGTTCAAGGTTACCATGAAAGACTACAGCTTCTCGGGACACTCATTTTTGGCAGGATACAGTGCCTGCACATGCCACAACCATCATGCCGGATTTATTTTTTGTTATAAAAGCATGTGGCTGTATGTTTACTAGCGGCAACATGGACGAAACTGTCAACACAGCGTTCTCACTTGCTCCCATGGGTTACCGAATGACGCAATGAGCAGTGCCTTTTTTTTTTTATGGAGTGATCCTGATTTTTATACCTTCAAAAAAGGCAGGTTTGCATATTGTCATGGGGGCGTGACGTCAACGAAGGGAGCAGATGGTAGATCAAAGATTACACTGTTTATTTGGGGGAACTTGTGGTCAGTCAATGAAAAGTCAGATTACAGCGGTACACACTGACACTGATAGCCGTGAACTGAGTGTTAGCCGACGATTACCGTATTTACTCGTGTAATCCTCGCACTCACATAATTATCGCACCCTCCACATCACCCAACAAAAATCAAATTTCTTTTTTTCCTCGAGTAATTATCGCACCCCCGAAAACTGCAGCAATTATGTCGTCTGCTTGTTCTAGCAACTGACAATGATAGTGCGCATCATCTGGTGCCATCTCTTAAGCATCAAGCGTACTAACAGAGATTTAATCCAATCCAAGCCAAAGTGACAAGTGCACGTTACGGCGTGTTTTATATGTTGTGTCGGTAATCTTGTCACGTTATGGGGCGATACTGAAGCTACGCGGCTGCTTTCACGTTGAAAGTGATAGATCATGCAGTAAACAATGGCAACAGGGCCGCCGGTAGGTCCTTTGAAGTCTTTGAGTTTTGTGGTCGCTACTCGTGTCGGCAGCTGAAAGCCACCAAGACGTGTTGGGGGGTGTACCTAAAACTGGGATTGATGGTAAACTTTGTTTCTTCAGAAGGAAACTGCAGACCATTCTGTTAAATAGCTATCAGCCCAATACTGACGTCCTACGCTTATCTTTTGAGGGCTCCTGTTGAGTGACGAACGCTACCGCTACGCCCGCAACGCCCACAAGCTTTGCGTATAGTATTCTAATTCTCGACTATTTGCTTGCACTTTTTGTGTCTCAAATAAATCTTGCCTTGTGTTGAACATGTGCTTTTATTGTTGAGTTAAGTTTTAATTAGTACTTCTTTAAGCTTGCTGTTAGTCGCTTGTGTGAGAATCCCGATTTGCGACCACTTCGTTTTTTTTTGTTTTTTTTCGCTCTGTACGCTTTCGTGGAAAGTTTTCCCCGCGTAATTCTTGCACCCCCCAACTTTGAATTAGTCTTCCGCAAAAAAAAAGTGCGAGGATTATGCGAGTAAATACAGTAACTGACAAGTGATGACGTGCGTCGGCATTTATACATGTGCTGCCAAATATTCCAGCGCTATCGCTAGTGGCCACACAAGTTCTAGAAGAATTTGTATGGCTCCCGTTGTGCGTGTAATTGCATCGGAAGGTTCTATGATTATCTCAAGAGTTCTTTAGTCAATGGGTGTGGTTGTGCAAGGCAGCACTTACAGGTGTAATGGGACAATTACAGAAGCTTGCAAAAGGAGCATGGCAATGTTTCAAGTTAGAAAAGATTACATGGTGTTGTGAGGGCCGGGCGGGCTAGGCATGAAGGCTGAGAGGCGTTGTGAATCGAGAAGAATGCGCTTTATTCGAACATGAAAACGTGCCGACCGCGCCGGAGGCGGGAGCGAGATTGATAAAAAACGTGACCCCCGGCCCTCGCTTGGGCTTGGAGTTTATCTGAGTAAAGGCGCCGCAGGTGGCGCTGCCGATTAGATAGGCCGCTACGCTATAGTGCGCATGCATGCGGGCGCTCACATCCGGCCCCTCCTTGTCTGACCAAGTCCCATTGGTCTAGGAAAGGAGCACTACTTGGTGGCTTCACTGCGAGAGAGAATAGTCCTTCAAGCGCTCGGGTGGGCGCTTTTGGCGGTGAGGTCGCGAGGAGGGTACCGCTGGAGGCAAAACTGCAGGGCCAAGGGAAACTGGTGGTTGAGATAACTCATTGCCAACACTGGGAGAGCCAGATAAGTCACACAAAGGCCACTCTTGGGTTTTCACAATGTAAGGCTCGACATAAGGTGGCACGTAGTGCTTGAGTTGAGAGACGTGCACTATCCTGTCTTGGAGTCGATCACGAGGACCTTGACCAGTTACGCGGCTAACGACAAACGTAACGGGTGTTTTCTGGTTGGTGATTTGGTATATTCCCTTGAATTTGGGTGCCAACTTTCCAGTTCCATCTGCTACAGGCTCTTGGCGGCGCACCCAGACGAACTGGCCGACTTGGAAGGAGTGGTCTCGATGGGACTGATCATATGCTGTCTTCCGTTTCCCTTGTGCTTCCTCGGTATTACTTGCTGCTACGGCCCGGTTCTGAGACAGCATTAGGAGACGGTCTTGTAGGGTCCTGGCTGTGGCGGGACGATGGCGTTGATATGGGAGCTTGGGGACGTATCCATACAGTAGTTCAAATGGAGAGAAACAGCTGCTGGCGCTATAGCTTGTGTTGATGGCAAAAGCAGCTTCTTCGAGTTTGCTTGCCCAGGAGGTCTGGTCCGTTGGACACAGCTTACGAAGAACGGAGACTAAAGTCCCATTGCTTCTCTCTACAAGACCATTGCTGGCTGCGCGGTATGCCACTGAATAATGAATCTCAGCACCGTGCATGTGCATGAAGTGCTTAAACTGGTGAGATTCAAAGGCTGCTCCATGGTCAGACATGCAGTCATCAGGACAACCAAAGCGGAAGAACACCGACTGTAAATGTGCTATAACTTCCTTAGCTGATGTTGAAGTTACAGCCGCTGGGACAATGAAACGCGTGGCAAAGTCAATGACATTCAAAATGTACTTCTTTCCTGAAGCAGCCGGCATTGTGATGTGATCAATGGCAATTAAGGCAAAAGGAACATCCGACACTGGCATGAGACCCATTTTGCCAACACTTTTAGATATTGGGCGGTTGTTGCTTTGGCAGATCTGGCATGCTGTGACGTAGTGGGTCACTGAAGACGTAAGGTTTGGCCACCAGTAACGTTCTCTCACTTTGGTCAGTGTCCGGGTTACATCCATGTGGCCTCCACCGTCATGAACAACCTCCAGGACAGCCTGGCGCATCTTTGCCGGCACTACAATAGCTTGAGAACCTGAAGTCGCGTCACTATGGTACAGGATGTCATCAATTATGGCAAGGTCATGGTCCCACGATTCTGAAGATGACAGAGAGCGACGAAGGTCCTGGCACTCTTTGTCTTCTGCTTGCATAGCTGCGAGAGACTGTGTCTGATGGAGGACTGCTGCAGATAATCGTGACAGCATGTCAGCAACCACGTTTTGACGGCCTGGATGGTGCTGCACAGTGAAGTCGAACTCTGTAAGATCCATCAACATGGTCGTAAAACGACGTGAAGGCCTGATGTTGGCTGTTAAGCATGCAACGGTCCAGTTGTCAGTCAACAGGCAAAATTTCTTGCCGAGCAAGTAGTGTCGGAACTTGATCGTAACCGCCCAGTGGACACCAATACACTCCCAAACGTTGCTATGCAACTTCTTCTCTGCGGCCGTGAGTGCACGACTCGCATATTCGATCACAGTTTCTTTTCCACACTGTTTCTGAGAGAGCACAGCACCAATTGCGGTTCCTGAGGCATCTGTTGTGACTGTGGTTTGGGCGTCTGGATCAAAATGACCCAGTACAGGTGCCTCTGTTAATGCTGTGCGAATTCGCTGAAAGGCTTCATTGCAGTCGCTGGTCCAGGCAAACTCCTCAGACCGTATGAGACTCTGCAACGGTGCTGCTATCCGAGAGAAATTCCTCACAAATCGGCGATAGAAGTTTGCTGTCTGGAGCCATGACAAAACTGCTTTGCTGTTTGCAGGCTGTGGGATTTTCATGATGGCTTCGACTTTGGCAGGGTCAGGCTGCTTGCCGTCCCTGCTCAAAATGAATCCGAGAAACCTGATAGACTTCAAAGCAAACTTACACTTGTCAAGTGAAACTTTGAATCCACTGGCAAGGAGTGCACCAAGTACTTCGTCGAGTAACCTTGCAAACTCGTCAAAAGTTGGCGCAAAAACCAGAACATCATCCAAGTACACCCGCACACCGCACTTTGGGCAATGGGGCTGCAGGTTAGCAAAAATTGACTGCATGGCTCGCTGGAAAGTGGCAGGTGCGTTCTTCAGCCCAAATGGCATGCGGGTCCACATAAAGGTGCCATAGTGGGTCACAAAAGCAGTTTTTGCCTGGTCTTCCTTACGAACGCGAACTTGCCAGTAAGCAAACTTTAGGTCAAGGCAGGCGAAGTACTGTGACCCAGCAATGTCATCCATGATGTCATCCGCATGTGGAAGTGGTTGCACGACGTTCACAGTCATCTTGTTTAGGGGCACATAGTTAACACAAAGGCGCTTCTTGCTACCTCGGCTGACAACCACTGCGGGGAATGCCCAAGGTCCTAAGGCTGGTAGAATGATGCCTTGCCGAAGGAGTGTGCTTATTTGAGCCTCAAGAAAACGACGGTCTGCAGCAGAGTAACGGTAAGGGGATCGACTGTATGGCACAGCATCGGGAAGAAGGTCGATTGAGTGTTCAACACCCTCGTACAGACCTAAGTCATCCTCTTCACGAGCGAATACTTCAGCGTGCTTCGAAAGAATGCTCGTGATTTCCCGTTGTTGATGTGCTGGCAAATGGCTACCAACCTGAGCGGCAGGCAAGGATGGGTCAATGCAAACCTCTATTGTTGAAGAAGCACCTCGCCTGCATTCAGAAGACGGGCCGTTGGTGTTTGAAACCTCATATTGACAAGATAGTGCTAACCACGGGGGTTCATCTGGGCCTGGGAGTGGCATTCGCTGGAGGCCTGCTGAGCTGTGGTGTCCAGATACATGGTAATTGAAAGATGACCCCTGGATCATAACAGCGTTCGACATCCTGGGCAACAGTCGCTCATAGCACCGCACACTTGTTCCTGTGGTGGGATGACGAATTTCAGTTGGCATGGGTGGCTGGAACACCAACTGTGCGTGACTGGCAGCAAACCAGTCTTCCCCCAATATAAGTGGCATGGCATTGTTATCGAGGACGGCGGCTTCCACCAAACCGGTGATGGGTCCCACAGAGATCTTCAAGCAGATAGCACCAGCAGGAGCCACTGTCGTTCCTCCAACGACAACTAGAGGGGGTCTGGTCCAGGGCAGGAGGGGCAAAGATCTGACAAGGTGACGAGAAACAAGTGTCACCTTGGAACCACTGTCTGGAAATGCGTCCACTTGGCCGCTTCCAGCAATTGTGGCGTTTACAAGGGCGCATTGGACCAGCGATCCATCAAGGGTTTCGGAAAGTGTGCTGTGAAGAGCTGGCGAAGGATGCGTTGTAGACTGTGTGGCAGTAGCTCTGGATGGGCACTTTGAAGCTAGATGTCCTTTTTGGCGGCATTGAAAACACACGGCTTCGGCCAAGTTCTGGCCAGAACGGTAGGCAGGAGCGCCGTGCCTCGTAGAGATGGTCAGGTACCGAGCCTCTTGTTGGTCTGGTGGTAGGGCTGCGATTCGCTGCGGCTGTCTTGTTTTGTCTGGTACCGCCTGAACATTCGTGCCCTCTTCACTGTGGTGGGGCACCTGTGGGCTTGGCATTACTAGTTTGGTGCTTGAATACCCTGGGCGTGGGAGTCGACGAGACAAGTGGCTCAATGTTTGGTCAAGCTGCGTTACGATGTCCATATAGGCGGCGACGGTTTCTGGCCGTTGTGCTGCTATAGTAGTGGCCAGGTTCTCGTCGGAAATGCCCTGAAGGGCGTACTCTATGCGCTGAGTGTCGGTAAGAGTGACTGGGCATCCCGAAATGAGCTTCAACTTCGCCAAAGAATAGTGGACCAGGTTCTCTCCGTGCGCTTGCACGCGACAAGTAACAGCTTGTTGCCACTGTAGTAAGGTTTGCTTGGCGCTGAATTGGTCCAAGAAAGCTTGCCTGAAGGCTTCCCAGGTGGGACACTGACGGCCAATGGCTGCTTTCCAATCCGCGGCTGCTCCACGGAGCTTTCCCAGAGCGACGGCGAGTACGGTTGAAGGCTCCCACGAAGCTAGGTTTCGAGTTCGTTCCAACTCTTCAATCCAGTGGGACGCTGAAATGCTGCCGTCTCCATTAAATGTAGGAAGCGATGCGGACAGGTCTGGAAGGGTCGTGACCTGAACTGGCGCTGCAGCGCGTTGTGACACTTGAAGGAGCTGTTGAAGTAAACCCGTCAGCAACTCGGTACTTTGGGCTGCATCGAAGCTCGAAGGAAGCGGCCGTAGTGTTCGGGCGCTGGCTGGACGCTGAGGAGTCTGGGGAAGGCGACAAAGGCGTCATTGAGCGGTTTTGGGCTATATCGGCGAGGAGACGATTGATCACTTCTTCCTTCGGCCCCGTAGCGTCCAGGTTTCGGCGAACCAACTCTTCACGGAGGAAGTCTGCTGTAAAGCCGGCGAGGTCCTCAGGCGTAGCCTCGTTCCAGTTCACAAGCGGCATGGCGTTCACAAGAAATTAGCAGAAGGAGCACAAGACTCACGAGAGACGAAAAAGGCGGGCAGGTCAAGTTGGTTCGGCTCTGCAGGGGAGCTACTTCATCGGGCGGGTGGGCGTCAGCACGACGGTCGGCGAAACAAAAGGCAAAGGCACGAAATGACTCGGACGAAGCGGCCGAAAGGCGTATCGGGCGGCGGACTGTAAACACAGGACGGAGCGCCGCGCGGCTAGTCCGGCGGATCACTTCACGAGGCGGGCAAAAGGCGACGTTCCAGGCATGGTTCGGAGTCGACTGCGCCAGTTGTGAGGGCCGGGCGGGCTAGGCATGAAGGCTGAGAGGCGTTGTGAATCGAGAAGAATGCGCTTTATTCGAACATGAAAACGTGCCGACCGCGCCGGAGGCGGGAGCGAGATTGATAAAAAACGTGACCCCCGGCCCTCGCTTGGGCTTGGAGTTTATCTGAGTAAAGGCGCCGCAGGTGGCGCTGCCGATTAGATAGGCCGCTACGCTATAGTGCGCATGCGGGCGCTCACAGTGTACGCTCATTGCAACGGACTCGCATACGGCAGACGATTTGGACGTAATGGACTATTATTCAGCCCAAGTTTGGTCTGTGTATTAAATTATTGGAACGAAGTTCATTTTCAATGGACAGTGATACAATGCACTATCAGCTACAGTGGTCAAAATGAGCGTCATATTTCTTTTTAATTGGGTGCATAAAGTGTACTTTTCGTCGTGTTGATGCTGGATGACAGGATGTGAGACAGGCTAGAGTCTAGCCCACCTGCAGCACTGACATAGCTGACTTGACCGTGCCAACCCCTGCGCTCTGCAGACGTTCTAATTTTAAATTGTGGCTGGCAACACAGGGGGCTTCTGGCCAAGCCAAACCGCCAGCCAAGTCAGTCTGAGAGCCCATTGAATGGTTGAAGTGTAGCTGACTCAAACACGACATAAAATGATTGCATCATAGCTCAAAGGTGCTCGCCAATCTCTTGCTGCAAAATTCTTTTCGAGGTAAATGTAAGTTAAGAGTTGTTGTGTAGAGCGTGTTTTTTATGACAATGCTGTCCCATATATTCAGCATCTGTCAGCAGAACTAGCCTGCCCTATACTGCTAGGCAAAACCGAAATGATCATTACAAGTGCACCCCTCATCCCCTTTTCTCCATTTGGATATTGCAGACTTCGGATAAAATATACTCGCTCTGCCGGAATGCTTGTTATGAGAGTATACTGTGAACGAAAAAGTTACTGCAGTTCATCACCACACTCAAACCTCATTATAACAGAACTGCGTCTTGTAAGGAAATAAGTTCGTTATATCTGAAAATTCATTTAAAGGTTATTCCAAACACTCTTTCTAGTGTAAGACTACTTTTCATCTACTTCGTTATAACCAATATTTTGGTATATTCATGTTCGTTACATTGAGGTCAGAGTGTATACTCCATTTCATACATCACATGCAACGGTATGGAAGCTGGCACGACTTCTTGCAGTAGATGCGTTCCCACCAAAAGATACTTCATTGAATTCACCGTCCGTAATGTGACCTTTCCTTCTTAGACTTAGGAATAAATGAAGATGCTTTCTGTCTTAAAAATAAATAAAACCTGTTATTTATACTGTTGTCAGCAGGCTGTTCAGGCTGTTCGATTAGCTCCGGCAGCACGCTGCCAAAGCCAATTGCATAGGCCACGTTTACAAGAACGAAATCCAAGCATGCAACACACTGACTCCCAAACTTTGTTGACTAAACTTCTTGCACAACTTCTAGAGCATGGCACCTGATGTATGAAACGGAGTGTAATAAAGACCTTGAATAGTTTACACTTGTAAAAAGGTAACGGGGTCAACCTGTTTTGCGTCTTCATGTTCTTGTTGCGTGGGGCACCACAAGTCATTGCCAACTTTTATTGAAAAAAGTAAAACTATATATCCACGTCTAATGAGAAAAGCTAGGCTTTTGTTTTAGAATATACGATGCACACTTTTTCTATTGGGGGGGTTATCTCAATTTGTGTTCAGGGCAGTGCAGGGGAGGAGTGCAAAGGGGCTACTCGCCCCTCCTCCCCTCGACCTATGCCAGCATCTTCCTCTCAAGGGCGTTTGCCTCACTCCCTTGACAAAATCCTGCTTACCTTCATGGTTATCTGTCCTTTTAAATAATGTGGGAGAGTGTAGAACATCCCTTTTTTGCCAGCTGGAAAATGAAAATAGAGTGTTCCACATTCGCCTTTATCACTAGGAGAAGCACTAACACTCCCAAGCTTGCTTGCACATAAACACCCAATAAGGTGGGGGAGAAGACAGCTGCTGCCACTTCTCAATCGGTAAGACATGGGTCTTCAAACTGGGCTGCAGAACCCACGCGAAGGACACCTTAGGGTTCCACGTGTGGCGTGGATGAATGCAGCCCACTCGTGTTTTACCCCTATTAGCAACTAATTTATTAGTAAATTTTTATTGTGTTTTGCGTTCACGAAACCATTGCATGCCATATCTGCACTTCAGGTGTCTGCGGGTAGCGCGAGACCCTAGTGACAGTAGCTTGTCTGGTGCACCCCATGAAACTTGCACTTCTTGTGGACCCTTGGTGACAGAACGTGCGAAGCACTGGCAATTCGTTCTCGTGAGCGTTCAAACCAGTGTAAGCTACATTAACGAGTGCCTCAGCGCTCTATTCGTGGCTCATGCCGCATCCGTGATGACATTGCACAGTTTTAATACGTGATGATTAGTTACTGCTATGTGTCAGTTTTGTAATCAAAACACGCAACGAGGGATGTATGATATGTATAAGAGGTGTTGCTACATGCCAGCCATGGGCTACACGGGCATTCAGGCTTGCCTTTAGGACTGGTGGGTCTGCCGATGGCCATTTCGCTGTATGAGTGACTGGCGTTTTGAGTCAACACATTGGTTACGCTGCATGGTGCTCGAAGCATACATAGAATGGCCGCCAGGTGCTTTACGCGACTCGGGGAGTGGCGCAGGAGGGAATTATCACGTGTTATCTTGAGTTCTACACCAACGGCAATGGCCTTCGATATTACAGAAGAGAGAACAGGCCAACGCCGGCAGTGTTGATATTGTGGTTGTGCTTTCTATTGTCGCCATGCAAGAAAAAGTTACGGGTTCCCCTGGTGTCTGAAAAAAACTCTTGGGGTTCCTCAAGGCCAGAAAGTTTGAGAACCGCTGTGGTAGAGCGTGTTATCCAAAAGTTGCAGCTTCATTCTCTGCTGGCAGCAAGTTGCCTTTTCGTCTACTTTACTTTCTTCACATTTATATAGTACTTACTACGATGCAGTTAAAGTAGTATCATTAATGTTTTCTCTACCTGCCTTGGTGTCACCTGCTGGATTTTATTAAAGGGCCACTCACCAGGTTTGACAATTTTGAGCTGACAAGGGCAATGCGTGGACAAGGCGCTCATTATCACGTCTGCCAAAATTTGCAACGCTATGTGCTACAGAAATGGGTTAAATTTCAAAATGAACGCTGCTCCCCCTCTCTTCTGCCGGGGTGCGCCCAGAAAAGAAGGCATCACGTGCGCGTATGAATGGCCCTACGTACATGACAATGCAGTGACATTGGTCCTCTACGTAGACGACTCTGCTGTGACGTTGCAAACAGTGGCGCGTGACATGGCAAAAATTATTTAACATAGCATGCGTAGTTTATGTAATTTGTTGCTTGAAGAGATCAATAAACTTCTAGATAAATAATGAGACGCAATAAGGGAATGTGAGTGTATTTCTCTTGCGAATTGCAACGAGATGCTGGGCTAATGTGTCGACGTTTCGCATGTGTTGGTTTCCCCGCGGTCAGCGCATGGAGCAGACGACCATCGTGGAACGCTCTTACGCGTTTGCGCACTCATTGTCCTCATTTTTTCTACCTAGTCTAAGCCAACGTTTCCAAACCATCCCGCAGAAACAGGCAGAAGACCACAAAATAACGCTGTTCAACAAAGCAACGCCACTCGCGTGCTCGGGAGTTGGACTTGTTTGGGCACGTCATGCGCACGTGACGTCTTGGTCGGATGCCAAAGAGGGTGGGGAGGAGATTTGGCTTTCGAAGGCTACGCAGAGAAGCGGCAAGGGTTTCGAGCTCGCCTCCGTCTTCCTCGTGATGAACCGATTCAAAAAATTTTTGTGGCAAAATGTTTCTCATCGGACACCCAACAACTTTCACTATCTAACTAAAATTTGGTATGGGGCCTGGTGAGTGGCCCTTTAAGGTTGTTTGATATATTACATAGTCTGAATACAAGTGTCGTTGTTCAGGTGGCCCAGTTGAGCAAGTTTGAGCCTGGAGGAGGACTGGGCATCTCACTCGAAGGCACGGTCGATGTGGAAGATGGCCGAGAGGTGCGCCCGCACCACTACATCCGCTCGGTGTTGTCTGACGGCCCCGTGGGACTCAACGGCCGCCTGCGCCCTGGCGACGAACTGCTTCAGGTGCGATCGGCGACTTCTCTCATTCCATATGCCAAACATTCTCTAGGTTCATGTCTTGGAGATTTTAGGCCCACGTTCACAAACCAATCTTATCCTTCAAATTTCTGTACAATCCATGTGCGTTACAAGAGCAAGAAAAGGGTAACAAGGTAAAAGATGAGTAGTACAAGATTTATCTGTGAATACTGACCTACTTTGCTTATGAAATGCTCGAAATGCACATAACGAATAAGGAAAACGTGAGATAAGGATGAGGTTGGTTCAGGGATATAGGTCTTGGTTCAGTACTCTCGGATTTAAATATTTCACTAACACTGCGAGCGATGCTACTAGTACTGTCCCTCTTTGTCATTCCGTTCAAAGCTTTGGGCTCTATGGCAGTTCTTATAGAAATTCACCTTAAATTCTTATGCAGCCCTTAATTTTTGTATTTACACACTGTGTGTACAAAAGTTACAATAGATTTCTAGAGAAGACGAATGCGCATAGAAAGGCAGATAGTTATGTGGGCAGATGGGATTAAGAAATTTGTGGCGGTAATGTCACCACAACTAGCACTGGATTAGGCTAATTGACAAAATATGGGAAGAGGTTTTTGCCCAGCTCAGGCTGATGATAACGATGGTGATGGGCACAATGCGTGCAGGTGAACGGGCGTCAACTGTTGGGTCTGCACCACCGCGAGGTGGTGGGTGCCTTGAAGCAACTGCCCCTGCACGTGCGACTGGTGTGTGCCCGCCCCCGCCCTCTACCGCCTCCCCTCCCCTTGCACGGACCACCCCCAGTGAGCAGCGGTCGGCGGTCGCCCTCACGGGCTGCCTCTGACGAGCCCGACCCCTTCGCGTGCGATGACAGCAGCAGCTACATGGGTGAGTCTTTTGAGTCGGCAATTGCTGGTCTTGCTATGTTTGGTTGCAACCTAAAAAAAAAAAACCAGGAATGTGCTGCGCCTGACCGTGTTGCGCGAGACACGCAGCACAGTCACTACGAAAGCTGTAAATGCGATTTTTTTAGAGCCTTTTTAAACTCTTCGGGCAACTGTTGTAAGCACAGCGCTTGCGTGGCACCCAGTATACCATAAATCATCATACCGTATTTACTCGATTCTACCGCGCCCTCGATTGTAACGCGCACTCGATTTCCACCGCGAAAAAAAAAAAAAAAAAACGTAAGACATCGATTGCAATGCGCACCCATTTTTCTCGCTGGCCCGCACGATCACACCACTCGAAAAAACGACTCCTTTCGGGAGCGTCTTCCATTTAAATATGAGGTACGGGCGAAGCTTGTGCCCATCTGACGTGTAACAGAGCATTGCCGTCACTGTAGTTTTACCTTGGACCGATGTCAGCACGCGAACTTGCTTCGCCCCGTTCTTCTCGGCGGTTGTGGTGCCAGGCATGTCGAAGTAAAGAGGCGTCTGGCCAGCATTCCCGATTTGCCCAAGCAGGTAGCCGTTGTTGCGCCGCAAGTTTAGGACGAACCTCTGAAAACTGTGAAGCTTTTCATCGTACTCCTCCGCAAAACTTTTCGCATATGCATGTTCCCCTTCGGAGGGAAAAGCCTTTCCTCTTCATAAAGTTAGTTAGCTAGCACCTGCTCGCTTTAAACTGGCTCCGCATTAGACCTTTTTCTAAGACCAATTGCATAGCCTGCACTTGGAGCAGTTCTGTCGTCACGGGCCGCTGTGCCGCTCGCTGCTCAAGCACATACTGGCTGAGCAGCTTTTTAATTTGCGGAAACCGACCCTGCTGTGGTACACTGAAGCCTTTGCATGAAGTTTTGCTGTTGACAATCTTCTGCTTTTGTTTCCCCCAGTCCCGCACGCATGTTTCGGGAACTCCGAACGACCGCAATGCGGCCCTATTTGCGGCCGTTTCTGCACACGCGATGACTTTTCTTTTGAAAGCGGCATCGTGGTGCACTCGAGTTTTTGGAGTCGGCCCTTCCACGCCGTTGATGCTAATGCACTACTAGATGACGAACTCCTCAGCACACGTACGAAGTGCCGCACATGGGAAACACATAGGCAGAAATGGCCGACGCGCCATGCCGACGCACGTAGGGGGCGGCCATTTTGGATTTGCCGATGGCAATAGATTGACCGTAATTTTTTTGTTCGTACTCGATTCTAACGCGCATGCGACTTATGAACTCGCTTAACCGGAAAAAAGGTGCGCGTTAGATTCGAGTAATTACGGTAATTTTTGTGTAGTAGGAAAGTGTCCAGTTTGCCATTATTTGTTATTTTTCGAAAAAGGGTGGTACGCTCTACCCATATGTAAGACATTATGCACGCTTTGCTGATGCTGTGGCTTACGACGAAGGATTTTGCATGAGAATTTTGTGATGGGTTATAGTATTACACATGCTAATGCAATTTCTTACTGGACATGAAGCCTGCATAGCATAAGTTCACAGTGGAGTTTCAAGAACCGGCGTAGCTCACTGGTAGGCCACCACACAGAGGGCCCGGGTTCGATTCCTATTGTGTCCTCGGTATTTCTTCATTTGTCTAGTTTTTTTGTGTTTGTGCAACTGTTACAGACACCGGCAGTAATGGCGATAGTGGTCAACCACAGCAACAGAATCAGCCCTTGTGATCTGAAACAACTTTCGCTGTAAAAAAGTTCACACTAGCCTTGTAAAGTTTAGGAAAGCAGCGAAGTTGGTAGATCTTAAGCACTTAGCGTGGCCCTTTTGGCCGATGCTGTAGGTCTTTCCTTGGCATAGACAGAGTATACTTGAACTGCAGCCTGTCACAGACCACGCAAAAATATCCTGACTCCAGCACTAGAATCATGCACGCAAACCTGGCTGCGGTACACCCCGCTAAAAGTGTGCACGTTTCGTAGCTCGTACTCTGCTTGTGCTATGCCGAGCAAACTCAGCGCAGCGACTGCGCGCACGGTCTCCCTCTGCTGCTTTGCGACGCATGCTTGGCTAGGCGAGGTTAAACTAGGTTGGTGTGCAGCTGCGTCTTGGTTGTTCCTGGGCAACAGCGTGGAGGGTTTTTGGTAGACATGTTTTTCCTCGAGCTTTGGGAGCCTCACTGTTAAATACCCCTGATGCTCCTGCAGAGCGGCAGTATGCTGGCCCTTCTCCTGTGAAGAGTCATGCTAGCTGGCATATGCTAAATCATTAACTTTTTATTCGGCTTATGTAAAAACTACAGTGCCCCGCTGCGGTGGTCTAGTGGCTCGGCTGCTGACCCGCAGGTCGCGGGTTCAAATCCCGGCTGCGGCGGCTGCATTTCCGATGGAGGCGGAAATGTTGTAGGCCCGTGTGCTCAGATTTGTGTGCACATTAAAGAACCCCAGGTGGTCAAAATTTCCGGAGCCCTCCACTACGGCGTCTCTCATAATCATGTGGTGGTTTTGGGACGTTAAACCCCACATATCAATCAAATCAATCAAATACTGCAGTCAAACATGAATATGTCGAACTTAAAAGGGATCGCAAATTAGTTCGATATATGAAAAATACAGACCCCGAGAGGTTATTTGTAACGGACCATCACCTACAATAGGCGCATTCTAGAATGACAACTATTTCTGCACACACGCCGCAACAGAATGATTTATTTGCATGAAAAAAAAAAGGGCTTATCTTGGCCTGCTTCTTCATTTTTGAAATGAAGTTGAAGACGCTAGTCTTGATCTTATTAAGGCTGTCCAGGTGCGACAGCCTGGTTCCCTCAATGTGGCCAATACAAAGGCAAATGATGCCGAAAGCTGCCGTCACTTCAGTGCGTGTAGCCAGCGCCTCGTCCAGACGATCTTCCTCGTCACGTGAGCTATCATCTTAGGCATCCTGGGTCCGTGCAACCACAGCTACTATGTCCTCATCAGCGAAGCTTTTAACGGCCTAGGGAATCGCAGTCTGTTTTCCAAGAAATCATCCGGTGACACTTTGTGTGAAACTGCAGCCAGTAAGCGAGATGACAACTCGCGAAACCCGTCGTCTATGCCTTCGTAGTCGTCATTTTTATCAGTTTCCGCAAGTTCCGCCATCTCGAAGTCTGCCTTACGAAAGCAGTTGACCACTGTGCCCGCCTTCTCATCTTGCCATGCGTTGAAGATCTATGTGGGAAAAAATTTCGCGGAGATTTCCAGCCACTTCTTCGTCATGCATTGGTGGATGTCCTGGCTGCTGACAGCTTCGCTTTCACCAGAAATGGTTTTGCCAACGATGTTGTAGCGCTGCTTAAGTCGGTGAAGCCACCAGGTGTTGTCGGCGAAGTTGTTTCACCGAGTGCAGCGGCAAACCAGTTGGCCTTGGCCATCAGCATCGGGCCATCCACCGGAATGTTCTTTGTGCACACTTCTAAAAACCAGGCATAGAGTGCCTTTTCTACATTCCCGTGGGCAAAAGTGCGCACATGACAGGCTCTCAACGTTCGCTGCTCGGCCGCCTTTGCCTTGATATCTGCTTTGTTCTTCAACAAAGTACTCGGAGTGCTCCGTGGTACCCTGAAATTGTCCACGACATTCGAACATTTCTCGCCTGCCTCAACACGATGAATACCCTTGCAACTTCGTTGCAAAGTCAAGGTCTCGCACATCTTGACGGCTGGCCATAGCTATGCGAGAAGTCTTCAATTCAAGATTCGAGTCCACAGCGGCTTTGCACACCACGCACGCAAAAGAGAAATGCTGCACATGCGGTGGTACGTAGGCAACGCGACAACGGAACGGAAGCAACAAAGCATTGCAAGGCGATGGCCACCTGCGAGGGCAACAGCAAAGGCACGAACTGTGGTTGGCTGATCAAAACTCGCAAAACAGTAACAAGAAAATAAAAGGCGAAAGGAGGAGGACATCGGCTTCTTTCCTACTCTTCGAGCCGACGGGTACGTGTAGAAAGCATGAGAGAGAGAAAGGAAACGCAAAAAAAAAAATTACCGTTCCGCAAGTTGGAGATTGGGCAGTCCAAGCCCTATCGCCTTTACCTCTTTTCAAGCGTTTCGGGTTATGTGGGAGGCGAGGTGCCGCGCGGAGGGCGCCGGGCGCTGTGAGTGCCAAAGCGCTCCTTCTAATTTGTACGCAGAGCTGCCGAGATCGCGGGGCACGGCGAGTGCCGAAGCGCACCTTCCAGCTTGTGCAGCGTTTGATATATTCGAAGGCAGCTGTAAATACCGTTCGATATAAACGTGCCAATTTCTATACTTTCACAAAAGAATTTAAGGGCTAACGAGTTCGATATACCCGAAAATTCGATATATGTGGGTTCGATATTTCCGTGTTCGACCGTAATCATATTGTCACGGTATTAAAATCAGTGCAAGTAATAGTGTTGCAAACAGCGGAACAGCTTCAATCGAGAAGCACGAGTTCGTCGTCGTCTTTCTGCCGACCGAATCCTTCGACACCCACAAATAATGATGACACTAGCCACGCAACAGCCAGAAGCCCATTACATGCTTGTGTCAACATTAAGAGTTGAAGGTTCTTTGTTAATACTTAAAACGTAGCATTTAAGGTTGAAGTTTAAGGTTTGTTACAACCACCCAGAGGTTGAAATGTAATAGGGGTGTTGCCATTGTACAAGTGTCTATAAAGAACATGTAGCCATGAGAATTTTTCAAAGCGGTGCCTTAATAGCGGAGTTACATGCCTTTGATGATACAAAAAAGGGCCATCGCTCATTTCACGCTTTCCTTCTTTCCTCAGCTCGTCTTTTCTCCTGGCCGAGTGCTCCTTCTCATCATTAGAGGTAGAAGAGCAGCGAGCGGACAAACAGGGTTGTAGATGGCAAGCTGATCACATGCCGATGTAACGGCCGACACTTGAGGGGATGAGCACTGCCGAAAGGACCGCAATGGCAAAGAGAATGTTCCTTTGAATTTTTGGGGCACCTGTGGCTTGTAGTACCTCCCCTGATTGGCTGGAGCGCGCCGCCTGTTTCCGGTCTTTCTTCCACAACGTCATTTTGACGCCAGGCAGCTTTCACAACTCTCCAGACAAATGAGAAAGGCGGAATGCGTTTTGCCACAACGAATTCTGGCCCCAGAGAACTGCTTTTGGATGCACATCCTTGATGCTGTGGGTGAACTTTAAACACGTTAGCCCTTGAATTTGGTTTAACGCGGCTGCCCGTCTGAAGCCCCTGAAAGGTCTCTACGCATCCCCTGCATCGCTCTTCAAACATCTCAACATGTTCATATGCACATATAGACTTGTCAAGTTTGTTTAATTGTCTTGTTACTCTACATTTCGTCCACTTAGTTCCTTTCTACTCTGGGTTTGTGTTGGCGGGTTTGGTGCACCGACGTGGTCAAACACGCCATGATGTCACGACTCACCGTTTTATTGCGATAGCAATGGACCTCTCCCTGTTTGTAAACAGTGGGACGTCACTGCGGGCACTTACCCATCATACCCTCTCTTGGAGCAGGGGCTGGTTGGCAAGAAAGTTCTGCCTGCGACATCTTTCTGCATAGCAGAGCTGTGTGTATGCAATCCTTCGACAGAAACTTATACATTGCTATGTCCTAAATTCACAGCTTTCGAAAGAAGGGGGTTGCGGAAGGGTCACTGCTCATAGTGTGGAAATTTGCTCGTCGTAGAAGGATGCATGTAGAAACTTTATTTAGAGTACTGAAAGACGCTACTAGCACGCAGTGGGTTCACCCACGTAGATGACAGCCATAAAAAAATCTGATTTATTTCGAAAGTGAACGTTTTGAATGTGCACGGTGACTAGCACTTTTAGAAATATTTGCATGGCATGGATGTAAACTTCTTAAATTTTTATTGTGGCGTGTGCAATGCAGTTTAAAACGAGGTATGGCATTGGCGGCAGTATGATTTTGAGCTGCTGTGCGCGACATCATGGATAAGACTCTCACTCATTGCGCAAAACTCTTATCGGAGATGAATGAAAAAAAAAAAAACAAGCATTTCTTGCCGTGCGTTAGGCTGAGCTTAATTTATCCTCGTGAAAATTAAAGGGAAATCCCGCCACTGCGTTTCCCAGTAAACCAGTGAAAATTTATGTTGTAGTGGAGCATACGCACTAACGCGTATGCGCCTTCCAAACAGAACGAAAAACCCCGTGCTCTGATTGCGCGAGAACCTGTGCCGCCTTCGCCAGACTTGCCGTACGCCCATTTTCTGTCGCGACTCGCTGTGACTCCTCTGTTTGAATAAACATCATCGCAATGTGATGTAAAACCTGACTACGTAAAAATATATAATATTATCTGGCACAGTTATCTTGCTGCATTTGACACCTATAACGTGTTTTCGTACCTATATTGCTCTTACGGCCTGATACACGAACTTCTAATCCCCGCAGGGGCGCCTGTGAAAGCAGGCGTTTGGTGTGTAGCGACACCACGGACCCGAGCTAACGGGGAGTTTCTACTCCCTCCCACGCCTAGCCGTGCGTGGCTTTGCCGTGTCCGGGGAAAAGGGGATCCTGGGGGTTGAGCCGGCGCTGGGTGATTGGACCTTTAAGGCCCCCCGGCAGAGGCAACACACCCCTTTGGCCCCGGCTTCACGTAGACGGCACCCCTGGGCTGACCCACCCAGGGGAAATCGGCAGTCGCCTTTTCCTATCTCTCTCTGCCTACATCTTCGTCTTTATTTCTCACTATCTATCTGTCCTGTCTTCTACTCTCTTCTGTTTACTTCCAAATTTCCTGGCGGCAAGGGTTAACCTTGTGTAGTTACCCAACCTTGGGTAGTTATATCTGGTTATAGCGGCGATGTATGACTGGCGCCTTCAAGTGTTCTACCTTGTAGCGTCCCCCTGTTGGGCTCGGTGGTGGGTGGTCACCATCGCCACCGAACATGAAGTCCACCACATGGCAAAATCTTTCCGCCCCCTCAATGATCGGTCCCTGAAAAGGAACCGCACCGATGAAAGCTCCAGACGAACCGGAAGCGATTGTGAGCACTTCCCATGCTTCCTAGTCATACACTCTCTGGCAGATAACGTCTCTGTTGCAGGACTGTCGGTTTTCCTGATAGCGAAAACCCTTGCTAATTTAATAGGCAAAAAGTACGACGCAAAGAAACTGTCATTCGGTGATCTTCTTGTTGAAGTAAGCCAGAAAGAGCATGCAAACACTCTCCTTAAACAGAAGCAGTTTGCCCACCTGAATGTGTCTATCACCCCCCATCGCAGCCTTAACACTGTTCAAGGCGTCATTTCACAACGTGATCTGATGCGATAAACTGAAGCTGACCTCTTTGAAGGCTTTTGAGAGCAAGGCGTAGTCGCCATCCGCCGGATAACCATCCGGCGAAACAATGAAGAAGTGGTGACGCCTCATATAGTACTTACATTCAGCCGCTCCACTCTGCCAGAATCTGTGAAAGCTGCGTTCCTTCACTGCAAGGTCCGCCCCTACATACCCAACCCTAGAAGGTGCTACAAATGCCAGAAATATGGACATGGGTCGAATACCTGTCGCGGAAAACAAACATGTGCAAAATGTGGTGATCATGAGCACCCAACAGAGAGCTGTACTTCCACGCAAACAGAGTGCCCTAACTGTCACGGGCCGCACGCAGCGTACTCGCGGACATGTGAAATTTTCAAAAAGGAAAAGGAAATCATCCAGATTAAAGTAATGGAAAACATAACATTCTCTGAAGCCCGGAAGAAGGTGTCACTCTTCTCCGGAAGAACGTACGCTGACGCAGCGCGCCGGGGGGCCGGGCGGCGTCTAGTGACGGTGGGCACGCAATACAGCTTTGCTGATGCATGCACATCTCTGCCCCCCACCAAGCAGCCACAGGCTGCACCAACCTTTCACGTCCCGGAGGTCGAACTTCATCAGACCCCAGGGACCACACAGACAACTGAGACACCTGTCTCTTCTGACAAACCTCCATTAGCTTCTGAGGGTCCACCGGAGGCAATGGAAGTGACACCAGGATCCTCAGCGTCTAAGATGCTGATGGAATCCTCCCAAGTGAGGCGGGGCTCCATAGATCGCCTCAGAGGGAAAAGACACCCGCCAGTTAAGCCTCCTAATAAAGGCAGCGAAGTGTGAATAAGTCACGCTCTTTTCCCCATTCATAAAAATGGCTGCCGAAAATATTATCCAATGGAATTGCCGAGGCTTACTTAAGAACTTAGGCGACATCTATGAAATATTTGCACAACACCAACCAAACATACTTTGCTTACAGGAAACACACCTAAAACCTATACACACTAGCCTTTTGAAAAAATATGTGGTATACCGAAAAGACAGAAAGGGCACTTCCCATTCATCTGGTGGTGTCGCTATCGTGGTGCAGAAAGCAGTTCCGTCTCAAAGCCTCACTCTGGTTACTGACTTAGAAGCAGTGGCAATACGAACCCTAATTTTTGGACGAGTAACAACCGTGTGTTCACTATACATCCCTCCAGACCACCAACTCTCTACTAAAGAATTTGAAACGCTCATCGACCAGCTTCCGCATCCATTTCTGTTGGTCGGAGATTTTAACGCGCACCACCCTTTATGGGGATGTAGAAGAACGGATTCTCGAGGCTCCTTAATCGAAAACTTTCTGATGTCCTCCGGCTCCTGTATATTTAATAAAAAAGAGCCAACATACTTTAACGCAGCGCACTACTCATACACAGCAATAGATCTTGCTATCGGATCTCCTTCACTCTTGGCAACCACTGAATGGGCTGTAATTCATAACCTCTATGGAAGTGATCATTTTCCTGTTTGTCTAAAATACAAAGGAAATACGAGTACAATGACTGTGAATGTAACCAGGTTTCGAGAACAGGGTGCGAACTGGACGAAATTCCGAAAACTCTCAAAACTATCGCGCTCATCAATTGAAACCCTAGGCATCGATGAATCTGAAGCGTTGGTCACACTACACATTGTACAGGCCGCAGAGCAATCCATCCCACATACATCTAACAATACACGGAACAAAAGACGACCTTGGTGGAACTCTGAGTGCAAAAATGCTCATGACAATCAAAACAAAGCATGGTCGAAATTCCGCAGGTATCCTACAGTCGAAAACTTGGTGAATTTTAAGCGTGCAAAAGCAAACGGTAGACGTGTCCGACGAGAGTCTAAACGACAGAGCTGGCAATCCTTCCTCTCATCCGTGAACTCTTACACTGACACACATAAGGTCTATAACAGAGTAAGAGCACTCCAAGGGCACAGCACTCATTCGATGCCCCTTGTTAGTACTGCTGGTGATACACTTGAACACCAGGCAGATGCCTTAGGCCAACACTTCGAGTATATTTTCAGCTCAGCACATTATACAGACTCCTTTAGGCGATACAAACTTGCCGAGGAACGTAAACCTATTCGTGATGACAGGCCATCGGCGGGAGGGTACAATGCCCCCTTTACTATAGGTGAACTAAAGGCAGCACTGGCAAAGTGCGGCAGCTCAGCAGCTGGCTCGGACAGGATTACTTACGGCATGCTGAAACACCTACACGAAGAAACGCTTGACGTCATCCTCAGTCTTTTCAACAGTGTATGGTCCTCTGGGCGTCTGCCCATGACCTGGAAAAAGGCAGTTATCATACCCATCCTTAAACAAGGAAAAGAAGCCACACTTGCTGCTAGTTACAGGCCTATAGCGCTGACCAGCTGTTTGGGCAAGGTGTTCGAAAAAATGGTGAATCGCCACCTTATGTATTACCTTGAATACAATGGCCTCCTTGATCGTCATCAAGCTGGATTCAGGTCTGGCCGGTCGACAACTGACCAACTGGTAGCATTTGAATCCTATGTCAGGAATGCCTTCATTCATAAACAGCACTGCCTATCTGTATTTTTCGACTTAGAGAAAGCTTATGACACGACATGGCGTTATGGCATTCTCCGTGACCTGCGATTTTTTGGAGTGTCAGGAAACATGCTGAATACTATTGAAAGCTACCTTTCTGACCGTACATTTGTGGTTCGTGTTGCTAATGCCTTATCGAAGTGGTTTACACAAGAAAATGGCGTCCCCCAGGGTGGTGTTCTTAGCTGCACACTATTCATCGTAAAAATGAACTCCATAAGCACCATTATGCCTAGAACAATCTCCTACTCTGTATATGTGGATGACATTCAGATCAGCTTCAAATCATGCAACCTAGCCACATGTGAACGTCAGATTCAGTTGGCAGTAAACAAGCTGTCAAGCTGGGCAGACAAAAATGGGTTTAAGTTTAACTGCGACAAGACTGTTTGCGTACTCTTCTCAAAAATACGTGGCATAAGGCCACCCCCCAATATTTCAATTAACAGACAAATCATAACTACCAAAAAAGATCACAAATTTTTAGGTGTTGTGGATGATGAAAAGCTCAGCTTTGTTGCACATATCAAACAGCTACGACTTAAATGCTTGAAAGCCTTAAACCTGCTCAAGATTCTCTCACATCAGTCATGGGGCACAGACCGTGACTGTCTGCTGAACCTTCTCAACAGTGTAGTGCTATCACGTATCGATTACGGCTCAGTGGTTTACGAGTCAGCTTCAAGATCTGCATTGAAGATGCTTGACCCAGTGCACCATCTTGGGCTTCGGCTGGCCAGCGGTGCTTTCCGGACCAGCCCAACAGCCAGCCTGTATGTTGAGACAGACCGGTGGTCACTAGAACGGCGACGTCAGTTTACAAGTGTCACGTATGCCACCAAGGTGCTTTCCCATATCGACCACCCAGCTCGTGCGCTATTGCAGGATACATCGAACGCCCCCCTGTTTTTGAGGCGACCATCAGCTACGCCACCGTATCCCCTCAGAGTGGCCTCACACCTTGGAAATATGCACATACCGGTCTCCAGTCTTCAACTAACCTCTCACAAGGACACTGTTGTGCCATGGGAAATGCAGGCTATCGATTGTGGCTTGTCATTCCTAGAGGTAGGAAAAAATGGCCACCCAGTCGCGATCGATCAACACTTCAAGTACCTGCAGGCCAAATACAGGTGTGCTGAATATTATACTGATGCCTCCAAGTCCTCCGCAGTCGCATGCGCGGCACACGGTCCCGCTTTCTCTGAATCTAGAACAATGAACGAACATACCAGTATATTTACTGCAGAATGCTATGGCATACCTTTAGCTGTAACGCACATTTTAAAGGAGAAAGAGCCAGCCTCGATCATATACACAGATTCTCTCAGTGCTGTGACTGTGCTGTCCTCCACTAAGATACTCAAAAACCCAGTTACTAATACACTTCGAAAATGCATCCTGTCAGCCCGCAAATCTAAGCTCAAAATCACGCTATGCTGGATTCCGGGACACTGCAACATTGCTGGCAATGAGATAGCGGACAAACTTGCGAAGTCAGCAGCACTCCGCCCATCAGTTGACGTAAACACCATCCCGTATGAGGACCTGAGGCCACTCATCATATCCCAAATGCGTAGACAATGGCAAGAAGAATGGAATGCAGCAAACGCAAACAAACTGCACTTAGTAAAGCCAAGAATAGGAAGATATCTGACTGAAAAACGTAACAGGCACCAAGAGGTTGCACTGTGCAGACTCAGGGTCGGTCATACACATGCAACACACTCGCACCTTTTAAAGAATTCTCCAGCACCACATTGTGCAAAATGTGGTGATGAGCTGTCTGTCGTTCACGTTCTAATTACCTGTCCGTACCTCGAACCAGAAAGACTGTGTCACTTTTCAAAGCTGTACAAATGTCACATTCCGCCTCATCCACAATTTTTTCTTGGAGACGATCCCTTGTTTCCCCCAAAAGTAGTCTTAAAGTTTTTAGCTAGTGTAGGCTTCCTACATTCCATAACATATTCTCACTAATCTCAGCCTCCTCTCAATCCTGAGGGAACCGCTGAGACTTTTTTTTTATCAAATGTCATGCAGCACGCACTCCTTGTCTTGACAAGGACTGTTGACGACACGGCATGACTTTGTAAAACCCATAAGCGTAGCCCGTTTTAAACCCATCACACATAGTCACTACACCCAAGTTTAAGTTCTATACACTACTCTTTTACTCTTGCCACCCTAAGTAGACTTTTTATAATCAAATCGACCAAAAACCGTGTGTTTGGCGCTCTGTGGCCCAAGTTGCCCTTGCGCCACTAAAATCTACCATCATCATCATCATCACGAACTTCTAATGCGCATTGTCACTTCATAAGGATCAAGCCATAAAAGTACAAAGTAGATAAGATTGAAAATCTCCGCTGTTTTCGTTAACATGTACAAGGTATTTGATAATACGGGTTATAGCCTTAGTGAAGCGTATATGCAGATTCGGCAACGCTACAGCATGCTTATAGCTCATGCATAGTCGTATATATCATCCAGAGATCATGCACTTTTTTTTTCTGCTCGGCACGCCACGCATATGCTGAGATGTAACCCCCTCGCAGATGACCGCATCAAATGCATTTTTACCTGACTAAAATGTCACATCGTAAAGTTTTATTGACAGTCGGTTACTGCAACCGGGCCACGATGAATACCAGTGTTTTTGCGAACAGCACGCCTCGCGTTATTCACACTGCACACACCACGCACAATATTCCCAGTTTCGCCGTCCGTAACGGTAAACCAATATTGTCGATGCCTTTCAACGAACACTTACGCGCCACAGTCAACTCTGCACATTTTCGAAAACAATGCCGATGTTCTTCGCACAGGCCGCCATGTGTGTTGAGATAAACAGCCAACAAGCGTGGCAAATATTTTATCACGCACTTTACCACACACCTAGTCGTTCTCTGACTTGTACCACAGCCAATGTTGCCACTGTGAGATGAAGATTAAGCTTTCAAAATGAAAAAAAACTTGCCCTAAGCATTGAGCGACTGCACCCCACTGAGTCACAGGCGGGAGCGTTTTGCCAACCGCTGCCTTGCACCTGCACCGGTGACGTCACGCTATGGCGTACCCCGGTAGAGGTCTATTGTATGGACACCCTCGGCTGGATTTTTCTGCCGGCGTTGGCATCGCCATCACTCACCGTATATGTATATGTATCTATATATATGAAAATTCACAAAAAAAAATTTTAGAAAAGGACTCCGGTGCATGGAATCAAACTTGGAACCTCCGAAACGTGATTGCGAGACGTTATTCACTGAGCCACGAAGCAGCCCGTCCTTCAAATAAACGGCAAGCTATTTATATCTACCACTTACCACTGTTGACGGGCATGTCGGGGTGGGAGGAGGAGATTATTTATTGTGTTTTCAGCATTACCAGCAAGATAGCGGTATGAGCGTGCGTTGGAGCGGGCTACATCTCCCACGCACACTTTGCCTTGCGGAGAAGAAGGAGTGGACGAAAAGCCCCTGGACCCTCACTCACACTCCTTTATCTCGCGGTGGGAAGGATCGTAAGTCTTGGCTGGCCTTTAGTTTTCACCGAAACAATTCTGTTGTAGTTATCGGGCGCACAAAGGTCAATGGAATTGTTGCACAGTCTCTGTTTGCGAAAAGAGCACGCTTTTCAGACACAGCGAAGTAACAACTGAGACACTTATTCACGTTCATCTGTACATGTGAGTACGTTTCGTGTGTTATTTGTGCAAGAAAAATGCGGGGCCGTTCGACGGGCTTGCCATTCTGCGCGTGATCTTCTAATTTGTTGCTATCAGCGTTCATTGTTTCGCTGCGGCAAAGCTGTCACTTTTTTTTTTGCATGACTGAATGCGCTCCGGCGAATTAGACATGTTGTCCACGACTTGATACTGTGAAAATAGCTCCCTTGAACTTGAAATGTTAAAAGATTATGAGAAGTGGTTTAGCAGCCCTATAAAGGAGCAGCAGTGTTTTTACCAGCTTGTTGAAGCACAATGTGCACTCATAAAAACTGAAATTTATTCTGCTTGTAGTTACTTGTGTTCAGTGTCCAAGTTCTGCTGGCTTTGAGGTCACTTTTGAAAATGCCTCCATCACTTGTCGAGTCAAGGATCATTGTCTTGACACAGAGCTGCTTGAGAACGCTTGCAAGCTTGTCGGCAAAGTCAAGATATTTTCTCATTTTCTGCCTGCAAAAGCATTTCGTGGCCGACATGCAACCTAGGATATCATTCCTTCCGTAGCACGACTCACAGACCCAGGTTTCAGGCATGCAGAATAGATACCATAGAGTCTTCTAAAATATGAAGCTTGGGACTCCGATGCAGCGATCATTCAGCCACCTAGGGAATGATGGGTAGTACACAAATTTGCTTAGTCTTCCTGCTTGCTGGCTTCTAATGCACTTGTATTTATAGTTAAACCCCTTTAAAAGAGGCATGCTCCGAGCGGCAATTCTTGTCTTTTGTATGAGATGCTTCTTATAAGCAGGGTAACTCATATGCATTTTCTTGTCAACCCGTATTTTACTGTAGGCACACTGGTGTCTTTTATACCCATTTACCTTTTATATCAGTGTCTCTTATAAAGGGCTTTGGCTGTATTTCTGTGATTTGGTCCTCTTTCGAATGTAAGAACAGACTGTTATGAACTTCGTGGGCCGATTTGAATTGGTGAGCCTAAAAAGGTCAAGGTGGTAAAGCATAACTGCTGAACTTTAGCTGAACTTCGTCTTGCGGCAATGCGAATTCAGGCTCCAAGAAGCCAAACACAGCCTGAAGAACGAAGACAAGGCAAATTTGTGTGCTATCCATGATTCCCATGCTGGCTGAAGTGCCGTGCGTTGCAGCTCCCGTACAGACTAGTGCCAGATTTTCCTCTAGTCTTGGCTCTGTTTGGCCAAAGTTAGAAGAAACTCTGGCCCTTGCACCACTAAGCACAACTTATCGTCATCATCATCCCTCTAATGTACTTGCAGGAAACTCTATGATAGATGCAACTTAGGTTTTCTCGGTATGCAAACTTTAATTTGATGTGAGCTTTCATCATGAAACATGCATTTCCTATGGAGGCGGAAATGTTGTAGGCCCGTGTGCTCAGATTTGGGCGCACGTTAAAGAACCCCAGGTGGTCGAAATTTCCGGAGCCCTCCACTACGGCGTCTCTCATAATCATATGGTGGTTTTGGGACGTTAAATCCCACATATCAATCAACGGGTCAATATGCTAACTCGCAATAAAAAAAATTTAGTTTTCAAAACTACACGTTTCTGCTAAAAGGTTCCCCCCACAGGCTCAAGCAAACTAGATGTCAAAACGGTTATTTCTTTGATCAGAAATAATTTTTAAACTTGGAAGGTAAAAATGAGTTTCCGGTAATTAGCTGGTATTTGTCAGAATTACAATTCTATCGAGGTTGAGAGAAAAATAAAACCTTTAGCCTGTAGTTCAAGCGTTGTGGAAAAGAATGGTACCAAGTTTGTTTAGATATCTTCGCAGAAACTTGCTCAAAACTTCTGTAAGACACATTCACTTCAGCAAAAATAATACCAAGAAAATTATGTTTTCAGTTTTAAAAACATTTGTAATTTCATATATTAAGCTTTTAAGAAAAAGAAATGGTATTTTGCCAGAATACAAAATTCTTCCAAAACATACTTTGAATATAAGTACCTAAAATTGCAATTTTCGAAAGTCGGCACGTTTTGCAATTTTGTGCTATTTTAAGACCCTCGTCTTCTCTTAAGTTACCCAGGCTTGTACCGATGCTGAATGTTATTTTGAATGTGTCACTGCTTGACAGATGGCAACACAGTTTCATTTTCGCGTCACAGAGAATGTGCCGCGACTAAGTTTGTGGCTTACCGCACAAAAGGAATCATTTAGTTTTTAGCCACGTTTCACGCTACACTTTACAGTAAAAGCTCATTTATCCGGATCACGTTAACTCGAAAATTCGGTTAACTCGAACATGCAGCACGGTCCCGACAAAACTTTATATTTTAATGGTGTCAAATGCTCATTGATTCAGAGGGATTTAGACGCGCACTGGTTAACTCGGACGATTCCAGAGAGGGCTCTCAGGGTTTCATGCTCTCGGTAACCGATTTGGGTTACTGAAAGCATGAAGTCTCGGGGCGCTAGTCACCACCCTGCGGAAGCGCTTAGGCGGCCAGTGCATCCAGTGTCTGCGAAATGGGCCGCACAGGACAGTTTGCGCAGCCGCCGCTACCCTAGTTGTTCGTGACGCCTATGCTGCTGATTTCTTTGTGTAGTGACTTTGCGCATAGCGTGTGCAGCTCAGGTACATCAAAAGAGCTGACTGTTGGGCGAGTTGGCGCTTTGACATAGAAACCGTCGTTACGTTCTCAGGCTGTGTTTGTGCGCGTTGATGATGGTGTGGCTGTTGCAGGTTTGCTGACTGATGATGACATATTATCAGAAGTGCTTGAAGAGGGTCAGAATCACTGTTCCGATGATGAAATTCAAGATGAGCCGAAGCGACATCGCACCGTGCAGGTGGCCGCCCAAGCTCTCGCTGTCCTCACGAAGTTCTGCATAAGTTCTCGCGACAGCGAGCATGTACACCGCCACCACATGGGGTTGAAGAAGATTGTTCTAGCACTAATTTCGATGACGTGGCAGATTAAGTTGACGCAGTTTTTCATGAAATAAAAGTTTGTTTGTGCCAACTACATTTTCCTTTTGTTTTGATGGATCATTCGTCATTGTGATTTATAGTACATCAAAGACAAAATAGAAGAGCACGAACAAAGTGTTGACGCACACCACTTTAATTGAATTGAATCATGTAAAACAATTAAGCCTCCACATTTTCTCATTTGTTATAACTCGATGTCAGAACACCTCTTTGAAGCACCCCTCTGTAACACCAGTTTAGCCAGTGTTAGGAGTAAAGGAGGCACGCGGTATGTGCCAAAGGTATGCAGGTGGCGATGATGTTCGGAGCCACGGAGAAGTACCCAAATGGTATGTGCCCCGCTACAACAGTGCATGTGATTTGTTGGAAAATAGCTCCTGGCACACAGCTGGAGTCGTGGTGTGGAACTCCTGAAAAGAAGCGGGCATTGTCCTGTGGAGTGCCTAATGAAGAAGGTCAAAGAAGTCAGCATCGCTCCTGCGGCGAAAACAGTGGTCACCTGGATCTGGAGGGGGCGGTGTGAAGGTACCGAAAAACAGCCGTCGACCTCGATAGACACTGAAAGTGTCATGAGTAAGAGGGCGCGAGGCATGTGCCTGGCACTGGAATGCAGCGTCGGTGCGCAAGACCCCGATGGGGCGCATACGCGCCACGCTCACATAGGAGATTGGACACAAAGGCTCTTGGAACGCAACCCAAGCTGTGGTGGAAAATCTCGCAGGATGAGGTGTCTCTGTGCTGTCCGGTTTTGAGTTTCGAACTGCGAAGATCAGGAATGTCAGTGTCACTATAGCGACGGAAGCAAGCTACCCGGTTATGAAGGATGTTGGCGAAGAGGCCCGGGGAGTGGCCGTCGATCTCGAAGACTCGAGTGAGGCTGCCTGGACTTGCTGTACTCTTTCACTGTAATTCCTGGGGGGACTAAAGCTCTCCCACATCGTGCCTGAATGGGTTCGGCCCACACCACCCATCAGAGTGAGTCATCAGTGAGGCCATTTGCAAGTTAGGTGTAACCAAGCGGGCCGAAAATGACGAATAAAACTGGGACACCGGCAATGATGACAAGTAGCTCGTTAGGCAAAACCAACCGACGATGACCATAGGAACTTTTGTAGGATTTCGACGACAGACACGAAAACGGGATGAACTGTAAGAGCGTTTGATTATTGAGACGCCACATTGGCTAGGTAATAACGGCGAGGGCTAGAGAGGGATTTAGACTGGTCTTCAGTCAGTTTGGGTTTGACTAAGTACGTGTTGGGTTAGTTGGGTAATCTTGTGTATGTGTTAGTGTGTGTTTTCACTTTTTATGTTTTTGGGGTGATAAAAGGAGTTTGTATTGCTACACTGCTGGCTCCCGTCTCTCTCTCAATCTAAACTCCTTCAAGCACTTCCGAGATTTATTGTGACATAGAGACACTCCCCAAATCTGCAGCACCTTGTAACAGCGGTTCTCGGTGCATCTGCTGCTCTTCACCTTCTTAACAGGACGGCTGAAACGCACATGGCAGTCCTCTGAGCGCCACATCGTCGGTTTGGCTGCACAGTACATGAGGACTGTAGGCGCAATTAGGCTTAAGTCGCAAAGTCTCTCGATGACCGTTTTACAAGACAGAAACAAGCGAATCGTCGGGTATGCAGGCCGCCGCTGCCGATTGTGAGACATCTTCAAGGACTTCGATAACGAGACACTTCGTTGTTGTTCTGAGCGGGCATCACGTACAGTAAGAGAATCTATAAGTGCGCAACCATGTGAGAATAATCATGGAGGAGTATAGCAGCTATAGTTTGGCTAGGACTAGAGTTGACCCTAACTTGGATTCTTGTTAATTCTGGCTTCTGACATAGAGCACATTGTTGCATACATGTTTTGTTTTTTAGTGAATTATGAGTGTTAGATTCTGGTTTGTCATTTTGTTCACGATAAAGATGTGTTTGCCATGTTATGTCTGGCTCCCGTATCTCTCTCTCAATCCCATCCACTGCAAGCACTCCCCTGATAATTGTGACACAAAATAAACGCTTTCATGTTACCATCACTTAAGAATATGTGTTGGGGTTCCTTTCTTCAACAATAACAACCAGGTGACGATACCAAGGTTTTGGCACGTCAAATCCCAACAATTATTCTTGTTGTTGCTCAGGTATGGTGCAGAGCCCTATGGCGCAGCGGCCCTCGTCGTCGTCGTCAGCGTCCCCACCGCCGCCACCCCTGCTGTCCGGTTCGCTGCCCGCCCTGGTAAAGGCCAAGTCGGACGGATCACTGGCGCAGTCGGACTGGGAGGAGGGCCTGCCCGGCGGGGGCCCCCTGGTCAAGCTGCGGTCGCGCTCCCTCGAGCCCCTGACGGGTCTCGCCATGTGGAGCAGTGAGCCTCACGTGGTCGAGCTGCTCAAAGGAGACAGGGGCCTTGGCTTCAGCATCCTTGACTACCAGGCACGTCCCCTTGCCGTCAATGGCCATGCATCCATGGCTGCCTGTGGTAGTGAAGGGGGAGAATCGGAGTGGAAATTTCTTATTTTGGTGGCAGAGTAGGAAAATTTAGTATGGTTTTTAGAAATACATTGAATGATTGATAACAGAATTTTATTATGGCTCCTCCAGTAGTTTTGACGTCATAAATCATTACTTGTGCCGTTGGTGTGCCGTCGGTATAAAAAACTTGCAGAAAGCCTGGGTGACAATGAAAAACATGGACAGAAGCCCTCAGTTGTGCTTGCCTTTGGCCCTAGATATCACTCATGTAGAGCTTTGGTTGCGGAATATAGGAATTAGTATGAAAGATGAAAATTTGTATACCGAGATTCTACTGTATTGGAAGTAGCAATCAATTTCACTCTCCCCACTCGGCTCTCTTCTCACTCAGGACCCGATGAACCCGAGCGAGACGGTGATAGTCATCCGCAGTCTGGTGCCTGGCGGTGTGGCACAACAGGACGGCCGTCTCATCCCGGGCGACCGGCTGCTCTTCGTCAACGACGTGCCGCTGCAGCACGCGGGGCTCGATGCCGCAGTGCAGGCCCTCAAGGGGGCACCTCGAGGCATCGTGCGCATCGGCGTGGCCAAGCCGCTACCCCTGCCGCCCCCCGACTCCATGGGCGGTGGCGCGCCCGTCTCGTCTGCTTCCTGCACGCAGGTGGGTGGCGCCGGGGGCCACCATCTGCGAAGGCCGCCCCTTCTCAAGGCTGAGAGCTTCTGAGCCGCCGCAGCGGCACGGCCTTGCATCTTCTTCGCCTTGCTGGCCGTTGCCGGCTTTTGGCTTGCAAAATATTCCTGGAATGACCAGTTTGGTAGCGAGTCGCAACAGGCTGGAGAGCTCTGTTCAAGTGAAATGTTGTGCCATGAAAATGACGGCGATGATTGCTGGGCGTAATACCGACATCTTGTCAGGAACAGCACGAGAATGAAATAAAGCGGGTGTGTGCAGACGACAAGCATTGATATGTGTTGTCTGTCTGTATGACTTATCAGAAGTCTGATGGAAAAGGAAAACATATGAGTGTTATCTGTGTTTTTTTATCCGAGTTCTGACAACACACAGATAAACAACATCAATGTGTGTCATCTGATTGCTCTTTTGATCCAATTTTCGTGCTGTTCCTGTCAAAGATGAACCTACTTGCCCAAATTGCTATGCTGCTCGTAAACATTAGGGCCAGTGCTTTAGATTATTTACTGATACGAAGTTTCACCAAGCTTGGGGATGTTTCAGAGGCTGTAAAATTTTTTTTTTTTCTTGTCATTGATTGAGGCAGCTTCATCGAACACTGCAGCTTCTTTTAAACAGAGATCTTCTTAGATCTTCAGTGTAGTTTTATTGAAACTCATTGGGCAGCATTTTAATAAAACCTTTTACTTCCTTTATTGTAGCTTGACCGAAGAGATGCTGAAAAATTTATAGTTCACAGTAACTGAAGTATTTAAAAATTCTACAACAGTCTAGTGTTTTCAATCTGTTAAATGCTTTAGGTAAGACTAATTTCTCAGAAATTTACTGTTAACAGATTGGAACATTGGAATGTACCGTAAAACCTCATTAATTTGAAGTCACTGAGACCATGAGAAATTTTCGGAATAAATGGGTTTAATTAACAGAACATACAAAAAGTGAGATGCTAGGAACTTGAAATTATTCAAGTGAATCAGGGCTGGTCGTTTGCTCTGCCCGCTAGTTTGTGGCTCCAAGAGTTATGTTTTCCAGCAATACCTGGTCGCAATTTCGCTGCAAACTAGAAGATCATCGAAAAAAGAAAAAGAAAACGTGATAAACTAAAATGTGTGCCTGCGAAAAACAAGGCATCTTCACTGCAATACAGTAGTGACACACGGGAAGCATGTTGCCTGCTTCTCGCGTCAGTACGTCATAATGCGACCATTCGCTCATTTTTTTTTGTAAGTAAAGAATTTATTAACGGACGGTGTGATAAAGTTCGTGGTGTGTTTTGGCTGGAAAACATCATTATTGAGGCTTTCGGCTTGAGTTTTCAAAGTAGGCGTTGCAGTCAAAGACTGCAAGTACGCAGGCAAGAACTGCAAGCAGTGCAAGTACGCAATTTGCTGGAGCAACCTGCACTCAGCGGTTCACATACATCGCGGATTTCTCCAGACTGACCTTTATTGATTTCTTTGAATTTCCAGGAAGAACGAATAAATCGTAACACGCTGACATTGGAAGAAATGAGCAATATGCTGCCCGCACGTCACTATTGTATTGCAGTGAAGCATGCCTTGTTTCCACCAATTCATATTTTAGTTGATCATGAGGCTGTTTTTTTTTATTTTTCGTGCTGGAAGTAGCAAAGCAGGGGTGCTTCAGCTACCACTAGTTAGTATCACTAAAGTACATTGCCTAGTGGCTCTTAAGGGCCGTCGTTTCCGTGGATTTGCGGCGAAATCGGAATCAAGAATTGGCACACTGCACCCAAAGCTTTCGAATTAACCGCACTTGTGCTGACCGCTGCTTCAAATAATCTGCTCAAACTTAGATTGCAAAATACGGGACTGCAGAAATAGTTCGAATTAGGTGGTATTTCGAAATAACCAAGTTCAAATTAAGAGGTTTTACTGTAGTATTTATGACCAGTGCTAAGGTGCAACCATTATTTGGATTTACATGACGGATTTGGGCTGCTGCCACTTTATTAACTCTTTGAGAGTAATGCATAAAATTGAAGTAGCTTATGTGGTGAGCGTGTCAGATTGTAAGCCCATTAGGGGATGTCGCAGCATGAACAAAAAAAGGGGATAATGAACAAAAGCTACACAAAGCTCCTCCACAACGAAGGTCACAGTGAACCAATAATGACAGCACGCGTGACAGCCTTTGTGTTGGGAATGTGCGAGCTCGACTTAGCTGGGAACATTGTAACGAGCGGACTAGAAAGATTCTCTGGGGGAGAGATTTTCAATAGCGGTGACTTTGCTGAAATGGCTCACACAGTGGTCACAGCAGCAGCAAGCTACTTGGTCGACGGCCCAAGCTCTGGGCGTGCCGTGCCTTCTGTGCACTTAATTTCTGACAGACCACGATTGAGCATTGCGGGAGTTTGGCAAGCCGATCGGAAAGCTTTTCTCCTTTCAGCTCTGAGAAGACATTTGATGTGGCATTTTCATAGGCAGACGACTGTTTACTCAAAGGATAGGCCGCGGCGCTCTCTGGACGGCAGCTTCTTTCCTTTATTGCGACACCTGATGCTAGTAGGCTCAGTCACTGAAGAACTAGCTAGGCTGGTAAATCTTTGAAAGCACCTCGAGGTTTGTTCTGGGCTGATAAAAGAGGTATGGTAGAAAGCTAGCCTTTCAAAGCTAGCCAACTAACACGAGAAAACAGAGAAAGACGCGACATCTGTACGTTGAGGGTACGTGCAGTGCCAGTAATCTCCAAGGCCATAATCTACCGTCAGTCCTGATAAGTTTTGAGGACAGTATGCAGAGGGCCCCACGCTCTGGTAACCTATCCATAGGGTGATACAGTAAAAGCTCGTTCGTTTTACTCCCGTTAGTTGGGAAAATCAGACAATTCTGACTCGTTGCCTGGTCCTTGCCAGGCGTGTGCATTGTTAAATGGAATCAAACTCTCATTAATTCGGCCAGATTTGGCTGCAACCAAGTTAATTCGAACTATTCACAGAGCATGCCAAGCGTAAAGCGCGGCAAATACGTGATGCAAATGAAAAAAAATGGTGTTTGCGGACAGCCAAAATGGATGCCAATCCTCAGAAAGGCGTGGTTGTCATCCAAAATCATATGTGTTCAGAGCACATATTGAGACACATGTATCATGAGTCATGACCACACGTTTTGTGAACAAAATCGTAAGTTACTGAAATTGCGGCCATTAATATCTATTGTGGAAATTAAGTACTGGATTTATGTTTTAATAAAAAATTTAAATGCATGGATGTAACAGACATTTCATTTATTCTTTTCTTGATACATTTGGTTAATTCGAACAGTTTTTTCAGCCCTAAGAAATCCGAATCAACGAGCTTCTACTGTGCAAATATGTAGTACTCATAAAATCTGTTGAAAGATCCAGCAACAGGGCACATTGCATTTCATGATACCATTGCCTACTTTTTGTCTATTTGTGCATAATTTTTGAGATGGCCAATATTGCAGAGAGCAACTTTCGAATTTGAAAATTTTAGAAACCACTCCTTTTTCACACTTGTTCTCTTTTCCATTTGCTGTTTGTGAAAGCCCAGATCCATTGGCAGCAGGGGCATATTTGTTTCAGTTAGGAGCGGTAACGTTTGGTTTGAGTTAGTGTCCACACTTGACCCTTTTGCTACCGTTGACGAGTTTAGTCATGGGTGTTTCAACAAAATGATCGATGACAACTCTACCCTCCCAGGACAAAATTTAGTCTTACGCTGTACCAATTAAGACTGCACTACACAAACTTCTGTTTCTTGACACTAGATGGCCACGCTTTTCCATCTTGGGCCGTTTGTGTTTCGGCTTTGATTTTATTGTCATTTTTTATTATATTGCCATCTGGCAAAGCCATCTTCAATTTATAATTTTAGTGAAAAACTCTACTGCAACGAAAGAATGGTACCATCTTATTCAGAAGAACAAGCGAAAGAAATTGAGCAAAAACACTTTCTTCAGTAATTTTGGCACTTTTTTTTTCTTTTCTTTTTGCTTTATTTCAAAAGCAAAAGGGCTAATGCTGCTCTTCAGAACTGTGTCATGTTGATCAATGTGCCTTCTACAGAATGGTCTCTAAGACATCATGCACATGCTTTCAGGAGCGTGACGAATGTGTTTGTTTCGCTGGCACGAGGTATTCGTACTTTGTCAGTGCATGCGTTAAATCGAGTTGCGACTCTCGATCAGCTTGAATGGACCTTGGCTACTTTGACAGTGGGACCATTCAGAGCAGTTGTTGAGTCGATGCCTTGGGGTTTGTTCTAGAGAGTTGGCGAGGCAAAATCTATGTCCTCGTTTTCTGTGTAACGGATGTTTGCATGTATTACGGACTCCTACTTCAGTATTATGACGGCACTGGAATCACGCTTACGGCCTTACCAAGCAGTTGTCGTAGAGCATGCGAGAATTTCTTCGAAAATCGGGAAAACTTGTTGAAGCCGAACAGTGGTGTTTTGGAAGCGTACGGCGGCAGGAGCTGAGCCCCAAATGGACGATTTGTAAGCATTTGATGCCAAGAGCCAAACTTTCAGCATTTCAGAACTCCTGTAAGAGATGTTGTAGCACTTGTGAAAGAAATAAACAGGTATTTTGAGTTAGCAAGGCTATTCTCATGTTGAGTACACAGGAAGGGTTGAAAAACTTCAAAAAAAAAAAAAGAATACTTTTTAGGCAATTTGACAAGCTGGTACGATTTGTTTGTTTGGGCAGCTGTCGGCAACAAAATGGCTGCAATGTAGATAAACAATGATTGTAACATTGCTGGAAATTATAAAAAAACTCTATTCAGTGCAGACCACTGTCTCCAATTATGGACAGTAAACTGCATATTAGACCTAACACAGGAGTGATAACTTAAAACATCAGACATGTGCACTGATAAATTACGAGCACAGCGAAACCAAGCAAATAAGCTGTCTAAACACTTGTTTTTCACAAGCACATAGCGATATTCAAACAATAAGACTAAACTTGTCACAGCACTGTTTATACACTACAAGTCTATGAACAGTGTTATGAAAAATGTGGCTATGATTGGGATGCAATATGCTGCAGCACTGTCAAGGTTTCGTACAATATAAAAAAGCCAGCAACCTACGATGTTTTAAAGGAATTTTTCTTTTACCAGCCAAAAATGATACTGCTTTATCTAGTAATGAGATGGATAGCTTGCCGATACATTTAGAGCCTTTTTGCCCGATATGGAAAACTTTCATCGGCTCTCTTTCAGTCCTGTCGCAACTGTTAGTACTGAACTGCTAATACTCTGGGTTGTGTCCGTAACTGCACCATTTAATTAAAGGAACACCAAGGAGAAAAGGAATTTTTCTCATACTGTTAAATTGCTCTTTCGAAATTCTCAAATCAACGCGCTAGCTGTGCGAAGACACTTGCCAAGTTAGGAAACAGGCAAAAAGAAACCTTGAAATTCTCACACCAAGTGTCGAGACGTCGTGTACTTCAACGGCATCGACTAGTGGTGAGGGGGTCCTATGTATTTCCTAACCAGTAAAAATGAAATACATTGTCCTCTGAGGAGGCGACGGACTTGACATGCCATGTTTCAGAAAATTTTATTCTGACAGTGCAGCCAAAATACAAAAGACATGTTTTGAAATCCATGGCGGCGCATAGATGTGAGATCTTAATGACACTATGACCTTGATTGTTTTCCTTAGTAATAAAACCTACGACGGTGAAATTAACGACAGTAGAATTCTCGGTACACAGTTTAGCAATTCAACAGGCTCATCGTTTCTCTTTAATGTCCCTTTGAAATGGTCCGCAAAACCTCAGCTTTATGTAGATTCTGAAAAAGAGCACCGGCTCTGCTTAACTTCGTGATTGCCATGCGGTTCCAGAACACCACTGCAGTTATTATGGAACAGGAAACGGGCATATGATTACGCGGCTTCTGGCGGTAGAGCTCTCGTGTCTGTCGCCGGGATCTGGCTCGGACGAGAGAGGGACAAAGTCGGAACTTTTACGGTGCTACCGCTCTTGGCTCTCCTGTGCTTTGAAGGCCTGCATGTGTCTTTTTTTGAAGGCTGGTGTCTCTCAAAATATGGGGTGCCCCATCCTTGGATACGTACAGAAATCTTTCATCCTTCCTCTGTTTGTTTTTTTGTTTGTTTGATTAACCGTTTGTTATATGTTAGGTCTTCTGTCATGCAAACGTACAGCAAGTGCACAAAATTTTATAAAACATTTACAATTTACTACAGTGCAACTATTTTAATGTTTTACTTTATTCTTTTCATTTTGCACTTTTTTTACTGCTCAATCTTTCTACATAACAACTGATTTTAGGTGTTTACTGGTTTAATTTCACTGTCCGCAAAGGCAGCTCTGTTTCTTTCGAGATTGTTGACACCATTTTATTTGATTGCATGCGTGTTTATGTTTAGGTAAGTGTTCTTGATATTTTACTCAGTGCCATTGAAGAGCTTTGTAGCTAGACGCTCACTTGGCCAAATGGCAGGCTTATCATGAAACAGGTAAACAGGCAGCACTATTCCTGGTGATTATTAACAATTCCTGTAGATTGAGTAGTCTCGTTTTACTACGCTTGTCATCCTGTCTGTGCAAAACTTAGTTGTGCAATTTGCTCAGTGTCTCATCTCTGTCGTTTTATAATCACACGCTCTTTACCTTAACATCTCAAAGCTCGCATTCAGAATCTGCATTTAGGGCTGGTCTACCATCCAGCACTTTGTATTGAACAGCATTGTCAGTGAACAAGTACAAACACGTACCCAGATTTCTTTTGGTCAGCACACAAACAGGGCTGACACTCGTTTACACCCAGTAAGATTAAGAGGCACGGAATTAGGGAGTTTTCCTACAAAAGCTACTAGAGCAAACTTTGGCAGCATCATACTGCAAATGTAGCGGCATAGTCAATGTGAGAATCGGAAGTGTAGTGCTCGGATTCGTCCCAAACTTTGTCTCTTGGGCTTGAGATGACTGTACAACTTTTTAATGCGATCACTTTTCAATGAACGCTGAAATGTAGATCATTTTGTGATGGTTATGTACAGTTAAACGCCTTCATAAGAGGCCCTTATATAAAAGACAAATGGGTATAAGAGACACCAATGTGCCTAGAGTAAAATATGGGTATATAAGAAAATGTGTACGAGCTACCCGGTTATACGAGACATCTCGTATAAAAGACAAGCATTGCTGCCCAGAGCATGCCTTTTATAAAGGGGTTTCACTGTATTGGGTTATGATTTGCTTTGCTGGGCTTAGATCACAGTGTAAAACATTTGCCAGTGACCTTACACAAACACCTGAAGCTACAAGCACGACATTTGGCCAAATTTATGCCTCGACCATTGTTGCTATGATGGTGGAATGATAAGCATGCCAGGGTTCGCTCTAGTAATTTTTGTGGGAAACTCTATGGCATTGAACACCTTTGACATTCCAGGAAGCATGTCACAGTCTTGCCCGTTTTGTTTGGACATTGATGTGTTGCAGTCGATAACTTCACGTTGCAGAACAGTTTGATTCCCAAGGAAAGAAAATGTGTTGTGTACAAATTGGTGGAAGTTCTGTATGCTCAGATTTGTGCAAAAGTTCGAAAAGGTGACAAAAAAAACAGAATTGAGGCAAATAAAAGTGGAGTATAGTGTTTAGGAGGTGCTCGCTTATAACTGTGAGTGAAATTAGTATTTAATAACCACACTCCTCTATTTGGTGGCAGAAGAATGGGACAGTAATTCCACTGAGAAGAAAACTCATTTGTTGTAGAAGAATCGACGAGTTGATACAGTTTAAAACATTTGGTTGAAGTAATTGGACTGGAATTGACATTCCACACAAAACATTGAAGAGAAGAGTTTTGACTTGCACGTGGTTTTTAACCTGGCTGTGAAAGTGGTTGAGAGAATGATTGAGCAAACAAGTACATTTTCTCGCACCTGTCTACAACCCAAAAGAAAGTCATAGTGAAAGTTTTTCTCAAGAGCTACTGTTGTCTGTGCGTCCTGGAATGTGGTGTCATGTTTACAAACAGCTATAACAGTGTTTTGCAGTTGCCTCTTTTAACAGCAGTGAATTTTAGTTGAGGCGGTTGCTTGTCGTAGCTCATACTTCATATTTCCTGGCTTCCTTTGGTCCTTTGACAGTGGAGTGATGCACATAATGTGTGTTGTAGTCGTAGGGTGATGAAGACGTCACCAACGAAGCTCATAGTTTGGCCGCCCAATCTCGTGTATGGCAGGAGTCTTTTTGCAGTGTTTCGGTGGTGTTTTTGTAGCGGTGTTATCACCGAGTTACCGTAGGTGACATGTATCTAGTGCTTGCAATGCTGCGGCACTCCTCTATCTATTCTTGATGATGTACTTGCACGATCATGTACTGTCTTGGTGGCCTCATGCAATTTCTTTGAGGTTTGTCGTACTGTAGCCGAAAGCGGCCTTAGCACAGAATGCCGCATCAGCTTTTGCAGCTTTTGGCCAGCAATCTTTTTCTGGTGCTATGGAAAAGAAATATGGCAGGTAAGAACATGCTAGACTTCTGAAGCACTGTATTGTTATCATTTATTATCATTATTTTCGTTTTAATAGCTATTGGCAATATTCTTGCACTTTTGACGCTTGAGTCGAATGCTGGCCTTTGGCAAAAAAAGTCTCCGTTTGCTTAACTTGATCATGTCTCGCGTGTCATCATGGGCAGTCAAGTTATTGACGACGCTGTAAAATGTTAACACGTTCATTGGATTGTGCCGACCTTCAAATGCACTCGAAAGTTTGGCGACTTAGCATTCACAGCAACATTTCATCTGCTCGATTGAAAACGTTCAGCATGCTAGTTTTATTCCGCTAGAGCACCTAGGTAAGGTAATATGGAGGACGGTGCCCCTCATTCCTTGAAAAGCGTGACTTTTTCTCCATGCATTTTCTTCCTAAAACTTCTAAAGATCGCAAGGATGATGACACGTTATAAAAGTCCGTGAACATCCTTTTTAAATGGGGGCTGCTGTGAAATTTGTGTCAAGGCTATCAGCAGGAGCTAGGGAAAAATTCATGGTCTTACCAACCACTCTCTCATCAATTCACCGGTGCTCGGCGAGGCGCGCGTGCAGCTAAGCGTCTTCTCTCTCTTGTGTGGCACCACTTCCTAGTTTTTCTTTTATTAAACCACCACTTTCCAAAAGAGCCCGTTTCTTGGGCAATACTTGTTGATGACATTCCAGTGTTTTGTTTTTGTTGTTTTCCCTGGTTGCTACCCTCCCCCCCTTGTCATTGTAAAGGGGAGGCAACCCGTCTGCAGCATGTGCAATCGTTTCCCCCTCCCCCATTCGCTGTGGCCAGGCGCCGCCACCTTCATTGCACAGCTTGGTTTCCCTCTTTGCACCCCTCTCGCGCCGTGCGGAGGCCACGCGCGAAGTTTTGACATCAGGTAACCTCAAACCCCGAAATAAGGAACGTGTAACAAATTATCTGTATAATGAAGTAGACAGGCTTGTCACAGAAGTGTTACAGATAACCCTTTATATCAAATTTTTGTGTAATGCAAAGGTATTTTTGTGTTGGCTGCAATTTAGTTATAGTAACATTTGAATGTATTAACTTTTGGAACACCTTAAATGGGACTCCTACTGTCACTAAAATACTACTACAGTACAAAAACAGAACCTGAGAAAATTCAGTGGCCATTTAGATCTCTCTTTTTCGGATTTCATAAAGGTTGACAGTGTTGCCTAGTTTAGGGGTGCCGTCTAACAAAACAAGGAAACCACCGTGCTGTCTGGATTTGTAAGCCGGGGTTTTGTAGGCGCTATAGGTTAGCATAGGCTTGTGCTCATGTCAGTGATGACCCTCACCCCCCACCCCCCAAAAAAAGACATTTAAAATTAATAAAACATGTCAGAACATTTGCGATAGAGGGATCTGCAGTGACAGGATGGTGTGTGCGCATGCCCGCAGTGTCTTTGTCTCGAGCACTAAGTACTTAGAGCTTTAATCAACGTCTTGCAGTTCAATTCAGTAGAGTCCGCAATGCATGCACATTGTCAGCGTGCATTGCAGGGCGGTACGGTCTTTCAGGAGAAACGTCTGGATTGCATTCAGCCTAAGCAGGAAATTTTTTCTCATCTTGATTTGTCAAGTAGTAACTTCTGCGCTGTCTTACACTCACAATATGTGGTTTCTCGCATCTCTGCGTGCAGGCCTGCTTTTTCGAATTCGCTTTGGCTGTTAAAAGCTGAAGAGAAATGAGAAATATTTTTTTAGAAGTGTACAATCACATTGACCAACACACTTGGCATCATGCCTAATTGTGTAGCTAGAAAAAATTTAACATTCATTTTTTTTTATTTACATAGCACTAGATCAGTGCAGGAGACTCAGCATACAAGACATTGTTTTGTTTTGGACAGAATTTTTTATGTCCTGAAAATTGCAAAATAAACCTCAATTTTTCTAGCATCATTAGCACGAAAGTACAACGGTGCACTGTGATTGTCACGCACAAGCCAACAAACTTCACCTTGCAGTTTGGAAAAATTGCAGTGGCGGGTGTTATTAATTTTTCTAGTGATGAGGTGAATTCATGCCCTGAAAAATCTGGCAGTCGTATTTTTGGGCAACTGCATTTGGCAAACACATACATAGTACAATTATCTTCCAGCTTTTTCCTCTATCCCAGCTGCCCTTCATTGTTGCCCTGCTCTCTATCTCTGTCCTTGGCCTCATTGGCTTGGTTCTTTGCTGACCTGCACCACTGCTGCCCGCCTCTAGACTCGACCTAATGCTTGCTATCACAAACGAAAAAGATTGGTTTATAATCAGTGTCAAACTGCACAGCTATTGGGTCGTGTAACAACAGCGTTTCGTAATTTGCAAATGTCAGTGCTGTGATTAAGGCTTGCTTCTCAAGCTTTGGACTAACAGCCACGACTGGAAATTTTTCCGGCTCGTTGCTTCACTTGAGGCTTGTAGCTTAGCTTCGAGCTCATAGTTTGGTCGTTGTCCGGAAACTTTTGCGCAGTGCAGGCGGTCGAACGTAATTTGTCGACAAAATTGTAGTGACATTGTTGTTGCTTTTGGGGCTAGCATATCTCGGCCCTTTTCCTTACCTGCCAGTACTTTAACGTGGTTTTATTTCAGTCAGTTGAAAGAAATCTGCATAACAAAATTTCGGTAGTCCGTGCACTTCACCAGAAATGTGCTGCTACATTTCGAAATAATATGATGAAGCCAGATTTCGATTTTTTTCAAGCTAGTGCAGCTGCTACATATGTCTTTGTGCGTGTGCATGAGTTTCTCGCAGGCCTGATGCAGGCTTTGCAACTTTTCTTCTGCTTGTTGTGTTATGTTGATGGGCACAGCTAACTTTGTCTGCATTGGCAAGCTTTGTTGCGTGTGCTAATCTAGAGGGATGATGAAGAGAAGTACCAAGTTACTTAAACCGCTAAGATACATCTTCAAAATTTGTGTGGGTTTATCTCATCGTGACAGTAATCTAAAGATACATGGTAAAAGATTAAGGTTGAAATGTTGTTAAAATTTCTGGCCTGTACTTTGTTTCAAATGTAGCAGGCGATGTTACCAAAGCAGGAGATCACACTGCTTGCAGTGGCTGCGCCTTTACTTATTCTGTAGAGAGTGGTTTTCGCCGACTCAATATTAGCATCAATTTCACTTAATTTCACAGTATACCTTGCCAACCTGGACCCAGAGTATCGCTTCTCTTGCGGTGAGAGAATTTGTACAGCTCGAGACCATCCTATGTTAGTTTCTCGTAAAGTTGACATTTTGAAAGAACGTAACTGACAGTAGCAATTTTTAAAACATTTTAGTATAATGGAGTCTGAAACACTCATAAGTTGCTGTGAAGCGAAGGATTTCAAACTATATTGAGAAGCATTTACAGCACATGGTCATAGCTTCCCTGCAGCATTGTAGGCGCGCTTTGGTAAAGTGTGTTTCATGAATAGTAATAAAAGTGTTCGGTGTTGTTTTTTATTTTTAGAGAGTATGAGGAAATCGTTAGCATTCTGGTTTGAGCATAACATTTGTTTATTATGTTGAGGCAGGTTTGGCGGCCTGTTCTTTGTACTGATAATTGGCCTTTGCTGTGCAATGAAATGGTAAATGCATTTTCACGTTATTGCTTTTTGACTGCGGGCTTAACTTGGTCTGTCTCATCATCGTCCTTTTAAGCAGTTACTCACAGCGCGCTTGTAACCTGAACATGCGCGTTTTCTAAATTTATCTTGGGGGTTGTAGTGCATGTTTCCACTGTCTTTCGTGTTTTATTTTAAATTTCATTGGGGCTGTTGATGTCCTTGCTTTACTAACAAGCGTCAGTGCTCCCATCATGGCAGTAGCGTCTCTTTGCGTTGGCTTGTGCTGTAGGTGCGCCTCGTGTAACCACGGCAACAGACACGCGGTTGCGAAAATGCCCCATAGAACCAGCACTTTCTCAGTTATTTGTCATGGAGCCAGTTAGCTTGAGTCTACTGCTCCTCGTTTTGCTGCATTAGTTTGGCTGGTGCCTGGCTAGCAAAATTTTTTTTTCCTCGCCCGAAGCAAACGCTAACGCACAGTGCGAAAGGCGTTGAGGCAGCGAACGAAAAACCTTGTGCTTTATTGCATGCGGGAAAAAAGCCAACTTGTTCTTAAAGATAGCTGGATAAGAAAATGAAGTTGAAAAATTTGAGATTGTCGAAAACCTGTGGCCTGCTCTAAACGAAACAAAAAATGTGGGAACGGAAAGCACATGCTGCTGACAGTTGTCTCTCCCTGTCCCTAAACATGAATGAGTAATCTTTAAGTGAAGCTTGCTTAAAAAAGAAAATGGAAGGGAAGTGATAGTTAAGGAAGCTTGTGTAGTTTTGTAATTGTTGTTTTTTGTGTCTTAAAAGAAAGCTTTTGGTTCTCGCCTTGTTAAAAGAAAATCTGACGCCATATCTGCTCTCCTGCAAGTTGTTTTCTGACCCTTGTAAGAGACCTAGTCGAAGCAAATAAAGAGAGAAGTTTGATGAGACGTGGCCTCGACTCTTGATTCTCGCGGGCCGTCTTTTTCTTCCTGTGGCCTCGCCCTTGGCTGCCGCATGCTCTCGAGCACAACGTTTTTCTGATGTTCGCCGCCGTTCTGGACATTTTGCCGCCGCCTCTCGGTGGACTGCCCGCAATAGGCTAGTCGCCACTTATTTCTGTGAGGGATCGCGATTGTAAATTAACTACTGGTAAATAGAGAATCACAAGTTAGCCATAGGCATATGCTGCCAGGCTTGGTTAGGTAGCGTGTTAATTGATGGTAGCATGGGGACTGCAATACCAACAAGCCTAAATCGCCTCCCCCATTGTTTAGGTAGCATGCCTCATGTTCATGTTGGAGCACAGGAAGATGTTGGCATAGTTTTCCCCTGAACCCCAGGCGTTCCGCTGATCTTTTTTTTTTTTTTCTAAATTTGAAGCCTTCGATAGGGACACTGAAGAGAAAAACAAATTTTATTGTACTAGTAAATTGCTCTTTTGCAATATTAAAAGCACCACTCTTGCTCGGAGGAGATGCTCAATTGCCCAGATAATGCACAAAAAGGAAAAAATGTAGGTGGCCATGCAACCTTAAGAATTCTACACCAATTCTCCATGTCCACGACTGTATATATTTTGACACTGTTCGCTAACGCCTGTGTTGCATTGGTAAAAGTAAATTATAATGTGTTGTAAGCAAGCCACAATATTAACGTAGCAAGCTTTCGGAAATCTTATTGCGCCAATGTGAAAAAAATTTGAAAGACCTAGAAAGCCTGTGACATCACACTGATATTCTGGTGTCAAATTTTAAAAATTGAAACTTTGTCCTTCATTTTCTATTTTAACAATGAGCCTGTCATTGCCAAATTAACAGTTGACTTCTCAAACAATAATTTATCAGTCTAAACTGACCTCGTGTTACACTTTAGTGTCCCTTTAGGAGCAAAGGGTTTAAGTGCACCTTGGAAGCCCATGAAAATTGTGTGCCATTATAATACCCGTAGACCGATGTACATGAAATCAGCTTGTTGGTTTATTGCACGAACCTTTACGCTATAATATAGAGACCACCTTGAAATGAGGGTGAAAGATAAGTTTGCATAAATACTACGCTACCCCTCCACATTGTTTACGCTTCATGCGTAAACCTTTCAGAGGTGCTTAGGTGTGGATAAATCTTTTTGCAGAATATTGCCCATTGTACACATTCTGTACACATTGAGCATGCTATAGACTTGCCTTATGCGGGCAGTCAGGCGAGAAGCTATGGCATGACGCTGTGTCCCGGCAAAAAGAAAAACAAAGAATAAAAAGCGGCTGTCATGACGGGACTTGAGAGGCATGGGTGTGCAGCAGTTCCTTCTCTCCCCCAGCACTCACGGCACTCTCCCTGCCTCACTCTCACATCCATTTTATTTATTTTAGTTTATTTTTTATCATCTATTCTCCACGTCATCTTTGCACCTGTGCTTCCCAGGCTCTCTTCCTCCTACTTTTCAGACATGGTCTTAGCACACTCTAGAGTAATGACGCAGCATACTGAATGTTGTGTTGAAGAAAGGGAAGCTGGCACAAGCGCTCCTTCTGGCACAACTATGTACATTTGCAAACATCAAAACTGCATGCAGAGGTGGTGTGTGCTGGTGAATTGAAAAAAAAAAAAAAAAACGCGATGCTCTCCAAAAGAGTTGCACATGTAACTAATTGGAAACTTATTACTAAAAAAAGTTTCAATTTTGTAGAGCTTTTCTCGTCTCCAAACATCAATTGTCATGGGTCTTGCCTGCGTTTCCTTTCTTTATGCTCACGTCTTGAATTTTCATACCACTGACTGCACGCATTGGGTCAGACTGACATATATTGTACGTTATCGGAATAAGGTTGCATCTCTGTTATCATTGTAATATATCACGTATGATGTCAGTCGCGTGACTCAGTTCGTACATTATCAGTGTGACAGAGCATTAGTAACAAGAAAGTAGCGTGCACTGTGTTTTCAACCAGGCTGACGCTAGCAAGACTGATGATTATTGTTTGGAGATGTGTGAATGTCTTCTATGGCATGCATGTCACTTGTGGCAACAATAGGTGAAGAGTGAGTATTTTGTCTATCGAAAGACATGTCATGATATGTGTCACCTTAACAACTGGGAAGCGATCTGTCATGTATTTCCTTGCGGCAGATACTTAAACAGTGGTGAACATACAGTTTTCCATGTAGCTTTCACTTAGTAAATCTCTCTTCTGTACCTGGTATTGGCACAGATGACGTTGAAGCTTTTGCCAAAAGCCTACAGGCTGTTCTGCAGTGAGTTAATTGGTAGTGCATCATTGGAGAAAGCTGTGCAAAAATTGGACCATAGGAAAGGACCACATGTATTGTGCTGTGTACTTGTGGTCCTTGGCTCTGTTTTCTGTGCTACTTTCTACAAGGACATGTCTTTTAGCTTCCAATGTTTCAGACATTTGGATGATCACTAAAAAAGTTCTATTTCATTTCCAAGTGCAATGGAACTTCCTTATGGAATTATCTTAAAGACGTACTGACACAAAATTTCGTGGCCGAGGCAGGCTGCACGATCGATTCCCGCAAATATGCGTTCATCATCTGCAAAATATAAACAGCAAATATAGCTTGGAGGGTATTTTTTAATTGATTTGAAGTTTTGAAGTTTGTTTGAGCTACTGAATCCCTTGCTAATCCCCTTACTTGCCTCGCGTGATTAGTGTGCAACAAGTTATGATTACGTCGTAGCCGCCATTTTTATTCTGCCACGTTTCCACTAGTGGACTATGACTCACAGTTCTGTGTGCTGACATAGTTGAAAATGCACACGCTAGTCGGGGATAGTTGCACTCCGCGGCTTATTGTTTTTGTAGCTTTCTCAAACTGAAACTGAGACTGGTCGGTATTGGGAGAGCTTGTAATTAATTATCTGTCACGCACGGCAGCAAATGATGTGCCGTGTTATGACTGACAGGCCCCGTGCAACACATTTCAGCAAAAAAAGCGCGAGGCCGTAATTTTTGTGTCAGTACCTTTTTAAGCAACCTTTATTAGTCAGTTTGGGATTGGAGGCAACTAAGCCCAAATACACAAATGACTAAGGCTGTGGGTAGGATATGTGATGGTCGGCTGCTGGCCTAAGGTCGCAGGTTTCCGTTTCGGCTGCAGTGGTTGCATTTCAGTGGAGATGAAATGCCAGAAGCTTATGTACTGCGCAATGCCCGTGCACATTGGAGAAAACCAGATGGTTGAAATTTCCGGAGCCCTTTACTACAGTGTCTCTCATAATCATATTGTGAATTAGGGATGTAAAACTCGAGATATTATTATTATTATTATTATTATTATTATTATTATTATTATTATTATTATTATTATTATTATGGCTGTGCATTGGGTTTATGACTAGTGGAACTGATAAAAACTTCACTCAAGTTTCATTGCAAGTAAAATTCGCAGCGAAACGCCACCTCTGCAAAAGTTCCATTGCTAAAAGGCCTGTCACTGCCTGCCTCCCTTTTTATCAACATAACATTCAGTACCTGCAAAAATGAATGCTTGTGCCTGTCATTGTTTACTGATATTGCCACTTCGATGCCCTGGTTAAAAGGACAGAGGGAGCAGTGGCAGAATTTTTACATCATCATTATGCTGTATGGTGAAGTAGCACACTTTTGACAGGGACAAAAGGGACAAGAAGTAAACGACGCTCACTAGATTCGCAACTAAATTTATTCCAGAAAGCGTAGTTTAATATGTGCACCCAGGCGCCCTCGAGCAACACAAAAGTGAAATACACTCAAACCTCAATTCAAGAAAGTTTCATCTAATATGAATATAAGTAGGTTAAATTCAAAATTCATCATTAAGGTTTGATCCTAACACTATATCTATTTCAAGGCTGTCTTTCATTTACTTCATTATAACTGGTATTCGTTATATGTGTGTTCGTTATATCGAGGTTTGAGTGTAACAGTTCATGCGAACTTATTTAATAGCATGCTTGGCACTCTGAGAGGATAGGATAATCGCATCATGTGTAGAAGGGAACTTAACAGCCTATGTGTTCTTATCTAAGAAACAAAGCTTCATGCTCACTTGAACGATAAAAACGAGGCATGTGCAGCTTGTAAATTTCAAAAAAGTAATAACGTACAGTCGAGGGTAATTGCAACATGTTCAAGTAAAAAACTTAGTTTTCAAACGAAGTAGGCAACTGAGAAAGCGTAACAAATACAATACTACACACGTCAATTAGTGCCGCAATTACCTATTGTCCACAGTGCCGCCATCATCCTGTTGCCTGAATGCGCAAAGTATGCTATTAGATAAGTTTGCACTGACTGTTGTTTCATTTCTGTGTAATTTCGGGGAGCCGGGGTGCTTATATATGGAGTACTTTTCCTGAATTTAGTTAAGTTGCTAGTGTCGTGTACTTCTCGTCCCCGTTGTCCCTGTCAAAAGCGCTGTCACTTCACCATACGGTATAAGGATCAGTTACCAAGTAGCTCAGCTCTCGACCTCAATTTCACATTGTAGTTGCGGAGTGGGGTGACTGCTGCAAGACGTCTTCATCGGGGATGCATGGGCATCCCCTAAAAGAACTAGTTGTGAGGTTGGCCTTCTGTTTTTTCATAAGCAAGGGTGGGTGGAGCAGAAGCAGGATGGCAAGAGGCTGGACCCACCCCCTGCTCTCTTACAATACCCCTAATTGACCACAACATAAAAGATGCACTAATGCTAGAAACGGCTGATAGAGTTATCCAATCCAAAAACACTGTCACTCATTGAGCAGTAATGTGATCGCACAGTCTTAAGCACTCATTTTTACTGTTTTTTTTTTCAAGTTTGCTCAAGCAATAAATAATGCTGGGAGCAAGAGGGACATATACAGACTGACGTACTGTCTAAGCAATAGATTCGTACAGTAAGTGCTTTATTGTTATTGGCCGAAAATTGGTACTAAGTTATCTGCACTGATAGCTTGATGAGGTCAGAGAAATTGTGACATGGAAATCATTTTGGAGGCAGCACGCCTAGACAGATATCATAGCAACTAGGACCACCAGGTGTACACACACATATAGGTATACATGTATAGGAATCCCAGTTAAGGAATTGACACACAAGATTGCTCACATAGGAATACAGGTTTATGAATAGAAATACATGTACACTGAAAGCTTGTATAATGAACCCAGGTATAATGAATTATTGGTTATAACGAAGTAAATGGAATATAGCTCTGTCATAGCTAAGCTCTTATAACGAATTTTTATAACTATATTTAAAACGAAATGTTTATAACGAATTTTCGATATAACAAAGTATTTTCGGGGCAGGTGGGACTTTGTTATAATGTAGTCTGAGTGTATAGGTACATATGTGTAGAAATGCACGTATTCAAATACATTTATAGCAATTCAGGTTTAGGAAATGAAAACGTAGATTTGCATGTATATAAATACAGGTTTATGAATATGCATATAGGATTACATGTACAGGAATACATATTACAGATAAGCCAATTGCACGTGAAATTGGGCCAATAGCACACACATTCCTTGATTGCTGGTGCACCCAGTCTGACATGAGCACAGCCTTTCTTCTACCCTGCAACACCAAAAGTGACGTTATCAATCTTGCTCCAATTGTGAAGTGCGTTGATGGGCTGAAAACAAGGTAAGTCTTGCCAAATCGTGGTCTGGTGTTGGAATTGTTGAGCTCGTTCAAGGAACTGAAGTGCAAGAACTAAAATGTAGATCTAATTGCACCTGATATTTGCTGTAGCAATGATCACTGCGAAATGTTGGATAAGTGTACCCTAGTGTGTTCAGATAAAAATTTCTGTGCATGTCCACGGAACGTCTCTAATTTTACTGTAGAAAAGGTATAATTTTCATTCATTCATTCTTTATTTCCAACAAGTCTTTTACAACCAGTTGGGAGAATCCTCAGGTGAAACGCGGTTGAAAAACCACTTGAGAGTGCCTGAGGCCTCTCAATTGGTTTGAATCGTCGGAGTGGCCACAAAACGAACCGTAGTTTCGCTAAAAAATTTCTGAGTCGAAAAAATTTCGGAGTCTCCACTCGGTAGAACCACTTTTTGTGGATTTCATGAGAACGGCTATTTCAACAAGATCCTACACAAGAACTGTTGTAGCTGTGAGTCTCAAAACATTTCTTGGCATACTATGAATAATGTGCATTTCTAAAATGTTGGTTATCTTGAAGTCTTGCTGCTCGTATTTAAGTTACAAAAAATGCAAATACAGCACTTTGTTCAATATAACTAAATAACTTTCAGATTTGTCTGCAGCATGTCTATTATACTCTGAATTTCGTAAATTTCTCATAATGCTTTCCCATAGACTAAAATTTCTCAAAGACTAAAGATGATTGCCGAGCAAACACAAACGTAAAAAGTAAGGGCATGTCAATAAAAATGCAATACTTCAAAATTCGGTTACAAAAAAGCCACCTCCAATTTTTTTTTAAATCTCCCCAGAATTAAACCTAAACACATTCCCTAATTTAATCAGTAAAAACACGTTGCATCATCTTTGTCAGATGGGAGTTGCAAAACCGCATTCACTCAGCAAGCCTTTATTCACTTGCAAAATTGATGTGACATTCAATTGCAACTTCTTTATTGAGTGAGCATGTTGATATAGGCCTATTGTTATGATTATTAGGTAATAAGTATGTTCTCGTGTTCATCAAGCATCGAATTGAGAGAAAAAGTCTAAGAGTTTCTTTAAAATGCGAATGGGCCTTTTCCAGGTAGGTAGTCTGCACACACTCATCGACCTCGAGGAGGCACGTGCCGTGACTTTGTGGGGGCCAAAATTCTACGGCACATGCGGGCCAAGCAACATCTGATGCCACAAACATGCAAACGTTTGCTCCGAGGAGGGGCATGAATTCAGGCCTCCGAGATTGCTAACCGGCATGCGGCAGACAACTTCGGAGTTCAAGGGGCACGAGTTTTGATTTCGGCAATCTCCACTTCAGGGGTTGTCCGAACTAGAAAAAGGCCTGTTGGTGCAAATGCGTGTTTGTACTCGCAGTATTGTTTCTGGTGAAATCAGTTACTGGAAAAAGTTTGTCTAGATGCATACTCGAGTCGGGATTAGCACACAACAGTTTTTTCAGCCCTAATGTTCACAGGGCGTGAGACGTGCATTCAAAAGAGACTGGGTCCACCAAGAAATTGCCTGGAGACAGTACACATGATCTCCACTTTCTTGCACCTGTCACAGCATGCCCGCCGGCAAGTTTAGCTCCGCAGTCGCATTTTGCCTCAGGAACAAAGTTTTTCACACAAACATGTGCATCTGCATCTCTTATGCCGACCTGTTTGAAAAACACGTAAGCACTTTCCAAGAAAGAGAGAGCTTCTTCTGGCATAAAGCTCCTGAACAGGATGTTCTTCAGAGCTTTCACACACTGAAAGGTCTGTTATAGCAAATATTTTTTTGCACTTGTTCAGATAACGCTAACATACGTTTTAAGCTGTGCAACTAAGCCATAACCCCCTCGTATTCAGAAGCACTCCTTGGCTTCACACCACCTCAAAGCCGTTGGTTTGAAACGCGTTTGTAGTGCATTGAAGGCTGTGGCCAGTCAAGTTCAAGTCAAGGAGCATTTCCAAATACGGGTGTAAGTCTTGGGGCTGAGTACAACAGGTTTGTGTTCACATAGGGTGCTCAGTGGAGGACTTCCAGGCAGTCGACAACACAATTGACTGACGTTAAAGCTGATGTGCTGTTGTGATTTTATCCTTTCTGGAGCGGGTTTAACTGTTTATATTCATTTATTTATTTTTATCCTCTTTTTTTATTCTTGAGTGTGCTGGGGCTGCGAAAGCACAGCCTGTAACACAACAAATATGTTCTCTCATGTAGACGAAATGACAAATTAAAATGAAACAATCATTAGAAATAATGAACAGCTCAATACCCTTCAAAGAGGTTGAAAATTGCAACAGTACATCAGCCTTCATCTCCATCGATCGTGTCGTCGACTGCCCAGCAGTCTCTCACTGAGCAGCCTACATGAGTATGCACGCACTTGTGCTCCCCTGAGATTTATAATTCAGCTGTGCAGCTCAAAGCGAACATTTACACTCAAGCTTGGATATAATTAACCTAGATATAACAAAATATCAGTTATAATGAAGTAAGTGAAGATTAGGCTAGCAATAGACATAGCGTTAGCAATATGTTTTCATAAAATTTTCAGACATAACGAACCTATTTTTGTGTAAGATGCAACTTCGTTATATAATGAGGTTTGCGTGTATTGCCATCTGAACAAGCACGAGAAAAATGTGCAGCCAGCTCTTTTTCATAGACACTGCCGAAATAAGGATGCAGGTGCCCTCCTTCATCAGGTTCACCCTCGTCTTTATTTGTATGCCTCTCATTGGTCCACCCTTTCCATCGAGCCTCGCCCTTGCCCATCTTGACGCTGCACAGCCCTTCATCTCCTACCGAGTTTCACTCTCGCCATGCTGCAAAACCTTGTGACCTGCGCTGCACCAAAAGACGGGGAAGGCTCGATTAAAAACAGCTTTGCTTTTAAGTGTTGAGCTATAAGTGGAACTTCTGGAGTGTAAAAGATTTAAATAATACCTGATTTTTGAGCTTCATGCCAGAAAAAGCTCCCTCTGTCTTAGAAACTGATTCAGCTTCTTCAAATAGATGAATTTAAAATGCACAGATACATCTGTGTCTGTCAAAAATTTTGTTTCGTAGCGAAATTCTGCTGAGGAGCCAAACTTAGTCATTTACTTAATGGAGAAATTTTTTTTTTTCACTCAGGAGCAATATTAAGACGAGTACAAACTTGTATATGTACTAATTTGCACTCTGAAACAACGGTTTGTCTCTTCTCTGTCGATTTGATGTTTCAGAAACACGAGAGAACGTACTTAAGACCTGAAAATTATGACACGAGCAACTCTAGCTATACGCGCACTCATTCAAGTGGTTGTGCCGTCGACATGAATTCAAACAGCCTTGGTGGCTTGTAACTCCAACCTCACAAAAATAATGAAACATGTGTTTACAGATTACGTTAAAGCATGTGTGACTATTGAGGGGGGGGGGGCAAGGGGTTAAAAAAAATCGAAGCGGTCCTTTCTTTTTTAATTGAAACTTCAAAATACGTATTGCATTTTTAGAGATTCCTTGACTTATGCAATAATTTTTTGTTTGCATTTGACATCATTCTTGCCAATCATATTTAGCACAATTGTTAACCTAATGGGTGGCAGCAATACAAGAAATTTCGGAAATTCTGGGTGATATAGATGTGGAGCAAAAAATATCATAACAAAACATTGTATTGTATTTTGGATTTTCAGTAATAAAATACTGGCTATAAAACTCGAAATAACATTTACAGACTCACTGCCACAATATTTCTTTCGTAGAATTAGGATCTTGTCAAAATCCTACTTTCACGCTGTCTGTAAGAAGTGGTTGTGCCACATGGAGGCTTCCGAATTTTTTTACTAAGGCAGAACTTCTTTTTCATAAGAATGAGATTGGTTCGATGGCCCTGAGGACCTGGAAAGCAGAATATATTTTTTTCAGAGAAGTCAAAGGTGGACCGTGCATATGCACCAATGATCTTGACTCAACACACCCACCATTCGTGAAGGGAGATGATGACTGGACCAGTATAATAATTGTGTAACTGCTTTGGAAGTCAGCTGCCACCTAGACCTAAGAAAGGCATGGAGTCACCATTTGTTTGTTCATTTTTTTAACACTGTTGTTAGAGCGAGTGAGGCAAAATTTATTGGAAACTAGAAGGCCTGAAATATTACATAGAGCAAATCTGAACCAGTTTTGAGGAAAATTTGTGAACCGTGGAAAAGTCAAAACGAAAATGTTCTTTTCCTCCTAACAGGGGAATCTGCAAATGAATGCTTCATGCTACTTTCAAGCAGGATGATATTTTAATATGTTGGTTGACAGAACAACGTCTAACGCTGCACTTTAATATTTCCAGCCGCAATATTCGATGGTGACGTCATTGATTTCAAATATGTATCTTGGCCTCATTGGCTCAACGAAATTTTTTTGAAATGTGGTTATGTTAAGTCACTAGCTTCCTCAGGAGGCAACGTGCTTGATCTTAGAGGTTTAGAAACTACATAGATCTTGGCTGACACCATAAAACTCCACGATTCCTCTGCAACTGCTGCAGTAACTTTAAGCTGGTGTTGCCACCTCGTGTGTGTCTTTTCTTTTTGAACAAATGTTTAATCTAGTAAATGTTACACCGAGTCTCACTTCAGATCACTCTTGCAGCACTCGCGTCGACGCCCATTTCAACTGGATCAACGCCGTGCGCACCGCTGCTGCTTTGCATCCCATTAGGATTCCCTTCGGAGAGATTTCCCTAATTTCTTTTTTCTAATACCAAACTAGAAGTGGAACATTTTCGAAACGTTTGGAGCAATTGAAGCACCACTTCCATCACTGCAACCATAAAATCTTGGAGGAATTTCTTAATCTTAACTTCTTTGAATAAGGAAAATAAAAAGTCTAAACAAAATCTGATTTTGCCCCATTTGCTCACAGCAAGTGGGGCATTTTCGGTATCATGACAAAGTAATTTGGTCTCTTGACAGAGTAAGAGAGTGAATCAAGGAACTTGTTAATCATAATCATGATGACACCAACAAACAGTGAGAACTGTGACTGCATTGCAAAATTGCTCAGTTATTATGTAATTAAAGAAATGACATGAGGAAATGGAAAAATGGATGAAAAACAACTAACTACATAAATATGGGAGATTAAGTCCCGTCCACCTTTGCCCTACATGATGCCTGCATTGCATAAAATGGGGGTGCTGAGGAATGCTCCCAGTGTTAATTATAGCACACACCAGTTTCAGGAAAGTGGTAGAAAAAAAAAACAGCCTTGTTATAGCTCATGAAAAAGCTTCAAGCAAGAAATGCAAAGACGTGCGTTCATCTCCCACCAGCTACCAGTTGCTCTTATACCAGGTTTTGTTTAGACTTTTTATTTTCCTTGTTCAAAGAAGTTAAGATTAAGAAATTCCTCCAAGATTTCATGGTTGCAGTGATGGAAGTGGTGCTTCAATTGCTCCAAACTTTTCGAAAAGAGAAATTATCTTGCAAGCTGCTCCAAATTGGGTTTTTTTTTTTTTTTTTTTTTTTTTTTAGTAACCGCTCCAAACCTGCTCCAAACCTTCTTAGGGCAAAATGGCTCTGAAAAAATGCAGACAATCAACTTGAACTGTCAACAACTTGTGAGCTCTAAAAAAACTGAAGACAATTTGTGTACTATCATTCTAGCAGGCTAACATGAAACTTTGTTTGCTCTTATTTATGCGACAAGATCTGGCATATCAAGCTTTGAGATTATTAGCCATTTACAGTTTTACATGCAGGCTGTTTCAGTGATATCTAACATTGACAGAGATTCTATTTTAAGTATATAGCTCATACCACGGGCATTCGATAAGCAGCTTAATCGTTGGTTTCTTACGATTTATGTTGATTGTAGGCTGTGAAACATCTTTCATAATAAATATAATATTTATGCTACACATTGGTGACTCTTTGAACTTCAAGAGTTCTATGGCATATTTTTGCAATTTCCTCCTAAAACATTAATAGCTGCTCCAAACTAGCATTTTTCCTGCTACAAATACACTTGTGGCTGCTCGAAAGTGGTACTTTCTCTGCTCCAAATGCTGCTTTAAAAAGCAAAAAGTCTCTTTCATCACTGTCACTGTCTGTCGGGTTCAATTGTAATTATTATTAATAGAAATCAAGTCATTTAGTTCCCAATGTTGTTCATTAGTCACCTTTCAGAAGTCACTAAATGAGAGTGCCTCTGCAGGACGTTATTGTGTGCATCCATCGGAAACCTTTGCTTTAACGCAACACAACACAAGCACCGAGACAAGATTTAAAAATGGGCCACTGTGTACTAAAAACTTCAAAACCAAGATAATTCACTTACAGCCATCCTATTGTTTCTGTGCTGACACATCTCATTAGGCCTGTGGGTACTGAAACCATTTGAGAATGATCTCAGAAAGAGGATGCCTTCTGCACTCTTAACTGCTGCTTTGGGCGAATATAGAATTACCGGAAGACTGACAGAATGTTTTTGTAATGAAACACTTGTTTTGAGAACCAAAAAAGAGGTATTGTAGGGCCTTGAAATATGTTTAATATCACTACCTTAGAAAGTCATTCTTGGTTTCATGATTGAGAGGGTGGTTTCACAGTGACGTGTCAAGAGAGCCTAATTGTTATTACAAAAGGCATTACACGTCATTTGAAGGTTGTTGGTATGGGTCCTACTGCCAGAAAAGATTATTTTTACTCCATTTTAATTTCTTTCAGCTTGGGTCAGAATCATTATACACTCAAACCTCGATAAACAAAACTGGATGTAATGAAGTAACTGCGAAATAGTCTTGCGAAATATATAGTGCTAGGAATAAACATTTATAACAAATTTTCTGAAATAACAAACTTATTGTGCAACATGCAACTTCGTTATAATGAGGTTTGAGCCTAGTAAAATTAAGAAACGACAGATAATATCCCTTGTGCTTTCCTTGGCTTAGGTGTCTGTTGGTTTCATTAGTTTATAATGCAGAAAAGCGAGCACCTCGGAAGATTCCCCTACTTTCATAAGTTGACAAGATCTTCAACATCTACTTTCGCACGTTGCAAGTGTGGCTAACGAACCCTCGTGCAATTGGCGTGGCCAGCATGACCAGTTGGCCATTTGGATCAGCCTAACTGTCTGCTACACAGTGTTCTCATTTTGGCGATGTCACTTACTTTTGCCATTTCTGTACACTATTAGCCAAGAAGAGGCCACACACTCTGAGCTAATGGTAAATTGAGCATTCTTGTTCTTGAAGTTATCTTACATCGCTTCTGCTTGAAATACTGCACTATACGCAATCAGTTTTCTGGAAGCAGTACCGTGCTTAACCCTTTCGTTACCAGAATAAACGAACAAAAATGTGTCAAAATTGGCAAAATTTTTAGCTTAATTTGTAGAGTTTTTTTTACTGCGGAATAAAACTGTACCATTCTTTCAGTTCATAAGGGTTTCCTTATTTTATTAATAAAATAGAAGAAATGGTGATTTCTGCATGGCAACACAATGAAAAATCGCAATAAAATGAAAGCCGGGGAAGAAGTGTCCCAGCGTGGACAAGTGTGGCCATGTAGCATCAATAAACACAAGTATAACGAGTATGTCTTCATTGGTTTTGTGTGAAACTAATCTTTGTTGATGACTGGTATAGTTGTGATAGGTCATTTCGGTACAAAACCCCATGACGACTATACTAGTCAATGGTAGAGAAAGTGTTAATGAAAAGTTAAACAGGGGTATTTTGGCAGCAATGTGAAAGCATTTTCTCGTTTGTTTATGTCATGAAAAATTCGTAAACGGGAAATGTGCTAGAGCAGACATTTCGACAAGCGGACTTGTGACAAGATAGCTAGGTGGGTAGTTAGTATCTCGGAGACCCCCGACATCAAAATTTAAACCCTGGGATGTTTGTTTTGTTTGCTATACGTGTTAACTTCTGGCTGATTATTAATGGCGAACGTTGCCTGTAAGGAATTTTAGTTTGTTGCTTTCAAAGTAAGCGTAAGGGTTCATCTGAGTGTACAGCAGCTCGTAACATCGCCACTGCTAGTATGATGTAGACGAAAGTCTCGTGTGGCCTTCCACAAGAAAACGAGTATTGTCTGCATCGCAGAACATTCGCAAAGTGACACACTAGCACCCGATGATGGCTATTGTTTCTTGTCCTTCTCGCATGTTGGGCTGCTTTGAAGGTGGTTGTGGCTGCTTACAGCAGAAATGCTTCTCTTTTTTCTGAGGGGACACGCTCATAGCAGGTTTTATTTCGAAGCATCCACATTCTTTCGTCCTTCACCGCACAGGAGGCTCCGGCTCGAAAAATGCACTACCGGTGTCACCAATGCTTGAGGACACATAGTCTCAGGCGCTCCACCACTGTGGGGCATCAGTTTTTTAATCATTTTAGGCAGGCATTTCAAAGTGATGCTAAAATAGGTCACAATAATGATGTTATCATTGTTTTGGGATATGTTGGAGCATTCACAATTCAATTTTAGCATTACCAGATGCACGGCTACAAATTATAGTAAAAGAGTTACTAACGAAATTTGACTGTCGGGGGTCTTGTAAAGAAGTTACGTTATAAGTAACCATATGAGGTTACTGACTCATGAAGACGATGACCAAAACACAGCCTTGCTGTTTTTTGCAGGCTTCTACTATAAGACCTACTTGTTTACAGCTGCCGTAGAATGATCGTCATGTTTTTAACCCTATAATAATAAGAATTATTGGGCTTTTATGCCTCAAAACTATCACAATATTGTGAGAGATGTTTGTGGAGGGTTTCAGAAATTTCGACAGCCTGCGGTTGTTCAATGGGCACCTGAATCTACATGCACGTGACTGCTGCAGCCGAGATTCAATACCGCGACCTTTAGTCAGAGTAGTAGGGAAAACTGGGCAAGGTTGGTCCATTAACACTGGGAGCATTTCTCTGTCTTCGTTTTTCGTGTGGTTTATCTCGAACAATGAATTGTTACCAACTTGCCCAGTTTTCAGGTACTACTCAGTGCTATTTCTAGTACAAAGGGCTCCTTTTTATATCCTTATTCTCAGAAAAAAAAAAGAAAGCGCTCGTCTAGTGTCTTCCTATTTCGCCGTCTTCATTTTTTTGCGCTGTTTACCTCGGACCTCTTGTCAGTCGAGCATCATAATCACTAGACCGTAATCACTAGAGGTGGTTTTTTTTAAGCTCTTGAGGGGCTCTGCATTTAACTGTGTGCACCAAGGTAGTACCTCAATAGCACCAATAAGGAAGTAATCATATTTGTAACATGTTGCAAATATCTTGAAACAGTTTCAGTTCGACTTGTGCACTAAGTAATAATAGCGTGATAAATGCATCGTAAGAATTTACACCGAATACACTTAATAAAAGAAGCAAGCAGCTTTCTGTCCACTTGTTTCTTCGCTTTGTTCTCTTTTTCTTGATATTTGCGTGATGCACCCAATATATAAGCAACTAGCTCAACTCTCAGCTCCAAAAAGAATAATTTGTATAAGGTGTTCTCGTGTAGAAAAAGTTGCAAAACAGGCATCTGGACATCTGCTGTTTGTATCAGTGTTCCTCTCTTCAGCAAGTTCATTTCTTGATATTTGATTTGCATCTGGTATTTCATTTCAAGCACAAACCATAACGGAGTGTCTATGCACGTGTCGGACTTGCAAAATGTAAAGCTTTCCTGTAGATCAGGAGTCGTCAAACTTGCTTCAGCTAGCGTGCCAGTCATGAAATATTGTCCCACAAGGGCCAGAACAATGGAAATTGTGGGAGCAGAGGGGGGTGGAGAGGTGGGGGAGACAGATCTTAACCAAATTATCATGTAAAATTACCATTTAAAAGAACCCTTCTCTTATATCCTATATATGGATCATTCCTGAAAAGAATTTGCCATGAGGTTTCAAAAAAAATTAATAATTTTTGAATGACTAAAATTTGAAAATTAAAATTTGCCTGACCTGCCATAAGGCAGCACTGCGAGTAGGAGTAGAACAGACGAGCCTGATTATCTTAGTCACAGTCATATAAAGCTAGCGAACCACAGCCTTCATATGGCTGTAGCAAAAGGTTTCATAGGGACACTAAAGAAAAACGAGTTGTTTTAGATTGATAAACTGCACTCTGAGTACTCTAATGTCGTAAGTTTCACTGTCATAAGTTCATTATTAGCAGAAAAAAGCAAGGTTGACGTTTCATTTTTCGAGATCGCGCCCTAATCTCCAACAAGTGCTGCAAGAAATGCCACAATGAATCTTTCGCATTTTTGCAACATTTGATTGACGAAATTTTCTGAAACTTTATATGCTATCTCTATGGCACCTACAGATAACAATGTACTTCAATCTTATCAATTCGATGCTACATAGTAGCCAGTAGACGCCTTCAAAATTTATGACATGACAGTGTTTGGGTGCAGAAATCTCAAGGTGGCATCTCCACCCACAGTTTCTTTTCGCGCGTTTTCTCGCTTATCAAGGGTTGTGTTTCGGTAAGAGTGGTATTATGGGGATTGTGAAGTTGTACTTTACTAATAAGTGAAAAATTTTTTTGCTCTTTAGTGTCCCTTTAACGCAAAGAGCTCGTATTGTAGTAATTCCGGTGTAGTCATTGGCTGTGAGTGAAAATCAGCAGTGCTGTACATTCCCAAGAGGGTAAGAAAGATGCAAATAAAAAATAAATTGGTTCAAGTGAAGATGTAACCCAGGCCTTCTTTATTGCAAGCAGGTGTTCTGCCAAAGAGCCACGTCATTGCTTGAGTCTGTGTATGTCATGTTGCGGAAGAAGTCTCCTTAACACGCGCAAGTATTGTGTGGCGGAAGCGTAGAATTGCAGTAGGCATTGAAGCATGCGAATTGCACAAACGAGTGACTGTTTTGAGGAGCCTTCCGTTGCAAAGCACTCGAACATATTCAATCATAATCAGTAGCAGGAGCGCTGACAAAATGAGCACCTGCATAGGTTCATGTGTTGCCTTACAAACGCTATGTGGGCTCTTCCCTGACTGGCAAAAGGAAGAATTATAGTCCAGTGGGCTCTGTGCAACTGTATTTGCATTGTTAATGCAAACTAACAGACAGTGATGTCAAGAGAAGTGTAGGGGAGGTCCCTAGGAGTAAGTGTAATGTAAATGTGAAAAGAAAAATGGACGAAAGGATAAAAAGCTCGAAGAAGCGAAGCCAGGCTGGCAACTGAGGAGACGATGCACATCGGGTCCGATAATAACGCGTTCTACTCCTGAAAGCGAAGCTCAAGCACCCTACAAGTCGTCTTGTTATTCTGAGAATGGAAGGTCTTGTGATAAAAGTAAATTTTGAGTGGACATACTTAATTTGTATATGAAAAGGGTGATCTAGCAAGTCAACTAAAGATGATTTGGGTGTTTTTCTTTGGTTATAAATATGGCAAGTCGTCAAAGGTCTTCTTATAAACAGATTTTAATATGACCGCAATAAATTCACTACTTCTTTAAACTTAATGTTGGTGGTGTAACACTTGGACGATTTCACTGGTTTGTTATAACGTGCAGGGATTGCTCATGCATAATTTTCTTCAGAGAATTCTCAAAAGCCAGTGTATTTGTGAATTTTTTATTGCCTCCAATAAGTCATTTCTCTCTGTCTGATATGACTTAAATGAAAAAAAAAAACGAGTCTTGTGTGTTGAAGAATTGATAAAACATTAAAAAATGAACTTGAACTTTCTGATTTATTGTAAGGTGTAGTCTTTATGCCGTTCAAAAACAGCTTAGACACTTTGTAGAAATTACAGTATTATATATAAACAAAAAATGCATGACAGAGAGTTTTGGCTGTTCTATCTAAAGTGTGAAGATGTCACTGTATGTTCCGACTTGGCTTGTGCAAATATATGAGCACTTAACATATTGAAATAACTATTACAGTATCCAAATTCCTTTTTGAAACAAATTTAAGCTATGCTGAATTTCAAAGTATTCGAAATGAATGAGCAACCATACATCAACTGCATGAAACCCTCTGTAATGGGAATTTCACTGCAGTAGAGGGACACTGTATCATTAGCACACTTTTTCAAGCAAAATTCGTACTGCCACGAAGCCTTACTTCAAGGTTGAATGAACATAAAACTCTGACATTGATTCAAACTTTAAAAGCTTGTTATTCTGATGTATATGGCTTTAAGTACAATAAATTTTAAAATGTAACTTATTTTCCAAGTTATCACTGGCATTCTACCGAAACTGAAGTCTTGTTACTATTCAAAAGTTGCTGCTACTTCTCCTTGAATAAAATATAATGACTTTTGTTTGTGACTTTACTTTACTTCAATCAAAAAGATGTTGTGCAGGTTTATTGAGTCATGGTAAATATGCTCATTTTTCTGTTTAATATGTGATATACACTGTTCGAATTTGGTTCGAAATTATTTGACCAAATCATGATTCACTTCGAACCTAAAATTTGCTATTCGCACAAGCCCAGTTCCAAAAAGTGCGATGCAATGAAGACAGGAGACAATTTCTGGCGGAGCTTATCATGTAAAAAGATAAAAGACGCCTTCTTGTAATGCCTAAAATAAACAGAACTACTGTAATTTCAGTTCACAGTGACTCTATTAGGCTTTTGTAACTCACTTACACAAGTTTACAGGATGAGAGCATCTTTCATGAATTTTTGTAGAGAGCTTTTATGGTACGAGACATGTGAATTCTTCTTTACTGCACCTCAACCTAGGCAACAAAGGCACTTGGAGACTCTGAAAATGTGGCTCATTTCTGCACTTCTCCATGAGCCATCATAATCTTATTACTCCAAAGTTATTTTCATTTCAAACTCTTAAGGCAGCACTTGCGCTAGTATGTGTTTTACAGCGAAAGCTGATATGAAATCACAACAAGGGTTGTGTGCACCGTAGTTGTCCGCCGCCGCCACCTAAGTAAATGAAAAACATCAAGGACTCAATGGAGTTCGAACACAGATGTCCTCCGTGCCATACCAGTATTCTACCACAGAGCCATGTTGGTGCTTGAAACTACATTGCAAACTGGCCTTAGCAGGCTCTATGCCGGGAAAGTAATCGCATTAATATGAGCAATAAAGCATTTTCGAACAGCAAAGCAACAACCAAGCATTACACAATGCGAAGTGTGTAACGAGTGGGTCATCAAATGCTCTAACTCATTACAAAACCTCTAGGCATAATTCTTCCATCTTCGTCAGTCACAGCATAAAATATTGCACGAAATTCCCTGCAAGTATGTAGCGGGTACCCTGCTTCTCCGAAAAATGACGAAGAGTGGCATTGGGCATGCCTCCCTACAACACAGAAATTAGGATGCTTATGGCGTAGTGGGTACCCTGCTAGTGTGTTTGTAGGAATCAACCAAAGAGTGCTTAACAAAGGCTCTGAAAGGCCGCTCTTCGGGCTTCCGCCCCGACTGTGGCGTTCCGCGCGGGCTTGGCGATCTTTTTTTTTGTGTGTGCATAGATTGAAAAGTTTGTTGGAGCCTAGCTACCTTACACGTACACAGCATATGTGGGTACAGGGGACCAAATATCCAATGTACAGTATTATTGGTTTTCAAAGCTAACATGTCTAATACAATGCTAATCAATCATAAGATTTCACATAGGAGCCTGGGAAATGACTTTTTTAATCACTGAATCATTGTCGGATGCGCAAGCGCATTAGCTTCTTTAGCTGAGGTTGAAACAATTAAAAGCTATGTTGTTCAATCCCAAATAGCAGTTTTTTTATCACAGTGCAGTACGTGCTATACATATGGTACATACTAACAGATATAAGAAGAACACTAATACCGTAGGAACTAACGACAAAATCATCCTTTACAACTCTCTCAGCGCTCACCATTATTGTGTGGCTCGCATAGCTCGGGAACAATAAATGTACACCAGCTAATTCACGGCACTGTCAAAACAAAAACATACTGTGCAATCCATATTAGATGTTTAAAGAAATATTGCGTTCATTTGAGACCATTGGCGAATTCGTGCCATTGACTTTTTTATGGTGTTTTTATTTTTGCAGCCTGAGCGACCCGAGAATTCCATATCAGTGGACTCGGATGAAATCAGTGCTATTCAACCTCCAGATGAGCTGTGGAAGGCGTCTTCAGGGACCGTTGTTCTGCACAACACTGGTGGATCTCTAGGTGAGCCAGCTCTGCAGTTTTCAAAGTCCTAAAATGATTGCCACAACTTGTCTCATAACTTGATTTGGTGCATAAAACCCCCAAGGTTACTTTTTCTCACCTTTTTCATTCAGAGATAGGGTGTAGACTAGTTTGCTGTTGATTGCAAAAACTTTTTGAACGAGTAATATCTTTAAATTAAGGGCCGATAGGGTGCTTTATCTGAATGGCATGACATGCTTTCTTTTGCAAAAATGTCCTGGAAGTCTACTGCTGAGCCTAGCAGTAGGACATGTTTGTAGGTGAGAAAGAGCATGCCATGGCATCATTTTTCACATTTTCAGTGTGTGTACTCATTCAGCGTTGTTTGTAGACTGCTGTCCTTCTTTGAGCTTAGCATCTGTCATGGCTGATCGATGCCAGGATTGATGACTGTACTCTTTTTAATGATTTGAGGAGTTGGAGCCTGCTATGGCTGACCAAACTTCTAGGGCTGTCTGATGGCTGCGCTGTGCTTTTTTTATTAGTAGACCTGAACTAAGGTTCGTTTATTTTCAATAAAGTTGTTCTCTCTCTTTTTTCCCTTTTGGTGCTTTAGGCACAGTCAATTAAGACAGGATGAATAAGATCATAGATATATGTGCACAGGGCTAATGTTTGAAGTCACATACGTTGAATGTGGAAAGTTCAGCTGTCGAACTTTTAACATTAAGAAATTCTGATAATTTGTGAATCTTGAAAGATACCAACAAGGGGTGAAAGTTGTCAATGTGAACTGTTACCAACAAATGTTTTAAATTACCACTAACATTTCGAAAATGTTGAAAGTTAACAAAAATGTATATATTTATCAAAATCCAGGACACACACACTGCTTTCTCCAAGTTACAAAAGTTATCTTGGTGTGTGTGTGTTTCTGCGTTGTTCTTTGTCTTATCGTACTACCACTCTCTATGAATGATTGAAGGTAATTATGGAGGGCTCGTTTCTTTGTTTAATGCAACTTAAAAAGAAATCACATAATGATGCCATGAAAGGTACAAGGGATGCTAATTGGGCTATTAAGAGAGTATTGTAGTGAATATGATATAGATGTGAAGAAAAAAAAAGTGGACACTGAGCGGAGCTGAGTAACACTCCCAAGTTTGCGTGCACATAAATGCCTGACAAAGCGCAACAGAAGACGATCGCCAGCTTAGCTCAATTGGTAGAGCATCAGGCATGTCATCTGAAGGCTGCTGGTTCGGTCCCGGCCAGCAACAAGGTGTCTTTTTCCGTGCCTTACTTTCTCTATATTTATATCATAATGATTGCAATACATTTAAAACAGTGTAATGATTATCTCCTATACCTTTCTTGGCTTTATTATTTTTGGGTTTTATTCTACTTATATTATTTATTAATTAATTTATTTATTTATCAAATGCTGTGGGCACGTCGTCCAAGCAGGGAGGGCAATAAAAATGGTGCAACAGTGAACACGTTTGTAAAAAAGTTAGAAAGAACAAGAAAAACAAAAACAATATCACGAAAATAGAATCAATATGTGTGACAATTTTATTCGGTCATTGTACAAAGGAAAAAAGAATTCTTAGTTGTGTTCGTTCTCGCGAAGCAAGGTGTTAATGCATCTGGTCTCCAGTGACGTGGGGTTCTGGTTAATAGGGGCGATAGATATAGAGATGAGTCTAGTGGTGAATTGTTTGTGTAAGGCAGTTTAAGAAATTCCACTCTCCGTATCTGTCTTGTCAAGTCAAGTGGTTCATATGGTTAGCTTTCATAAGCGCTGTGGGTGAATCTAATCTTGGCTTCATTAAGGTTGTACAACTACGCTAATGGCACTTGAACGTCCCGCTCGAATTCATGTTGATTGGTGTTTTCGCTGCTCATTGGTGCTCATCGGGGGCGAGCAGGTTTGAAGCTGCGCTGGCAGCACGGTATCTGGACCATCTCGGACGTGGAGCCCAGATCGGCTGTGGCCAGACACGGGGAGCTGCGCGTTGGGGACATTGTGCTCTCCATCAACGACCAGACACTCGCGGAAAAAACGCAGGGTGAAGTGGCCGCCATCCTCGCTCTCATACAGGATCTCAGCGTGGTCTTGTGAGTCAACTATTGTTTGTTATAGTGTATGCGTTTGTGACTGTGTGATAAACTATTCAATTAAGCCAGAGAAAATTATTACATGTTAGTTTCAGACTAGTTACAGTAAGCAAGAGAAAGAATTCGGTTGCAGTTGCAGTGTATAGGTGAATATCAGAGAAATGTATTAGCAGTGTCTTCGATTGCATTGAACTAGGAATGTGTGCTGAATAGCAATTTTGAAGTTTGAAGGCTCTGGTGATTTGCTCAAGTATTTTCAATTGAATAGTTCGAATAGCACATGTCATCTGTATTTAAAGAGAACATCTTTTACATGACCCAACTAGCCTGCGCAATATTTAAAAAAATTAAAGCAAGGTGTCGGAGAATGTGACCTTTTTAGGTCGAAGTGAAGTGGAAGCAAATTAAAATAGTGGCCAAGTTACAAATGGTAAAATATGTTGCATATTTTCTGCACTTGCTGCACATCCGTATATAAGCTTGCATATCAGCATATAAGTGAATATTCAAATAATTTATCTTCGTATCAAAGCGAATTCAAATACTTTAATATTTGTTAAATATTTTACATGTTTGGATGTTAGCCCATGCCTGGATATATAACTACATTCAACTACCTTAGCAACCATAATTAGCCAGTGCTAGCCAACATTTATTAAATGCGAATAGTATGTGGGCAAATATGGTAGGCGTCATGCAAGCATCAAGCTTTTCACCATAATGTGCATACTAATGAGAGCACATTAGAAGTAAAATTGAAAAGAAGTAAAGGGTAATTTTGCGCAGGTGCTGCATTTTCTGTATTGTGTTTGCTCTGTTGCGTACGCTTCTTCAGTCGACATCCAGCGACGTGATAACGGCTGTTGTCAGGTGAAAAAGGGGTAGTGGGTAAAAAGTAAGAATGTCACGCACATGCTGAAATCTCATGGCATCGTAAACCTTCAGTTTGAAAAGCACAGTGACAAGCCATGTTTTTATGAAAGCCTCTCTGCAGCATCAACTACCTCAGGGAGGTGGATGGAGAGACGATGGAACCTCCACCACCGAGTCCATCTGTGGAGAAGGTCAAAATGCGCAAGGTCAACGGTTTCAAGGAGGACGTCGTCGAAGCGTGAGTGCCTGTGATGCCTGTCATTAATGACTCATTGTCAATACAAACATAGGGATGAATGAACCGGCCAAATAATGCCTGTAGAAATCTTAGAACAGCAGGTGTTGGGGTAAGCTTGGTGTGTGTGCTTGAACATTATTTTAAAGATCCTTGCAATTTACCTTTCAAGACAGATGAATGTAGGAAGCGAACCAAAGTGCAGTAGTGATAACGCTCCGTGTTTAATATCTACCTTGTGTGTAATGCTCATAATCTGCAATTCCTGCAGTGGCAATCATATTTTGATGAAGCCAAAATGCTTGAAGCCTGTGTACTGTGGGATGTTGGTGCATGTACGTTATAAAGAACCCAAGCCCTCCACTACGGTATGCTTCTATATCACGACATTGCTTTTTCATGTGAAACCCCAGATATTATTATTATTATTATTATTATTGAATAATGCACCATCTATTGTGGATATGACAGAAATTTGTCGTAGACGGGAAGTTGCGCACAGTGGTCTAAGCTTGTACGGATACATTGGCATTTAATATCAGATGTTGAATCCAGGGTCAGGTGCCTGGCTAGCCTAGCCACATTGTCACTCAGGCTAACTATTTATGCAGCAAGTGTTTGTAGGAAATGCGTTGGAAATGACTGTGCCACCTTCTTGCAGATGTAAACAGAATTTGGTTTCTAGCGTCAATGCATCGCGCGATCTGCGGCAACGCCAATGGGCTACATCCTTTTGTCATTTTGGTTTTGTCGCATGATTGCTACAAAGGCACGCGAAACTTGATCTTTATTTTTATAGGCACTCCCTTGCCGGAGCGGTAGAAGTCGATTTTCATTTTTATTGACGTTCTTCTTAGCTTGTTTATTACCGAAACTCACGAGCTATTCTCGTTTTTGATAAGCAAGTTTACTCTGCCCAAGGCAGCAACATGACATGACGATGCCACGTGTTTGCTAGCGCAACTCGTCACTCCAAAAAGATTACGGAGACCCATGTTATGTGAAGCATACAGTGAAAAGGTGCTGTGTTTAGACTGGACCCTTTTTTTTTAGGAATACCATGCTCTGAAATACTATTTAGCGTTTCACAGCTCTGAGTAACGCTGACATCGAAAAACTGTTTTTTTTTTTTTCTGATGGGAGGGGGGGGAGTTTTTTTTTTAATTTTGCACATTTCATGCATTCAAAAGCTGTAATAAAGTAATTTGACCATTTCTGAATGTTTTTCACTAAAAAATTTGGCCCGCAAAGTGTTAAAAATTTCGATTGGGTAAATCTGGATTTCCGCCTTCAGTGATCAATAAATAAAAGAAGGAATGCTTGTGACCAAAAAAGAATTTTCTATAACTGTTCTTAATATGATAACTGTTTAAGATCTGCTGTAGGAGACAAATATTCATTGAAGAAACAGTTCTTATGAGTTTAAGTACAGTGTGTTGCATATGTTTGAACCTTTATTATTGTTATAAATGCCAGTTCTGGCTTATTTGCAATTTTTTCTCAACAGTAATAATTTTTTGCTATCTCGCTTGAGTCTACTTGAGATAGAAATTGATCTTGATACAGTTCACACTGATTCCTCAGCACAATTCTTAGTGTCTACGTCAATCAATAGGTCATTCAATCAATAAATCGAACTCAGCTGTTTAAGACACCCATGGAAAGGGGTCAGCCGAGCTGAACGTTCATTGCCATAATTTAATGAAATAAAATAAAACACTTTCGGAAGACGTAAATGTTGCTCTTGCAAAGTCTGCAGATGCTAAGAACAATATTTGCAGCAAGTTAGTGTTTCCTAACGTGAGGGAAGCTGGGTGGGTCTTTATTCTGTTTGTGGGGCTCTTTACTACTGTTATTTTTAAGGGACCCTTGTTGCTGCTTCATGCAGTCTTCACGGCAAGGACGCTGCCACATTGCGTTTCGTGCCTCTATCACTCCTCCGTACTTGCTTAGGTCTAGGAGTGTGCAATTTTTTTTTTTTTTTAGGCTTTTTGTTGAGCTGGCGGGCAGGAAGCCACGGAGTGGGGCCTCTCTTCTTAATCCTGTTAGGGGCTTCCCTGACAGTGGGCTAATCCATCCTTGAGCGTGGTGGAGGATCCGTGTTTGGCTCCCATCGTTACTTTTTCGAGATATCGTGTGAACATGCAGGGATGGTGCGTCGGCACCGGGACGGCCTCGGCGGACATCCCTACTCGTGCCATCGACCGGTCCGCTGGGCCTGTCGCTTCGGCGGCGTCACTCGACGGCCCCCGACATGGAGACGATGGTGGCCGCAGTGCACAACATCGCCTCGTCGTACGTGCCTTCGCTCAGGGATTCCATGTCATCGTCAAAAGGTGGGGGCTCCGAGCTTGCATACTCATTGCTGGCTGTTCATCTGCCACTGTGCTCAAGTAGATGCGACTTACCTGTTCAGTAATTATTTAAGGTAGCCCAGATTTTCTCCATGATTTCATTGTTTCAATGCAAAGGTTGTGGGTTTAGTACCCACCGGCACTGTGTATGTTGTTTGATCACCGACTTGTATGTTTCCTTATCTCCTGATTGGTAGTCTTCTCTTAAAAGCTACAAATAACACTCCATGCTCTTTTTGTCTTCTATTGGCTTCACATAATTATGCTTAATGAAAACTGACCCCTCGATTGATCTTCCTTTTATCGAAACAAAGTCACTTGACCTCTTCGCTACCAGTGCTCACACTTGCAGACTTCACTTCTTAAGCAAATCACATTACAGCAAATGAGCAGCAAAAATTGACATTAGCGACTGGTGTGCCAACAAAACTGTATGTGGTGGATAAGCCTCACAGCGTACGACGGCCTGTTTGCCCACTTGCTTAAAGTTTGTCCGCCTGCTTAAGTTTGCCTGCACATTGTCCACCTGCTATAACTGCTTAATATTTTCTTTGCATACAAAGTAGTTAGAACACAGGTTATGCTATGGGTCTTTGGAAATCATTTATAAGATATTTTATAAGAAACTTTTTATGCTGATTTCAGATATATAAATATTTTTTTTGCAAGTCGCATACTTTCAGTTCTGCAACATAACAAAGTCAAAACGTTAAGCCTTTTGCCCCCACCCTCTTCCCATCACTAAACTCCCATATTTTTTTACCATTTATGGTTCAAAATGTTTGAAATAAAGTGTAGAATGCAAAAAACTATTTAGGAAGTGCGTACAATATGTGTAGTAGACATCAAGAAGTCTATATTTTTCTTACCCTAGTAAAAGTTTACATATAATTTTATCACACAATAAAAATATTGAAATTTAGACAAGATAATTGGATTTATTATACTTAGGAAAACATTTGACCGAATTTCTTGCAGATCCGAGCACCAAATATATCTATAAAAAGAGGGGCACATTAAAAAAAATGACAAAATTTTTGTTTTGGGAAAAGTGAGTTTTAAAGTTAAAATTCAATGCTTATTTATGAAAGATGTCACTAAATGCAGTGAAAGTTGTGCACAAAAAAGGACAATCCTTCCTGTACTGGCCACTGCTACTAGAATGTATCAGCACCATCAGTTTGTCCCTCACGGCTCTTTCGAGCTGACTCCTCGCAGACGTTTCGCTCACAGACAAGGCCATGAAGTGCTTGCCAAACTTTTTCTGCTCCATCTTGCAAAGCATTGTGCCGACTGAAAGCTATGGAGAAATTCGACCGGACTTCGAAATCTAAATAAAGTTCATTGTTGAGGAACACGACAGTGCGAATGCCATTTTATGGCCGCATTTGGGCCACATACTGTTGTACATAATGACAATGGTGTCCCCGCCAACTTCTGTCGCTGTAAGCTCCTTCGACTTCGCAAGATTGCGCAGATGGCATCCATTGCTCCATCACGGACTTTCCGGCTGATGGCTGTGGATAACTTTTGATGCATTGGCTTTTGCAAGCTAACAATTGCCGCAAATAGGACCAGCTGCTTGTAGCTTATTCCTACAGAGTGCACCACCACAACTGCTTTCACGTTGACAGTGTAGCTGTCGCACGAGATATGGCTTCCTTCATCTATAACAGAGATAAACACACGAGAAAATTGTTGTTCACCTGCGCTCCACGACAAGACATGGACCCCCCTAGTAGGCTTCACAGCACATACAGGTGTGCAGCGGTCAATGGCAGTCCCAGACCTCTGCCACGTGCTTTAAAAGCCATTCGCGGTGCTCGAGAAACACGGCGAAAGCGTGCTTGTTTTTATTATTTCTTGCGCTGCAGCAGCACGAAAAACCATCGTTATTTGAAAAGTGAGGCTCGGCTTGTCACACCAAGCGATCGACAATGGCCAGCGGTTGCGCATTATCGACGGCAAGGTGCTCGAAGACTGCACGCTGTTGGCCTTTGAACAGCCACCTTGCGCTTTTAAACGAAATTTCAAAACATGTTCAGATGAATCTCGACATAAATTTTTTTTATTCAATTTTTTTTTTTTTTTTTTTTTTAGAACAGTAGATGTACTATACTTATCAACCCCGCAGGGGCGCCTGCGCAGGTAGGCGTTTGGTGTGTAGCGACACCACGGACCCGAGCTAACGGGGGAGTTTCTACTCCCTCCCACGCCTAGCCGTGCGTGGCTTTGCCGTGTCCGGGGAAAAGGGGATCCTGGGGGTTGAGCCGACGCTGGGTGATTGGACCTTTAAGGCCCCCCGGCAGAGGCAACACACCCCTTTGGCCCCGGCTTCACGTAGACGGCACCCCTTGGCTGACCCACCCAGGGGAAATCAGCAGTCGCCTTTTCCTATCTCTCTCTCCCTACATCTTCGTCTTTTGTTCTCACTTTACATCTTTCCTGTATTCTCCTCACTTCTTTTTACTTCCAATTTTTCCTGGCGGCAAGGGTTAACCTAGTGTAAATATCCAACCTTGGGTAGATATATTAGGTTATAGCGGCCATGTACGGCTGGCGCTTGCGCCTCCTTCGCGTCTCGCAGCGTCCCCTTGTTGGGCTCGGTGGTGGGTGGCTGGCATGGCCGCCGAAAAAGCTATCAAATTTATGGGAACCCCTAGCCCTGTCACAACTAATCGCCCCTCTAAGAGGTGGCGCACCGATGTAATTCTTGAATTTCTCCCGAACAAAAAAGACAACTTCCCAAAATACCACATTATTCATTGTGAAAATACAGAAAAGAAAGCTAGAAACATTTCACCTTTCCTTGTATCGAAATGCCTTATAGAAACGCTGGGCGCAGGCTACAAGGCCACAAAGACCGCCAGTGGTGACCTGTTACTTGAAGTAAAAGACAACGCACAGTACCAGAGACTACATAAACTCACAGCATTTGGGGATCAGCCTATCACAATCACACCACATCGAACCATGAACACAGTGAAGGGTGTTGTATCAGATGGAGACCTGATGGACCTCTCTGATGATGAACTTCTAACAGGCTGGAAAGAGGAAAATGTCATTCAGGTGCAGCGTATCAAAATAAGAAGAGAAAATAAGGAAATCCCAACGAAGCACATCATACTCACTTTCGCATCTAGCACCCTCCCAACTGAAATAGCAACAAGATATCTTAAACTGCCAGTTAGACCATACATACCCAACCCGAGGTGCTGCTTTAAGTGTCAGAGGTTCGGGCACGGCTCCCAGAGCTGCCGAGGACAGATTACCTGCGCAAAATGCGGCACCAAAGGTCATACCGCTGACGATGACTGTCAGCTACAAGTGCACTGTGCAAACTGTGAGGGTGACCATCCTGCATATTCCAGGTCATGCGTGGCCTGAAAAATGGAAAAAGAAATTATTAGTACAAAGTTTAAATTGAACATAAGCTTACGTGAAGCGCGGCAGCGCGTTTCCCTGCATTTTTCTGGGAACACATCGTACGCCGAAGTGGCGCGAGGGGGGTCAGCACCACTTCGGTTTTCGGCAATGCCTTGGACCACGCCCAGCGTGCCGAGGCAAACGCCACAAGCCCCCATGGGGGGAGCAGCCTCGGCTGCCCCACCCTCCTTGAATACAGCCCCACCGAAGGCGCCTGTGAACCTTGGCAGCAGCCAGGGCACCACACAAACTAAAGAGGTCCCCTCGACCTCCAGCCCGGTGGGGTTTAAGGCTCCGTCTGTCACAACGAAGCCTACAACGAAAACATTATCTGTCCCCTCTCCTGAGGCGATGGACACATCAACTGCACCGGCGCAGACTGCGCCAAAAGAGCGGCGGGGTTCCCTCGACCGCTCTAAAAAAGACAAAACGGTAATTACAGGGCCTTCTAAAGGCTCTGTAAGATAAGTCACTTCTCTCTTTAGACACCAGCCACACTCATTTCGTACACACAGCACTTCTTCACTCCCATAATGGAGACTCAAATTATACAATGGAACGTCAGAGGACTACTTCGAAACCTCGACGATGTCCAAGAACTTCTAAACAAACATTCTCCAAAAGTGCTGTGTGTACAGGAAACACACTTAAAATTCAAGAATACAAATTTTTTGCGTCAATATGTTGTCTTTCGAAAAGACAGAGATGATGCTGTGGCATCATCTGGTGGTGTAACCATTATTGTTAATCGAGGAGTAGCATGTAGCCATCTACCACTACTAACATCCCTAGAGGCAGTGGCTGTTCGAGCAGTTCTATTGAATAAGCTCGTCACCATCTGCTCTCTATACATACCGCCGCAACACCGCCTGGAAAAACATGATTTTCACTCTTTAATAGCCGAGTTACCAGAACCTTATCTGGTTCTAGGGGACCTGAATGCGCACAGCGGTTTATGGGGTGACTGTCGATGTGATGCACGAGGTCGTCTCATCGAACAGTTCCTCTTTTCATCAGGTGCTTGTCTGTTGAATAGAAAACAGGCAAGATATTATAACCTTGCAAACAATACTTACTCCTCCATAGACCTCAGTATCGCATCTCCTTCACTTGTACCATTACTTCAGTGGAAAGTCATAAATAACCCATACGGAAGTGACCATTTTCCTTTGGTTTTGAGTACACCAATAATGCATGAATGTCCTCCACATGTTCCCAAATGGCTCATAAACAAAGCTGACTGGGAACAATTTCAAAAAATTACTCACTTCAGTTGGACCGAAATATGCGGATTAGGCATAGATGAAGCTGTGCAGTACTTCACGGCCTTTCTTACTGACGCAGCAGCCAAGTGCATTCCACAAACATCTGGACTTCCCGGCAAACGACACGTCCCGTGGTGGAACACTGAGTGTCAGAATGCGCGAAGGGAACAGAACAGGGCATGGAGGTTGCTGCGGAACTCGCCGACAGCGGAAAACCTTGAGATCTTTAAGAAAATAAAATCTCGAGGCAGGAGAACGCGCCGGCAGGCCAGAAGAGAAAGTTGGCGTAAGTTTTTATCAGGGATAAATTCATATACACAAGAGGCCAAAGTCTGGAACATGGTCGGTAGGATAGCAGGAAAACAAGTACACACACTTCCACTCGTAAACACTCAGGGTGATACCTTGGAAGACCAGGCAAACTTCCTCGGTGCACACTTTGAACGGGTATCCAGCTCGTCCCACTATACTGACACTTTCCAAAAATACAGAAGAAGAATAGAAAAGCAGAAACTAGAACACAAATCCACTAGATACGAGGCATATAACCAAGCTTTCAGTCTAGCTGAGCTCCGAACATCTCTAAACTCCTGCAGTACTTCTGCCCCAGGTTCTGACCGTGTGGTGTATGAAATGTTAAAAAACCTACCAGCCGAAACACGAAAAACCTTACTTTGTTTGTACAATGCTATCTGGTTTTCTGGCACTATCCCTACCTCCTGGAAAGAGGCTATTATTATCCCCATTTTGAAAGAGGGCAAGGACCCTTCTTTAGCTTCAAGTTATAGGCCTATTGCACTTACAAGCTGCTTGTGCAAAGTCTTCGAAAAAATGATAAACTGCCGACTTGTACATATCCTTGAAACAAACAATTTGCTCGACCCATTTCAGTGCGGGTTTCGAGAAAGCAGATCCACCACAGACCACCTTGTTCGTATCGAGGCACAGATCAGAGACGCCTTCGTCCATAAACAATATTTTCTCTCTGTGTTCCTCGATATCGAAAAGGCTTATGATACAACATGGCGTTTTGGAATTCTAAGAGATCTGTCCCACCTTGGTGTGCGCGGAAGAATGTTTCATATAATCGAAAGTTACCTGTCAAACCGGAAATTCCGTGTCCGTGTGGGCAGTGTTCTCTCCCAAACATTTGTCCAGGAAACAGGCGTGCCACAAGGTGGCGTGCTTAGTTGCACACTTTTTATTATCAAAATGAATTCTTTGTACTTGTCCATCCCCCACAGTATGTTTTATTGTACATATGTCGACGACGTTCAGCTTGGCTTTAAGTCATGCAACTTGGCAATGTGTGAGCGGCAGGTTCAGCTGGGCTTAAACAAGGTCTCCAAATGGGCAGATGAAAACGGATTTCGACTTAACCCACAAAAAAGCACGTGTGTCTTGTTCTCTCGAAAGAGAGACATGCACTCTGAACCTGACATTCGACTGAACGGGCAACGTCTGTCCGTCAAAGCCGAACATAAATTCTTAGGCTTAATCTTGGACAACAAGCTGACCTTCGTTCCGCACATCAAGAATTTAAAAATAAAATGTTTAAAAGCCATGAATGTTATAAAAGTGCTGTCACGTACTACTTGGGGTAGTGATAGGCAATGCCTCATAAATCTGTATCGAAGCCTCATTCGCACCCGCTTAGATTATGGGGCCGTTGTTTATCAGTCTGCAACTCAAAGTGCTTTAAAGATGCTGGACCCCGTGCACCATTTGGGCATCCGCCTTTCTACGGGTGCTTTTCGCACCAGCCCCATAGAAAGCCTTTATGTTGAGTCAAATGAGTGGTCGCTTCATCTGCAGAGAACTTATATGTCTTTTGTTTATTTCCTTAAGGTGAAAGCAGATAAAAAGCACCCCTCATACTCTACTATTAATGATTTGTCGAGCTCAATTCTGTTTCAAAACAGGCCTTCGATGAGGCAGCCCTTCTCAGTTCGCCTGAAAAGTCTAGCCAAGGAAACTGGAGTCTCACTAGAACACAGTTTAATGGCTCCTGTAGCATATCCACCACCGTGGCAATGGCAGACTATAGACTGCGATGTGTCCTTTCTAGAAGTTACAAAACATGCGCCTATTGCCCATATCCGAACATACTTCCTGGAACTTCAACACAAATACACACGTCCTGAGTTCTTTACAGGTGCTTCCAAGTCCAACTCCTCTGTGTCCTACGCTGCTGTCGGCCCATCCTTTTCGGATGCTGGCCCTCTACATCCAAGCACAAGTATCTTCACAGCAGAAGCTTACGCAATACTTGTGGCAGCTAAACACATCAAACAACTACAAATACAAAAAGCAGTAATTTATACAGATTCCCTCAGTGTAGTAACGGCTCTGCACACTCTTAAAAAACACAAAAACCCAGTCCTTGTCTCACTTTACTCCATTTTATGCACACTCTACACACTCAAACAACCTGTTGTAGTGTGCTGGGTGCCAGGGCACCGTGAGATTCAAGGCAACGTGAGGGCGGATCAGCTCGCTGCATCCGTCCACAAAAGCACTGCCCCTACACCCATATCAATCCCGGCCCTTGATCTTAAGCCGTCTCTCAAACGAAACCTCAGAGTATACTGGCAGAGAAAGTGGGATACACACACACAGAACAAACTACACGTTATTAAGCCACACCTTGGTCATTGGCTGCCCGTATCGAAATCGCGTCATACAGAGGTAAGACTAACGAGACTCAGGATAGGACACACTTACGCGACACACACATATCTTTTGTCTGGTGACGATCCACCATTATGTGACAGATGTGGTGAAGCATTAACAGTCCTTCATATGTTAATTCAGTGCAAACACTTAGAAACTCTAAGAAAACAACATTTTCCATTACCCTACCGACAACATTTTTTGGCAAGCAGCGTTACGGCTGGTTGACTCGCATCTAAAAACTACGCATTCTTTGTGCAGATTTTCAGCAAGTTTCCGTCGCAGCCTGTTCCCGTCGCTGCCGTAGCGGCCTGTTTCTTCTGGGCCAGCGTGGTTTTCGACAGGATTTAGTGCGCCGGCGCAGTCTGCTCTTCGAATCAGCGTTTTTATCGTTGAATTCATCGACGAGATCCGACGCCCGCATTTATCGTGCTGCCACGAGATCTGTTACCGAGCAGCGCTTGGTGCCTGCCCCTTCAGGCCTATATAAGGACGTCGCAAGTGCTTCGTCTTCATTTGGCAAGCAGCGTTACGGCTGGTTGACTCGCATCTAAAAACTACGCATTCTTTGTGCAGATTTTCAGCAAGTTTCCGTCGCAGCCTGTTCCCGTCGCTGCCGTAGCGGCCTGTTTCTTCTGGGCCAGCGTGGTTTTCGACAGGATTTAGTGCGCCGGCGCAGTCTGCTCTTCGAATCAGCGTTTTTATCGTTGAATTCATCGACGAGATCCGACGCCCGCATTTATCGTGCTGCCACGAGATCTGTTACCGAGCAGCGCTTGGTGCCTGCCCCTTCAGGCCTATATAAGGACGTCGCAAGTGCTTCGTCTTCATTTGGCAAGCAGCGTTACGGCTGGTTGACTCGCATCTAAAAACTACGCATTCTTTGTGCAGGTTTGTGGTATTCAAGTTGTCTTTTCTTATTTCTTTTTAATTCTTAGCCGTGACTGCTGCTTTTGCCAAGTTGTTACATTGTATACTGCACTATGCCTACTAATACCGAGCTTGCTAAGCGAATAGACGCGCTCGAAAGTCTGTTCGATGGTAGGCTTGAACGTGTGGTTGCAGACCTTGTTTCTAAGTGTTCTAACAAGCTACATGAACTCGGCCTTGATCAATGCGCAACTCTGGCGGAAAGTGTTCAGCACTTAAGTGATGTTTTTGATGACATGAGGGTGAGGCAGGACGAGCTGGTGACTGCGAACCGCGCACTCTCCGCAAAAAATGAGGCGTTGGAAAAAAAAGTTGCTGATCTAGAACAGTATTCTCGACTGAATAATGTTGAGATAAAGGGTGTTCCGGTCACGCAAAATGAAGATTGCCTTGCAATCGTGAAAACCATTGGCAATGCCATCGGCTGCTCTGTTTCTCCCTCTGACTTGGACGTTGTCCATCGTGTGGCCACAAAGTCTAAGGAGAAGAACATTATCGCTCGCTTTTGTTGCCGCGAGAAGAAAGGCGAGTTTGTTCGTAGGGCTCGCAAAGCCCGTCTACGTACTGGCCAAATTGGCTTTTCTGGTTCCACTGATGCTGCTGTGTTCGTTAATGATCACCTTACTGTCGAGAACAAACGCTTGTTTTCTAAGGCACTAGCTCTTAAGAAGGAGAAGAGCTGGCAGTTTTTATGGACGGACAACTGCCAGATTAAGGCTCGTCAGACTAGCAGCAGCAAAGTGTTCATCTTAAAGTCTGAGAACGACCTTCGGGTTTTCAACTAAGTCGCGTGTTATCGATTCTAGGGACAATTATCTCTCTCTCTCTCTTTTTCTAATTTTTTTTTTTTTTTTTGTCCTTGACGAGTACTTGTCAATCATGTCCTTTTCTGCTGAAGAATTTATTTCGTTTCTATCTGACAATCAACGCTCTCTAGTTCATTTCAATGCACGTAGCTTGCGAAGGAATCACGACAACATTAATAGTTTCATTCACTCTACCAGACACTCTTTTTCATTTATATGTATATCAGAAACCTGGCTTTCCGATGTGGATGCTAATCTATATGGTTTTACGTCGTACAAATCTGAATACTGTCATCGTGCATCTGACAACTATGGTGGCTCAGCCATTTTCATTTCTTCTGGCATTAATTATATTCGCAGATTGGACCTTCATATTACCATCCCCTATTGCGAATCAGTTTGGATAGAAATTGAACAGCCACAGGTTACTCATAATCAAAAAAATTTAATACTCGCTTGCATCTATCGCTCACCTTCCTCCTCATTTATCCAGTTCTTATCGGCTCTTGAGACTGTCCTGAACACTCTATCAATGGAGAACAAAAATGTATTGTTGGTAGGCGATATCAACATTAACCTATTAGATTCTCATTCAAGAACTACAAGTGCCTATAATGATTGCCTTCTAGGGTACGGGTTAACGTGCCTCATCGATTCGTACACTAGATCCAACCCACGTGGCTCTAACACTCTTTTGGATCATGCTTTTTGTAACTTTAATCCTAGAGTGTCCGGGGTGGTTGATGTCGATATTACCGATCATTATCCCATCTTCATCACATTTGATAGCCCTATAACTCAAATCAACACAATTTTTACTGCACTGCGATTTGACAAAGACAATTTCATCAGTGCAATTTCAAACTGTGACTGGTCCAAAGTTAGCTCGCAAGCTGATCCACAATCAGCGGTTGATACATTTTCTTCTTTATTCTCAGAAGCTGTTTCTTCTAGTACTCACACTATTGCTTATAACAAGAAATACCAAGAGCCTCAAAGCCCTTGGATGACATCTGCCTTATTAACCAGTCTCAGAAAGAAGGATAACCTCTATAGGAAAGTTAAGAGACAACCCTTTAATATCGCCTTGGCACTTCGCTATAAAAGTTACTGTAATACTCTTAACTCTTTGCTAAAACTTGCCAAGAAACGCTATTATAATGAGGAATTTATAAAGAACAAAAATAATCATAAAAAACAGTGGAAACTGCTCAATGAATTCTTGAATTCGCCTACAATTAACTCGCCCATAACGAAAATCATTCACCATAACGCTACTTATTGTCACTCTGACGACATTGCTAATGCGTTTTCTGAGTATTTTTGTTCGTCATCCAATTCCTCAAAAAATGTTCCTTCACCTAGTTTGCCGCGCTTACCTCACTCATTTTTTCTCTTTCCCTCTTCCTCTGACGAAATAGTATCAGCTATTCGTAATCTTAAAAATACTTCTCCCGGTCTGGATAACATTTGTGCACACCATTTAAAGATGGTGGCTCATATAATTTCTCAGCCCTTAACCCATATAATCAATCTCATTTTTTCTAAAGGTTCTTTTCCTGACTCATTAAAGCGTGCAAAAATTATACCAATTTTCAAGAAAGGCGATAAAGATGATATTAAAAATTATAGGCCTATCTCTATTCTTCCATCATTAAGTAAACTAATTGAACAACTGTTTGTAAAGCGTCTTAGTTCTTACCTTTCGAAATTTAATGTTATAAAACCTTCCCAGTTTGGTTTTCGTCATGGAAGCTCCACTAACCTTGCTCTGCTTTCTTTGACAGACTTCATCAAACATTCCATTGATACTGGTAACTTCTCGGGTTCAGTCTTTTTGGATTTAACTAAAGCCTTTGACACGCTCAATCACTCCATTCTTTTCAATAAGTTAGATTCTTATGGTATTACTGGACCAGCTTTAAATTTTCTGAAAAGTTACCTGTTTAACCGAAAAAATGTGGTCTTTACAGGTGGCTCTTACTCTAACATTAAGATTACCAATCAAGGTGTTCCGCAGGGGTCCATTCTTGGCCCCCTCCTATTCATTATTTATATTAATGATCTCCCTGACGTCATTTGCTCTGCACATTGTGTTTTGTACGCTGACGACACCACAGTATCATGTAAGGCCAAAACAGTTCCATCTTTAATATCAAAACTAAACTCTGTACTCAGCGATGTAGTTTTATGGTGCAACAACAATGATCTAACGATAAACCCCTCTAAAACTCAGTTCATGGTTTTCAGGTCTGCTCATAAACATTTGTTAACATCTGCTGCTATAACTATGGGTCCTAATACTATCCATGCTTGTGATACTGTTTCTTTTCTCGGTGTACGTTTAGACATAACCCTTAATTTTGGTCTACACTTATTAGACATAAAGAAAAAGACTGCTTTTGGTATTCGTGCATTGATTAAAGCTAGGCCATATTTTTCCACTAATGCATTACTATCGCTCTACTTCTCATTTATTCATAGTCATTTTAACTATGGCATAATTACCTGGGCCAACACCTATCACTCGTACATCTCATCTGTACAACATATACAGAACCAAGCAATCCGCATTATCACTTTCAGCCCTCGTCGTTCGAACGCTATTTCTTTGCTTAGACAATACAATATTCTGTGTATTAGTAGGTTATTTGAATTTCATTGTACTTGTTTGTTCTTTAATATAATTCACCGTCGGCTACCCTTCGACCTCATCAACTGTGACTTATTGATAAACACTAACCGCACTCGCTTCGCATTGGAGCGAAATTTATTACTACCCCGAGTTTGCACTAATTACGGCATAAAGTCTTTGTCATTCACAGCTATTTCATTATGGAACTCTATTCCACCAAATATAAAGTCTCTATCCAACTTGTATACATTCAAAAAAACTTTGAAATTATATCTTCTATCACTATAAATTATTCTATGTTGTCCTTTTTGCATTTTGACTTAGCGATTGTATTTGTTGAAGTTGTGATTATTACTATGTTTTATCGCTTCGTTATTTTTCTATAGTTGCTTTATAGCATTGTTTTGTTAATATTACATTGTCTTGCCATTTGCCTTTGCACTTGTTTACATGCTTTCTTCATCGTGGGTCCCCCTACAGTCTTCGGACTATGGGACCCTAGTCTGTAAAACGTCTTCTTCATTTTATGTATCGCCAGTCTGTTAATAATAATAAACTTCAAACTTCAAACTTCAAACATATACCTTTACACCCTGCAATGTTCGTTGGTAGGGAACCGCTTTTTAGTCATAAATCATTGTTAGCGTTTTTAAAAAGAAATTCGTAATTTTCATATCATATACCCGGGCATCCCGTAGCATGACCTCTCCAGGGAGGTTTCTTGCTGCGGTGGCTACACAGTAAAGCACTTGCCTCACGGCCCTTGCACGCAAGGGTATGAACCAGTGAGGCACTTGTGCTAATGCCATACATATACACCATCGTTTTTTATTATCACCAACTCTTGTTATCTATTCACACCACACACACCTTTCACGGCATGGTCATGATTTTATTACTTGTATGTTTTTACCCGCCTTACTGCGAGGAATTTTATGGCCTTTATACAGCCGCTAATCACAATCATTGTCCACATTCCTTGTCGCATGAACTGGCGCTCTTTGGCCATCAAATGGCCCTTGCGCCAAAAAAACACCATATATCATCATCACTATACTTATCAACACAGGTGGAAGCAAAAAAAATCAATAATTTTTAAGAAAACTCGTGTTTTTTAACCTGCATCTCCCCTAATTGCCTGTTGGTTATTTCATTGGTTCTATTGAAAAAATAATCTAGCTTTTTGAACGATTCTCGTTCTCTCATAATCCTGATTATACTGCCCAATAAATTGCTTATGCAGAGCTGCTGGTGCCATCCAGCCAGAGCGTGACCTCGACGCCGAGCCCGAGCACCTCACCGCAGCCCTCGTGGCCGGCGCGCACGCCCTCGCCGCTGCTGTCACCGCCGGTCCACCCTCTGCACCACCTCTCCTCTCCCCTGCAACAGCAGTGGGGGCCTGAGCGTGAGGTCGAGCTGGTGCGTGAGCTGCCTCAGCAGCGCAACCTGGGCATCAGCATTGTGGGCGGCCACGTCGACCTCTTCCGACACTCTCAGGAAGGTGGAGGGAGCTCCGCCGACAGCCGCAGCGGCGTCTCGGGCATTTTTGTCAAGAACGTGCTCCCGGACAGTCCGGCAGGCCGGCTGGGAGCCTTTGGCCGGGGCGATCGCATCCTTGAGGTCAGTGGCACCAAGTTTTACCTGCCATAGAGTTCTTTACATTTAACTAGAGGGGACTGTGATGCTGTGATCGCTCAGTGACCATGGGAATGATGGGTAGGACATCGATTTGCCCACTCTTCGTGTTTGCGTGCTGCGAACACACTCGTGGCTTCATTTATTGCAGTGTTTTGGTATTGTTTCAAATAAAAAAACAAACTGTTTTGAACTTCATGACCCGATTTAAATTGGTAAACCTGAAGACTAAGGTGGTGAAGTGTAACTGATAAACTATCGCTGATTGTTGTTTCGTGACAAAGCAGCTTCAAGCCACACAAAGCAAAACGTAGCCGAAAGTACGAAAAATAGGCAAATCCGTGTACTACCCATCGTTCCCATGCTTGTTGAAACGCCATGCATTGCAGCACCCATAGACACCAGTGCCAGAGTTTGCTCCTGTGTATTTATAGGAAACTCTTTGTTACCAGTATTTGTTTTATTGTGATAGCAGTTATATGGACACAGTAGGTGCATTTTTGCTTTCAGCGTCACCTTGACACTCCTAAATCAAGCCAAGATCTATAACATTACCATGCCTTTTGTGTGTTAAATTATTGCCATGTAACAAACATGTGTTAGTTTTTCTGTAATCGCGACATAGCATCAGCTCTATGCTATTTGAAAAATGGAATTGCCACGAGCACAACATAAGCTTGTATTGCAGTCATTGCTGGCAGGCTTGTATGTGTCATGGAAAAAAAAGGAGAGGAAAAGCGCACAACGAAGACGATGAGCTTGTACTACCTGGAATCTGACCATCCTGATATTCTGGCATGCTGCTTGGTACAGAATTCTGTGTGTTCCTGTTACAATAGAACATGACAATATGTGAAAATGAAAATGTGTGAGGGCTGCCGGTAATTGGGGTTCAAGAGCAGAGAAAATGCACTAGTCTTCTCTATTTTATTGTGGGATACATTCAAGGAGGGCTTTCATAGCAGGCACTGCTTGGTTCTGCTAGGAACTGCACAGTTTGATTGGCTAGGGGCGGTAGCCCTTGATTCTGCACGCTGTGTCTTGACAGGGATCAGCAAACGACCCATATTTTTGTACACATTGTTTGTTTACCACAAAGTTTGCAGGGAATTCCTCGGCAGCACCGTTTTGTATCGACGCTGGCCGCTTAAGTCGGCACGTAATTTAGCTGGGGTCAATCAACCCTGACATTGAAGGGCACATTTTTGGGGTAGGGGGGGGGGGGGGGGGTCAGATATATATTTACTACTAATGTTACAGCTCTATTAATGCTACCACCACCTATATTCTTAATTTTTTAATTTAACGACAGTTTTTTGTGGTCCCCTCAAAGTCGCATTATTGGTGTTTCACAATAGTATGGTCGATCTTGGATATACCGAACTTGAAGGGGATCGCGAAATAGTTTGATGTATTGATAATTCAACATAAGAAATACACGTATCTAAGGCTTATATATTGCATTGATACTCTCGAAATAGCTTTCAGAAATCATAATGAGCGTTAACTTGACGATTCGTTCACAGTATGTTTAAGAAAAGGCGGCAACTTCTTTTTCAAGTTACTGCACTTTATTTTGCATTAAAATAGTTGGTAGACTTGTCTTGCCTTTTGCGCATCGTCTTGTTCGGTATCCATTTTCATCAATCGAGCATTGAAGCTTTCAAGAAAAGCAAATTCAGCCCCTTCAGCCACAACAGCGATTATTGATGGTGAGCACCGATGGAAGCTCTGTAGCTCAGTAAAATGTTGTTCAGCAGCGGTGTTAGCATCTTCGTAAATGCCCGGGTCTGCTTCTACATGAGGTCATCAATGTATGTGGGGATTCAAGCTGCAATCTGACATTCAACAATAGAATGGTGTAGCCAACATGACATGTGGCCTATGAGCCATAGCGGGGCGCCTCATGAGTTTCTCGGTTTTGGTGCAGGTGGATGGCATTGACCTTCGAGAAGCGACACACGACCGAGCAGTGGAGGTGATCCGGAACGCCGGGACCCATGTCAAGTTCAGGCTGCAATCTCTTCTACCTACGGTGAGAGTTGGAGAAAAACTTCGACATCTTATTTTTTACCACAAATCTGTTGGTGAGCATGATAGACACTTTCGTGTAGCGTTAGCTCTGTCAGTTCTCAGTTTCAAACAAAGGAGAGGCAGTAGCTGATGCGTTGTGGATATCTGTACGAAACTAAATGGGGGCAAAGTTTACAAATGTTGCAAGGGCATTGTATTTATTTTTTCTCAGATACAGTGGAATCACGATAATACATCTCGCTATTTCGCGTATATTACGCATGTTACAACTCGCATGTTACGACGAACCACTTAGGTCCCGGCAGAACCCCTGTAAAAATGCATTAAGAACATCGGTTATCTGGCGCTATTTAGTGTAGGACCGCATCTTAAGACGCGTTTCAGATGCTGCCAGAGAATAAAAGTCACTCTTTCTACTCGATTCTAAAACCGACCAATTATTCATGCATGCAAAATTAAAACATATGTGCCCTAGGTCAATCAGAAAAGTATAGAGAGAAAGACAGTAGCCTTACAAGAATGGGAAACTTATTTTCCTAGAATTCATGTGCTTCTGTGATCCTGTTTTCTTGGCTTTAAGATAACTGCTGAGTGTTCCACGATCATGTGCATATCCAGGGCTATGTTACCTTGGCAAGCTCTATTTACACAGATCCGCTTCAGCTGGTCGAAAAGCTGTGAGCTTTGAGATTCGGATATTCTGGAGTTTTCAGTCTGTGAAAATTTTTCAGGTCAACGTTCAGTGGGAGATCTTCCTTTGTTTGTGGCAGTTGTATTCACACACTTCGAGCACGCTAAAGAACGCGGCGCAGCTGTCTTCATCTTGCAAAATCGCAAAACAACTTTCCCTAGATGTGAGCGTTCAAACGACAGCAGTACATCACGATTTGCATTTCGCAAGTGAAGGAGTATGACGTGGACGGTTCAGTAGCACACAAACTTATTCTACGCAAACTCGTACCAAAATGTGCCCTGTCGTCACCATTATGTGATGGTGAGGACATCATATTTAACTTTTCTAACGGGAGAATGCTGCCAATGCAGTTTTCATTTAATTTTCGTGCGCATGCACTTTTCATATTCATTAAACCTCTCCCTGTTTGAAAACAGTGTGCCGTCACTGTGAGCACCCTCCGAGCATTCCCTCCTCTGGAGCAGCTGCTGGTTGCTGCATAGCAGCGCAGTGTGTGTCTGCATTCCTTCGACAGAAATTTTTGCATTGCTGTTTTCTAAAGCCACAGCAAAGAAGGGTCGCTGCCTATAGTGCACGGTTCTGCTAGGTTAACGTGTGGTTAACATTTCCTCGTCGTAGATGGCAGCCATAAAAAAATCTTATCCTCTTCTAGAGCAAACGTTCTGCGTGTTCGCAGTCAATGGCCCATTCAGAAATACTTTATTTACACGCGTAATGAATGCACTTTTTTTGTCGAAAAATCAAAGAAAAGTTGAGGCTGCATTTATTATGCGGGGCAAATTTTATGAAATCCTTTTGGGGATAAGCAAGAAATGTGATACAGTCGAATCCCTTTAAAGAGACACTGATATAAAAGACAAATGGGTATAAGAGACAACACTGTGCATACAGTAAAGTACAGGTCGATAAGAAAATCCATACGATGTACCCTGCTTATAAGAGACATCTCATATAAAAGACAAGAATCGCTGCCCGGAGCATGCCTCTTATAAAAGGGGTTTAACTGTAATGCGAAAAAATGTTAAGTCACTTATTCTTTTGCAATTGACATATGCATACACTGTTTGGAAAGAGCTTCTTTGTTGCATTTCACTCGTTTTCGGTGGTTAGATGGCACTATCTCCTGCAAGCGTTTCCTGCGCTGCCTACACACGGCATAGAAGTGTTTCGCGGCTATCTTTTCTCACAGTCGTTTAACCGCAACAGTGGTATCTTCTGGGATCTTGAGGGGCGCCCAGAAGCGTGCGCTACAACGCACCCTGCCAACTTCATGGCAACCTCGCACGCACAACGACCACGACGACACCGTTTGAGATTGTAACAAGCAACCACAAAAGCATCAAAACAAACTGTCGATAACAAGATTAACGACAAAATACGGCTGCCGCCTCGCAGTCCACATGAGAAGTGCGTTTTTTGAAGTACGCGCAGATAACAAGCATGCAATTGGAATTGCAGTGAGAATCGGGGGGTGCTATCATGTTGTGGAAATGACACTCACAATCTTTTCTGGCCGACTAGCAATTTTTATCCGATTTTCCAGAAACCTCCAATGCGATGGCCATGAATGGCTCTTTGCGATAGCCATGGCGACAACAAATCTTGTTGTCGTCGCTCGGAAATCGCGTGCATGTGGTTGGCGACCTTTTGCTGGCGCGGGCTGTTTCGTGACCTTCGCTCGCTGTTTGCTTATCAGCTGCGATGTCCCTACATTCGCACCATTTGTGAACCCCACTGTGGTGCATAGATAATTAAAAAGGACGGGACGTGCGAGGTACAGATAATAATAAAAACAATGCAGTGCGCGACAGTGGGTGAAGGGGAGGAGGAAGCAACTGAGAAGGGCCGGCATAATAATAAAATACGGACGAGCAAGGAGCCTGCATGTGTCGTTTAGTGGGAATTCAGCTAATATATGCAGGGGGTGCATTTATTATGCGGGGAAAAAAATCCAAATTTCGGGGACTGAAGTTGGGGGTGCGTTTATTTGTGTGGCAGGGATGTAAATGTGCGTCATGTGCAATGCAGTTTTAAACGAGGTGAATCCTTGGTAGCAGCATAATCTTGAGCTGCTGTGTGCAAGGTCACGGATAAGATTTTCACTCATTGCGCACAATTCTGATTGGGGATGAGTGAAAAAATAAAAAACAAAAGGAAACACTTTTTGCCGTGCTTTGGCTGAGGTGAGATAATCCCCAGGAAAATGAAAGCTAAGTTCTTTGGCGTTTGTCATAACTCACTAAAAATTCATGCAATTTTGAACCCGATAACCTAATTATATACATAATATTTTGCACAGTTACCTCACTGCATTTGGTGCCTACAGTGTGCTTGCATACCTACATTGCACCTTTAGACCTGATTCACAAACTTGTAATGCAAATTCTCACCTCATAAAAATCGAGCCATAAAGGTATGAAGTTCATCATAAACTAGAATCTCCGCTGCATCCATTAAGGCGTATGAGGTCTCTGATAATGTGAGTTATACATTTATTGGGTTTGGGTTTCAATATTCATCGAGGCGAAGCGTATATGCTGATTCAGTAATTTTAAATTATGCTGATACTTGGTAGCTCACGCATAGTCGTATCTTTCAACCCAAAAATCATGCCCCCCCCCCCCTTTGTTTTTTCTCTGCACGCAGCGAAACACTGTGATGTACCCACTCGCAGATGACCACGTCAGATGCATTCTTGCCTTGATTGAAACATTGAATCGTGAAGTTCCATCGACAACTGGTCGCTGCCCCCAGCCCACAATGATTGCCGATGTTTTCGCAAACAAGATGCATCGTTATTCACACTGCATACACCCCGCAATATATTCTCTGTTTCACTGTCCGTAGTAGTTAATCTATATTTTCAATGCCTTTCAACGCACACTACTCGTAAAAAACTTGTCACTGTAAGATAAGATTAAGCTTTGAAAAAGGAAAAAAAAAAGAATCTTGTCTAGTGCACCGCACGACTGTACCATGTCCAGCAACCAGAAGGGGTGTTTTGCAATTCGCCCTCTTGCACGTGCGCTGGTGATGTCATGGTGTGATGTACCCCGGCCGAGGTCTGTTTATCGGGGGAAAAAATGCGTGTGGCATTCGTTTTTTTTATTATTTTAAGTTTTGAATAAATATTCGCTCACACTTCAACTACTCATTTGCAGAAAAAAAAAATGCTTAGCTGAGATGTTCAAAAATAATTTAACCTAACTTTATTGCAGCAGCACAAGATCATGCAGTGAGTTTATTCACGGGGTATGCAACTGTTTTGGGGGTCTAGACTGAGTGCCATCTCCTATATTCTTAGTTTCTCAATTTTATGGCATTTTTTTAATGGTTGGCCCCGCTATTCAGTCCCGCCTTACTGATACAGCTTGCACTGACTGATAGGGCCAGGAACTGCATGAAACATAGAAGTCTTGTTACTAGGGAACCACCCTGTTTGGTGCCTGCAAGCGCCACCAACATTGTCGGATTCAATAAAAGTTGATTTATCATCATCATATTCCCCTCAAAGTCGTACCATTGGAGTTCTACTCTATTATGGCATTACATGCCTAGTGATGAGTGGAGTAGTCACGGGACTATATATATATGTGTAACTGGTTTTTCAGTATACTTACAAAAACACATGCGCCTTGTAGTTACACTCGAACCTCGATATAACTAACCCAGATATATAACTAAATACCGATTATCAATGAATATAGTGTTAGGAACAAACCTTTAGTATAACGAATTTTCGGATATCACGAACTCATTTTCGTGTAAGATGCAACTTTGTTATAGGGAGGTTTGACTGTATGTGCATTGCCAGTATGTATTGCTATGGTCACCTTCCTGATGCAAAAATTATCATGTGCAGCCAAAAGACAGCATTGATGACGCAAGCCAGGAAGCTTCACCACGGCTACTCTCACCACAGGTAAGTTCCTAGTTATGTGCATCTCAATGGAGAAAATATCCCATGTTAAAGGATGTAGCTGATGATATTAAGGGAAGCGTCTTTCCCTGAATTCTGTCATATGCATAAAGTCTCCCGGATTTTCTAGAAGACTCCTGGATTTCGGCCATTTCTTACATTTGTACAGTTGTCGGGAAAGTTTCCCAGAAATTGAAATTTTTTTTGGTGATCTGGCCGCATTGACAAAAAAGCAGCCCACTTTGATTCAGGCTTTCTGAGAATCCGTTGCATTTTATTGTAAATGAATTTAGGAGGCGTTAATGTAAATGTACAGTAGAATGTGAAAAATGCAATATCAGAAGATACGAATTCATGAAATTCACCAGTCAAACTCCACAACGTCCATTGGTTCAGGTGTTCCGAACGCTTTTCCTCATCACGGCTGGTCGTATGAACCTTAGTACCAAAACCGTCAAACGAAAGCACAGATCAGAGTGCTCGAAGTTTCGGAAGGACACGCGCTGCCAGCGCCCACACTGTCAGAACTGTGGCTATTGTTTGTGGACAAAACGGCGGTTGCTCTAGACACCATCATGCATGGTGGCGATGTAACTGACAGAAATCTGAAAGTGCACGTGCGTTCAATGCTCGGCCAGTCAAGGCGATGTTGCTTTTCTCGAACACTGCGGACAAAACAGTGGCGGATGCAATCATAGACAACAAAAAACTACTTGGTTTTGAAGGCACATGTGCAGCCAGCACACGTGGATCAGAAACAGAACTACCGTTTTCTGCAATTCTACACGGGAAACCACGGTCCCGGCCAACGTTTATAAAGCCTGTTGGACGCGGCAGCGTGATAATCAATAGCGGCTACTAGCCAGGGGCACACAGCTAGCGCAGCGATTATTAAAGCCAATAAAGACGTAAAAAGGCTAAAAGCGTTTTGACGTTCCTGTCCAAAAATCTAGTAACTATGTTTCAGCTCGTCTCAAGTGAAGCTTCGACTCGCGCTTTCCCGGCAGCAGGCTGCGCCGTCCCGTCCGTTCTTGTGTGTCCCAGGAAGACATACCGAATCTCTTTGACAGAAATGGATTTTGCTAGTTGTTTTGATGACATGAAGTTTTGGGGGGATACGAGTAAATTTGCCCTTCTTTGAGACTTGCACCTTCTAATGCAGTGTGGAAAGCCCACCCTCATGTGTTTGGCCACTCCAAGTGGTTATAAGACCATAGTGCTGATGTTTATGACCCCGCCCCCCTTTTTGCAATGCTAAAAGGGGGGGGGGGGGCGGAAGGAATAAATCAACATGACTCCACCCCCCGTTTTATGTGGTCTTTTTTGTTTGTTTTTTTGGTGGAAAAAAAGGGGGATAAAACAATGTGACAAGCTCCCTCTCCCTTATCCCGAATCCTCAAACTTGGCAGGTATGCATACGTTTCTCATCCTTATGCACTGTCTCATATTACTGGGTAACTAATGCTTTGCACATAGCGATTCACCTAGGGCATGGAATCTGCAGGATTTTTTTTCTTCCTTCTTGAGAAATGGGTTTTTAGTCAGGTCCACCAACCTGTGTACAGAGTCAGCCTTTTAGTCGAGTCTCTGAACACGCGTGTTTATTGAGCCACCGGTTGTGATTTGGCATTAGCTCTGAATTCAGAGCTTGCCCTGAAGTCGCCGTCACCTTCTACCTAACACCACGGCCGCAAATATATTTGCCTGCTTGAAATGATTTCCACATTCGTCGCCTGTGCTATTCTACTGCGTGGGATCTCAAGTGCTATTTGAACAAAGGGCACAGTTTACAGCTTCGAGCATTAATAAAAGGGAATTTGCTGCACCGTTGATACAGCTAGTTGACTGGCTGAATCAGCAGTTGACTGGCTGAAATCATTTACTCCGTAATGAACGCACTTTTTTTCTTGAAAAATCAAAGCAAAGTTGGGGGGTGCGTTCATTACACGGGGTAAACTTTATGAAAACTTTTTGAGAGAAGGAAAAAATGTGGTAATGTAAAAAAAATTGGCCCCGTATCTGCATGTAATCTGCAAATGTCGAAAGACGATAGTCTTGCATGTGGAGAGAGTGAACAAGACATTTATTTGATGCTCTGCACAAGAAAATCGGTGAATGGTATTCTGGAGGCGCTGCGTTAGAGTGCCTCGAGCGTGCAGCGGAAGGCGAGCGAGCGCATCAAGTCATGTTACGTGTGAGACATAAGCGCCATCTGGCATTTGTCTTAAAAAACAAAGCGCGTGACTCTGAGACGGGTGTGCGCGCCCACCTCAGAGGTGATAAGGTGGAGAACGCAAGGCGACGGGTAGGTGCCACCACCGTTTCGTTTTAGCAAAGCG